>CM068968.1:33325801-33339377 GCA_035128595.1 Eptatretus atami
AAAGTGATCTATATTCACAAAGACTGAAGTGCGTTTTTTTTCTCTCTCTATATGTCTATTTATCTAGATTTTCAATAATGGTGACTGCTAATTTGCATATGAATGAGCTAAATTGAGAGAGAGATGCAAGCTCAAGTGAGCCTCGTAGAAGAAAAGAAAAAGTGATCATACCCAGCACAGCATGCTCATCCCGCGTAGCTCCGATCAATGAAGGGAGTCGAGCGCAAAAGCTGCGATCCAGGCTATGCCGCGTGACCTCAGCGAGGCGAGGCACCAGATGGGAATGCAGCGAGTTGGGACGGGCGAAAAGCGAAGTTCGGTGCCTGGTGCTGGATGCATGGCCAAAAAGGAAAAGTCTCGCCTCGCCCTCCTGCGAACAACACCACTGGATGCAATCGCATAGAGACTTTACTTTTAACTTTGTGACCATAAGAGATAGAAGAACGTCCTGCAAGCTGGTACAAAGTGTTGGTTGAAGTTTTGGTGAGCGACATCCTGTCGGTCTGTGTACGTCCTGGAACGTCTGGCAAGAAGTATGGGGACTTGCCGACACCCGTCATCCACTGGCTGCAAGCAGATGCCAATTTGGGGTCACGTGACTCACAAGCGCCAACCATTGGCGAAGTTAATTGTACGGGTAAGCTACCAAGCATGCAGCCATAAATCCTATGTGAAAAAAAACAAACACGCAAATAACTTTGTAATGCAACATAATCAGAGCAAATCTATCATGAAACCAGCACGATCTCCATTTGTTATTTCAGGAAATTTTCTTCATGCAAGGAAAATGTCGAAAAGTCATCTACACCCGTCACACCACCACTAACCTTTATTTTGGTTGAATGCTCTCTACTTCCTCGTGGTCACCGGGCTGGTCCGAAAACTCTCGAGAGTGCGGTCCCATTGTGCACGAGGATCTCTCGCCGAGCGAAGTTATGGAAAAAGCCGAGACGAGGAGCGAGCGTCGAGGAGGCCCGGCCACAACGCAATCTGTAAATGCACGAAGTGAAGGCCCGGGGGAATGAGCTTCATCCACGAAACCGCGGCCAACCTATGGGAAAGCGGAAGTGCGACAAATGCAACATCGAATAAAGTTTCCAAACCAGTTTCAGATTATACTTCCTCTTGTGATGTAACAAAATATTTATCAACTAATCAAAAATATAACAACAAAAATCCTACATTAATTAAAAAATCACTGGAACTCTCACTTGTACAACTTGTTCATCATAATGAATGACCAGCGCAACACCTTTTCAGGTAATAGCTTTAGAGGTAGCACACTGCCTTTTGAGCAATCTAGCCTGTGTTCGATTCCCAGCGTCACCTATAACTGTCCTCCTGGTGCTTCACAGGCAGGAGGAGTCACATTTCCACATTGGCAAACGAATGAAAAATACGTGCGACTTTCATACTTGAGCATGCATGTCATCTGAGGCAAACTCAACAAAAAATCCAAATGTATGGGTCATGATCCTGGATCTCCAGTTTTAAATCCAAAATACTTATAACCAGGCTCAGTGGTTAATGGTTGGAAGTGGCCGCTCTGAGCCTGGAAGATCGCGGTTCGAACCAAGAGCCCAGCCGGGGGTCACACGCAAACACTAAACGGTATGTTGCTGCTTCCCTGCCTGTATTTTAAAAGGTATAGAGTGACAAGCATTCGGTTGGCAATTCTAGGCAAGAGGCTTTGATGTGCCTCGTGGCCACTCCTTGTGTTAAAGTTCCTTGTAAGGGAACTGGTATAAATTATCAAGTCCATTGTCCCACCTTACATCTTTGTAATTGTCGAAAAAAGTATGACTATGCTCGTCGTCTTTGTTCTGTCTCTATACAAAGAGGTCCCGGTTCACACCCCCCCTCCCTCCCAAGACCAGATCAAGAGCAGGTAAGATCTAACCATGTTCTATAAGCGTCAGTGCAGCAAAACAAGTTTCTAATGCACTGCGATTATAAGTCTGACCTGGTCGCCAACTTCCGAAACAGGAAGTCAGGCAGGAATTTGGAATTTGTTCAAGGGTGCCGGGCGATAGCTTGCCTACTCTTTGTGAAGGACCCACTGGGATCTTTAACATCCACAATGAATGCTGGCAGACGGGACACCTGTTAACGATCTCCATCGGGGGGACGGCTCAACACCACATTGATGAATCACCCTGCCTGTAAAAACACCGAGATGACAGTTTATAGCTGAGTCGGGGATCAAACACAGGTCATCACAGCTTAGAGGCGAGTGTGCGTACCTCTCGGGTCGAGGCCATTCTGTCCAGCATCAAGATGAACGAATTAAAGAAAAGGCAATATTTATTTACGTCCCAGATGTTGTTGTCAATCCCAAACTCTGTATTTAGGGCATGCCAAAGATTACAAGGAATGCTTCCCTCCTCGAACAGCCCGCCGCGCCAAAGCGGGATCCATCTCTCCTGCCCATTCTTCAAAATCATGACTTGCTCTCTTGAAATCATGCTCAATATACACCGCTCTTCCTAGTAGCAACAAGAATCTGTAAAAAAGAACGTACAAGGATGAAAAGGATTTGGAAAAGATCAGATCATTGCAAGTCGGTACCCAAGCCACATTCCACTTACTGCCCCAAGTACCACTGTAGGGAAGGCAATGACAAATGAACGGCAAAGCGAATTCATGGCACAAAATTGCTTTAGTGAGAATGAAGTACTTCATCTTCAATTGAGATACCAGCAGAGTAACCCATCCCAATGGGTGATGCTCTGAGCATGCAACATGTTCTTCAAAAAAATTAATTAATAAATAAAACCTTTTACTTGGGCGGCGTAGAGGCAATAGATCGTATTGGCGGCGTTAACAATCCTCGCTTACCTGCTCAGCCACCTCCCTCAAACCCTCTCGGGTGCATATTATCTGGACCCGGAGCCTTATCTACTCTGAGATACCGAGCCTGTTTCCTTTACCTTCCTCCGCTCCAACCTTGATCTTCTGTAAAAGACTTCCTCACCTCGTCGATAGACACTCTCAGCTATTTGGCAATTCTCCGACTGTTTCTGTTTAAAAGATAAAAGAAAAATACCTGTTTATATAAGCCTGCCATCTCCACTTTCATCACTACCACTCTCTCCGGTGATATTCCTCAACGGGTCCACAACTGGTCCTCTGCCTGTTCTTTCCCCTGATATAGATTCAAGAAACCTTGGCAATTAATGTTTAATATTCTTAGCCCCATGTCCTTCTCATCGTCTCTTTTGGCTGCAGAGTTATTTTCTTCACCTTTCCGATCGTGATATAAATCTAACTCCAGTCCTGTTATTTTAAATCCTATATAAATGCTTTGCTTCTCCTTTAATATGTTCCTTACTCACACACCTTAACCATCTGAACTCCTTGCTCTTCTAGTTTACACCTCATTGGAATGTACTTACTCTGTACTCAGCAATTTGCTCCTTGAAAGGTTTCCCATTTTCTCTGATGCTGACTGTCCCTGTTGTCCGGTCTCCCAATTCCATCATCACCCCAATTCTCTCTCAATACCCTCAAGGTTTGCCTTCCTGAATCTAATAGGCCTTCCCACTACTATCCTGAACTCTAAACCTTCAACATGTAACTTTGCAACACCACATAGTTATGGTCACTTTGCTCCTAAATGCTCCCCCTACCACACCTCTCCAACATATTGGATCGCTAACTAAAAAGGAGGGTCAAACACCGTGCACTCCATCCTCATGGGCTTATCTACAAACTGGGTTAAAAAAGCAATCCTGGACTAAAATAACTACGAAATCCTCATTGCTCTGCCATTTCCCTGTTCTGGACAATCTATCCCCTGGGAAGATTAAAATCCCCCATAATCAAACACCTCCCTTCCCACATGCCCTTTTGAATTCAAAATTCAAACGCTTCTGCAAATGACGTCATCACTGACGAGCTGGGGTGATCGTGGACGTTTCGTCTGTTGCACACGACAATGTAATATTGTTGTGGGCCGGGGTTTCGGTGGGCGATAAACGAACATAGGTGGAGCAGTAGAGCCCGTCTCCCACCGAACACACCAGGAATTTATAGTCGCACCCCGGATAACTCCAGAGCCGGACGGGTCACTTTAAAGGACGAGGGTCCGCCAATATTTTGACGGGTGAGGTAGGGTCCATTTGTTATTCCAATTTAACCTAAGTACTACTCACGCGCGTCTAGCTACCGGGGAACCACACCCATCGGCCGACTCTGTCGCGGACCGAGTCGCAGATACCGACTGGGATCCGGCGTAACCGAGCGGAGTTACCAGAGCCCGCGCCGGTCCCAAATGACAACTTACCGGCCCAAACGGACTTCAACTAAAATCTCAAGGTCCGAACCATGCTGGGTCAATCAAGAAAGGACAGAAATGAACTGGAACATTTAAAATTATTTTTATTTGCAGGAATAAAAGAAAGGGAAGAAGTGTAGAACTTATTCACGACTATAATGCAAGCAAATATTTACAATGATCATAACATTAAACAGTATTTACTTATAAGGACGGCGCCACATACAGACACACACCCAAAATAAAAAGGACCCAATTGTCTTTATTCGACCCTCGCAAGCCAAGGGGATAGTCGAGCTGGGTCAGAAGGTCTGTCGGGGTACCTGACCGCGTTTGTGGCGGCTTGGCCCGCGACTGCTAGACAGTGTGGGACCCGTGTCCGGGGGGCTTGGATGGTGGAATAGCGGAATCCAGGGCGCTCTTTGTAGAAGGCCAGCGGAGACCTCCAGGCTTGAGAGCTCCAGAAATGACGCTGGCGCACCCAAACTGCCTTCCAAGAAACGCTCCCTCCAAATAACTTCAAAGAATCTCAAGACTCCAAGGACACGAAGAACTTTCTGAACTCTGAAACTCGAACGAGCACAAGAACTCTCCAACACACTGAGGGTTGCGTCGTCCTTTATCACCCGCTCTGAGGCGGGGCGTGGGCCCTTGTGGAGTTATCGCGCTGATGCCCTGATGGACAGGGTACATCCATGATCCGCCCATTTCTGGCGAGTCATTTATGGTCGAGTCCGGGGAAAACCCACCCCCTCTAACGCGTGTCTGTACCCTCTTGCTGGAGAGACGACGATGTTTGGAAATTCAGACCATTCGAGGAAAGTCGAATCAAGCTACGCGAGGACCTCGCCTGTATGCTACGCCGCGAGGCGAGGGCCGCAAGCGCTGAAAGACACTGTGGCCGCAAGTGAGAGGGATCTGGAGATTTAAAATAACCCTAATTAAAAATAACTCGCAGCGCACACACTAAATCCCATTAGAACAAAGGGATGGATTCTAACTGCAAACACATAACTTATCGAAATAACTGAAACTATTACGACGGGGAATCTGGCTGTTTGTGTGCACAAGGCTTCCAGATTCGCAACAATAATCATACACATGGGTCGCCATATATAAGGCTATATATATTAGTGGCAGAGAACACACAGAATATCATTGGTAAAAACCGTTTCACTCCCAGGGGACGGTCAAACAAAACAATGTACCGCCGGGTCCCCAGGGACCCTTATTCGATGATTCAGAGGGTATCTAGGTATGAAAAAACATGTCGTACAATTGCTTAAACTCTCCAGGCAAATCGTACATTTGCTCAACCTGCCGGAAAAAAAAAATCATTCGAGCTCGTTTGCCTTGGAACCAACGCGCTTCAGTCTCATACACTGCACAAAACCCATCCGCAGAGTACAACCGACAGTAACGAGAATGACGACGTTGGAGCAGCGATGTTAATTTCAAACATCAATGAAGATGTGCGTGGTGGCAAAGTTAAATCATAAACGACGATATATACGAGAAGTCTGGTAAATCAAACCATACGCTTCAAATTCATCATCGGTGTCTGAAAAAAAAGAAAGAAAAAAAAACAACGCCTGCAAACGGACATTCACCTTTGGGCTTGAATAAGAAACAAGATCCGGCGATTAAATTACCCCTGGAAAAAACAAGCCGATTTCACAAACGAACAGAATAGCTCACTAGTCCGCTGGCCTCATCACGTGATCACGAATTTACCTGCAATCTTCGAGGGGAAAACGAAGATCATCCGGCGCTTGTGTTTGAATTTAATAACTACCAAATATCACCGCATCGCTTGAGGATAAAAAGAATGTACCATTAAGAAATCTTCAGAAATTGAAAAATTTCCGTCCGAGTTACCGTCCGCCCGCTGTCAATGGCCACAAACTGAACCGAAAATAAATATATAATTGATGCTCATTTCCGTTCACAGCACGCAGAGCGCGGTGAAGCTAGCCGACGCCGTCTTGGTTAGCACTCGATGCTGGGCCGAACGCGGTTCGTGTCTTGCGTTTCCATGCCAATTCACAGGGGCGAGAAACGATCGCGTTTGTCACCTTTTTGGTGTGATACTTTTCAATAGCTAAAGTTATCATTATAATAATGGAATAGGCAAAGCCTAAGAAGGCGAACGTAGAATTCTTCTTACATTCGCTCTTAAATAATATCAAATTAAACAGTCTGTTTGCTATGAAAAAATAATTTAAACTAAGCATTACTCACAACAACAACTACACCGCCAAGAACAGGATCTATCCTGAAAAAATAAATATTTACCTCAACATTACCTTCAACAACAACAACTACAACCGCCTAGAACAGATCTCTCTGAAAAAAAAATCTCACATTACCTTTCACAACGACAACTACAAACCGCCTAGAACAGGATCTCATCTAAAAAAAAATAATTAAAACCTCAACATTACCTTCACAACAACAACTAACACTGCCGAGAACAGGATCTCATCTGACAAAAATATATTAAACCTCAACATTTACCTTCACACAACAACTACACCGCTAGAACAGGGTCCTCATCTGAAAAAAAATACCTCAACATTACCTTCACAACGACAACTACACCGCCTAGAACAGGATCTCATCTAAAAAAAATAATATTACCATCAACATTACCTTCAAACTAAACGACAACTACAAACCGCCTAGAAGCAGGACTCATCTAAAAAAAAAAAAATCCTCCAACATTATTACGCTCAACATTACCTTCAACAACGACAACTACACGCCTAGACAGGATCTCATCTAAAAAAAAAAAAAATCCTCAACATTATATACCCTCAACATTACCTTCACAACGACAACTACAGCCGCCTAGACAGGATCTGCATCTGAAAAAAATTAATACTAGAAGCGAACGTAGAATTCCTTCTTACATTCAAACTTCGACTTTACCTATAACCTTGTTCACAACTGTAGATACGAATTTCCGGTACTTCGGCCCTGGATCGGATCAGCGATCAAATAACGAAAATCACGATTAAAAATTATTTTTTGATGATCGGAGTTATCTTTATTAAATCAGTGGAGAAATATTACACCATGTCCTGAATATTTGGGTCTTCATGTCTCCGACGATGCCTGTTATCTCCCGCATGCATCATATCCCCATGCAAAAACCGGAAATCAAGAAAAAAACCAGAAACAAAACAAAACGGAAGCAAAAGGGTCTTAGCCAACGACATCGGATTCACAATTGCCAGGGGTATTGTGTGTGTTTATTGTTGTTTCCCATTCTCCTCAATAGTGCATCCCGTTAAGTATATTCACAAGGATAGAAAATAAAACCAATCGTGTTTATGCACGCACAGCGTTTAACCAACAACCGGAAAGCAAAAGGTCATAGCAAACGAACGGATTCCAAATATCCAGGGGTATTGTGTTGTTGTTGGTTGTTGTTGTTTTCCTGTTCTCTCACGTGCACAGGCGTTAAGTATGAAGCTCACTGTGTTCGCTAATAACTACAATACACTTTCCTTGTCCTTTTTCACAATCAGTTTGAGAAACAAATAATGTTCATTTGGGAGCGAGAAGAACTCGGACCATTTAGTTCCGGGTGTCAAACACGCATTTTACAAGATGAACCTTGCATTAGGGTCCACATCAATGTTCTTCTGCAATTTTTGTGATCACCATCACCCATCTGAATGAATATTCCCATCGATGCCACCTGGCACCCTATGAGCATTTTTTAATAGAACACCCCCATTAATATGCAAATTGCGGTGGCCATTGTCGAAATTACAAATTTTTCGAATATGTTGTGGGCCGGGTAATCGGCGACGAGCACGACCGCTAGTTGGAGCAGCAGGGTCGACTCCACCGAACACCCGGAATTTCAGATTCGTTACCGCTCGGATAAACTCCGAATGCTACGGTCCCTTAACAAGGACCGTGAATCGTCATAATTCCAACCACGTGGTACAGGTTATGCCAAAACTTTCAAAAATACCTAGAGCCCACGTGGGAGCTACCGAGGAATTCACACCTCGATCGGTAGCTCGAACGGGACGAGCCGTAACCGTGCTCGACGGTGCGGAAACCCGAGCGCGATGGTTACCGGAGGTCCCCGTCGTCCAAAATGCACAACTACGGCAGCAACGGCCTTTTTAAATCACCCAACAACGCACCGTGCTAAACCAATGATAAGGAAAGGACGAGGATGAGCTGAAACATTCAACAATGGATATTATTTACAATAGGGGCAGGGGACAACATAAAGGGCAGAGTTAAACTGACTATAAAGGATGAAATTTATCACACAAACACTTATACAGTCGCTACTTAAAGACGGGGCCCACACACACAAGCACACACACACACACACACACACACACACAACACACACACACACACACACCACACAGAAATGGGACCCCAATGGGTCTTTATTGAAGGCCTCCAGCTCGAGGACAGGTGAGCTCGAGACCAGAGCCTGTTTGGACCTGTCCACTCGGTGGGTCTTCGACGATCCGGCTCGGCGGGGGCTTCGAACCCCAACACGATGCGCTCCAAGCACGCAGGTACCACGCCTCCAACCGGCCACGCACCAATCAACCAAGGCCAAGGAGAAGATCAGCACGCGACGATATCCAGCTGCGGCGGACTCGACCGCTGCAACACGATGAATGATGTCACACACGACAAACGACCAACGACCATTTTACCAACTACGACGACCTTGCACGCACTCGATCCTTTTTCCACTACGACGACCTCACACACCTCTCGAATTCCCTTTTTCCAACCTCACTACCCAGCCTGGCGTTTCTTATATTCCTTCTCCTCCGGGTGAGCACATCGCCATCTGAAGGCCGCTCTCCACCCTCATTGGATGGGTCCGTCGTTGGGAAAGGTCGCTTTTTTCTGTGGCCATCTCAACCTCATTGGCCGGCGTGGTCGTGGAAAGCCGCCTTCTTGGCCATCTAACTCTCGTTGGCCCGGCGGTGTATGGGAAATCGCGCCTTCTGCGGCCATCTCAAACTCTCATTGCCAGCGTGTCCGTGGAAAGCGCCTTCTGTGGCCATCTCAACTCTCATTGGCAAGCCGTGTCAGGGAAAACGCCTTCTGTGCCATCTCGAACTCTCATTGGCCGCATTTCATGGGAAAGGCCGCCTTCTGTGGCCATCTCAACTCTCATGGCCGACGTGTCGTGGGAAATCCGCCTGTCTGTGGCCATCAACCTCCTATTGGCCGGTGTGTCATAGGAAAGCCACCTTCTGTGGCCATCTCAACTCTCCATTGGCGCGGCGTTATGGAAAAACCACCTCTGTGGCCTGAATTGGACAAGGGGCACGCCCTGCCTTCCTGGGTGGAGTCCCGTCTGAGGCGATGGAAATGTCCGCCCACGTAACGTGGGCTGGACAACGCGGTGGTCATGGCGCGATGTGCCAAAGGTGAAGGAGTGATTGGTTTCGTGGCTGGAGGCTCGATTTGTATGTCGCAAAAACCACTGATAACAAAGTAAACTTCGCAGCACACACATGTAATTCCCAGTTAGACACAGGTAGCGGGGCCGCTAACGTATAAACCATTAGCTTACCGAGTATAACTAAGCTTAGGGACTGTGTCTGTGTGCAACAAGGCTTCCAGATTCCGTTAACAATATCTCCAAAAGTACTGCATCGCATAATAGCCTGGTTGAGGTGTCCGAACCACATGGTTTTTAGGGTCATGGGTCATATAAAACCCACTTAAAATTTTAATAACATTTAATTTAGCTCATATAATATGCAATTAGCAGTCACGCATTGATCGAAAATAACAATTTTTGCTTAATATCTTCCAGAAGTGCATCCAACAGCCTGGTTGAGGTGTCCACACCCATGTTTTTTAGGGTCACTAGGTATTGAAAACCCCACTTAAATTTAATAACATTTAAACTGTAGCTCATTAATATGCAAGATTTAAGCAGTCGCCATTAATCCGAAATAAAGAAATTTTTCTTAATAATCTCCAGAAGTAAGCATCCAACAGCCTGGTTGAGGTGTCCAAACCCATGTTTTTTAGGGTCACTGTCATTGGTAAACGCCATTACAATTTGATAAACTGATTGAAAATTTAGCTCATTAATATGCAAATTAGCAGTCGCGCATTTATCGAATTAGACAATTTTTCTTACTATCTACACAGAAGTGAGTACGCATCCAAACAGGCCTGGTTGAGGTGCCACACCCATGTTTTAGGGTCAACTGGTTCATGATAACCACTTAAAATTTAAGTAACATTTAAACTTTAGCTCATTTAATATGCAAATTACAGAGTCGCGCATTATCGAAATAAACGACATTTTCTTAATATATCCAGAGACAAGCTACCCAAACACGCCTGGTTGAGGTGTCCAAACCATGTTTTTAGGGTACTGTATGATAAATCCCACTTCAATTTGATTAAATTTAAATTGTAGCTCATTAATATGACAATTAGCAGTCGCCATATATCGAAATAACACTATTTTTTAATATCTCCAGAAGTGAGCAAACAGCCTGGTTGAGGTGTCCAAACCCATGTTTTTAGGGTCACTGGATTCATGGTAAACGCCACTTACATATTTGAAAATAACATTGAAAATTTAGCTCATTAATATGCAAAATTAGCATAACCCGTACCCCCTGAATTTGTCCGCGCTGAATTCAGGTCGTTTTTTGGCAGTACAGTTTATACAACAACGACAAAACTGTTGAAAATACTTGTGCAGAGCCGTTCTATCCCACAGTACAGTTGGTGAAGAAATGATCTGACCTCAGAGGATCAACAGCATGACTGTTTCTGGATCAAGTAAGTTGAGGCTTGTAATGTAATGAAAAGAAACATGAGCAACATGAGTTTTAAGTAAGAGGTAATGTCTTCTGATACAGTAGAATGATACGATATTAATTTGCAAAGCAGTTTTTTTAAAATTATTTAAATGATCTGTCTGAAAGCAAACTGTGTATTGTACTGATTTTTAAAAGTAACACAGGGTGGAATGTTTCCTGAGAATTTTTAAAATACGAAAAAAGAAAATTAAATGTTTACTGAATGTTTATAATATATACCTCTAATTGTTACAGGTAGAGGCTCCCATCACGCATGGGAGACTGTTATCTACAGTCCCTCGACGACAACTAAAGCTGGAAATTTGGAATTAGGAATTGCGCAAGACTTGTTGACAACTTCACGAGCTACTATCTGTGGCAAAGGTAGACAAATCAGATGTATATCTGGTATTTGACAGATATATATTTCAGCACTAAGAGTGGAACAAGATTAGCAAGACTGGGCACAAGCGAGCAGGTGCCCACAGGTTGAATCGCCGACTCACTGCCTCAACACGCTGGTGGTTCTGTCAGTAACTGAGAAACAGAAGTTCAGTCTGATAGAACTGATTTGCCAGAATTTTCATTGACGTGTAGTCAACAGAGAAAGCAGAGCCAACAACAGGCTCGTCATTACAAGAAGGACAGGAGATAATACCCAGTGGAAAACACCACGGAGTCCAAAGGATGTTTGCAAGCTGATTTGAGACGACGACACTGAGGACGGCAGACGTCATCCAACGATTCAGCAAGTCGCTAAAGTTGCCGGAAGTGGCCGCAAAATGCATCACAGTCATCTGTGACGATATACTGATGTGTTTCATCTTGCTTGTGTATCATATCGCAGAACTTCATTGCAATGCTGCGTAAACAATGGAAAAAACATGTTCTTGAGGCAGATCGTTGATCGACAATTGGGTAGGAACCACATCCAGAAAGGCGATGCCAGAGATGGAGCAGGACCTAACTAGCTTTACATGCATGACAGGGTTGCGACATCGTTGCGCAGATGTATGGTAGAGGTAAACTGACTGGCAAGAAGACACATCGGCAGCAAGCCAGTTCACTCATAAAAACTTGGGAAATAGTGGATGCACCTATTGACGAAGTCAAATCGCCGTAAGCCATGTGTTCATGGCTGTTTGCTATGGTAGCAATGGAGAATGCAACATGTCGATGTTTGCAAAGAGGCTGTGGTCTATGAAAGTGGCGAAACAAAATGCATCAAAGCACTCAGACACTAAAGAGCTCTGCACCAACTACAGAGTCCTTATGAACAAAACGTGTGACGCGCTCATAATCCAAAGCAATATGGAAGTCAGCATGACTGAGCTTCAGCCACCACCTCATGATCCCCACTCATACGGATGGAAACATGATGAGGCTCAAAGACCAATGACTCCAACATTATGCTGCCGCCAAGTCCGCTCTTGCACTCTACCAGAGATCTTGGAGCTAATAGACGGAGTCACTTATCACGACAAGACCAATGCTACACAGCTCAATGCTGCTGACACGGCAGTCAAAGTTTACACATGCACAGTTTTCAGGACGGTGCCATGGAGATACTGGCTGCAGGATGAGCGCACCAAGAACAGTGCTGCATTTGCCCTTGAATGATGACTCTGACAACTGAATGAGACACCAAGCACTGAAGTAGCCTTCATATGGTTACAAACACTATTATATATATGAACATTTCGATTTACACAGGAATGTCTTCTTTTGTTCATGTTGTTAGCCTGCTTTCATTGCATCTGTCAGAATTGTTTGAATCTGTAATGAATAATAAAGTGATCTATATTCACAAAAGACTGAAGTGTGTTTTTTTTTTCTCTATATGTCTATTTATCTAGATTTTCAATAATGGGGACTGCTATTGCATATGAATGAGCTAAATTTAAAATGTTATTAAATTGTAAGTGGGTTTGTCATGACCAGTGACCCTAAAAACATGGGTTTGGACACCTCAACCAGGCTGTTTGGATGCTTACTTCTGGAGATATTAAGAAAATATTGTTATTTTGATAATGGCGACTGCTAATATTGCATATTAATGAGCTAAATTTAAATGTTATTAAATTGTAAGTGGGTTTATCATGACCAGTGACCCTAATAACATGGGTGTAGACAACCTCAACCAGGCTATTTGGATGCTTACTTTTGGAGATATTAAGAAAAATAGTAATTTGACAATGGCCACCGCTAATTGCATATTAATGTGGTTCTACAAAATGCTCAAGGGTGCCAGAGTGGCATCAATCGAATATTCATTCAGATGGTCTGGTGATCACAAAAATGCCAGAAAAAACATTGTGCGACCCTAATGCACGCTTTTCTGGCCAACACTCGGACTCATTTTAATGAAGCTCACAGAACATCAAGTTTACCCCGGTATGAGTCCTCTATCAGTTTCACAGAGGGGACTACAGGTTTGCTGTCCCGACCGTCTGTCTGTCGCTCCCAT
>CM068968.1:33345907-33359513 GCA_035128595.1 Eptatretus atami
GGAAACAAATTACAAATTCCTGTCCCAACCAGCAGGGGGCACTGCATCAGTGGTACATCCTCACCCTCAGCCAATGATACCACCTGCAGCCTTCAGTCTTGTGCTGCTCACGAATGAAGAATAAGAAGATCTGTATTGATCATCTAGGATTTTTATATGTAGATGGAAGGTTAACCTTATCCTTATCTATAGTTTTCTGGGTTTTGTTTTAAAATGATCTGCATTTTATATAGTTATAGCTTCATGCTGTCAAAGGTGGATTTCGGCTTATTATTATTATTATTATTATTATTATTATTATTATTATTATTATACACGTCTTTACAAGATCGAGGCTCATGGAAGAGTGAGGCGGTGGAGGGGATGAACTGACATTGGTGCAGTCGAATGAATGAATGAACAGGAAAGAAGGTGAGCTGAAGGTGGGGGAGGGGGGCACAGCAACCTGCCAGCAGAGGGATGGGTTGAGGTGGTGGTTCATGGGGGCAACAAAGATTGCGGGTATGGTTTGGGGATGATAAGAGATTGCGGTGCACCACTTAGCTTGAACCACTGGAGTGTGGAGTGCAAATGAACAATCCCAGTAAGGCAGTTCCACAATCTGAAGAAAAGAGTAACAAAAGAGTTGGAGTGTGTAGTAATTAGCCTGTGTTTTAAGAGTGTAACCAGGAGGGGTTTTAGTCGAAGAAGTCTGAAGAACCCATGAGTCTTGGAGGAGCTGGGGAGTGTCGGAGGGTTTAGAGAGCAGGGGTAGTTAGACCAGAGAAGAAGCACAACACTGAGAGGCCCTCAACTTTATATTGGTAAAATAAAGGATGGAAGAGAAAAACAAAGCGTTAAAGTCAATGAGCAAGTCATGGATATGATTGAAACAAATGATGGGGGAAGCTGGACCTTGGATGAATCGATGTTCGAGATTAGCAAGAACAGTAGGCGAGAGGGGGGTAAGTTTGAACCATGGGGTAAGTTGGAAGTGCTTGGATGGAGAGGGCTGAAAGGTGGAGCCATCTATTCATAGAACAACTCACATACTTTGCTTGTTGATGTCAGGAAAAAGTGGTTTTAGACGAAGGAGAAACATGCAGCAAAGAAAATTCACAGGGGGTGGCTCAACTTACCCCGTGGCTCAACTTACCCCATGGCTCAACATCCTTTGGCTCAACTAACCCCGTGGCTCAACTTACCCCGTGGCTCACTTATCCGTGGCTCAACTTACCCGTGGCTCAACTTTACTCCGTGGCTCAACTTACCCGTGGCTCAACTTACCCCGTGGCTCAACTTACCCCGTGGCTCAACTTACCCCGTGGCCTCAACTTACCCCGTGGCTCAACTTACCCCGTGGCTCAACTTACCCGTGGCTCAACTTACCCCGTGGCTCAA
Organism: Eptatretus atami; assembly: GCA_035128595.1. Classification (NCBI taxonomy): domain Eukaryota; kingdom Metazoa; phylum Chordata; class Myxini; order Myxiniformes; family Myxinidae; genus Eptatretus; species Eptatretus atami. The sequence continues at coordinate 33,347,288 of CM068968.1, forward strand.
CTTACCCCGTGGCTCAACTTACCCCGTGGCTCAACTTACCCCAGTGGCTCAACTTACCCGTGGCTCAACTTACCCGTGGCTCAACTTACCCCGTGGCTCAACTTACCCGTGCTCAACTTACCCCGTGGCTCAACTTACCCGTGGCTCAACTTACCCCGTGGCTCAACTTACCCGTGGCTCACTTACCCGTGGCTCAATTACCCCGTGGCTCAACTTACCCCGTGCTCAACTTACCCCGTGGCTCAACTTACCCGTGGCTCAACTTACCGTGGCTCAACTTACCCCGTGGCTCAACTTACCCCGTGGCTCAACTTACCCAGTGGCTCAACTTACCCCGTGGCTCAACTTACAGTGGCTCACTTACCCCGTGGCCTCACTTACCCCGTGGCTCAACTTACCCCGTGGCTCAACTTACCCCGGCTCAACTTACCCGTGGCTCAACTTTACCCCGTGGCTCAACTTACCCGTGGCTCAATTACCCGTGGCTCAACTTACCCCGTGGCTCAACTTACCCGTGGCTCAACTACCCCGTGGCTCAACTTACCCCGTGCTCAACTTACCCTGTGGCTCAACTTACCCGTGGCTCAACTTACCCCTTGGCTCAACTTACCCCGATGGGCTCAACTTACCCGTGGCTCTACTTACCCCATGGCTCAACTTATCCCGTGGCTCAACTTACCCCGTGGCTCAACTTAGCGTGCCCTCTCCCCTACAGATGGTGGATAGGTGTGGAGAAAGGCATGAGATGGTGGTGAGCTGACCTCTTGACCGATTGAGGGAAGAACTGGATTGTACAGATGTTTGGAGGTGATTCCACACTTGGGGAGCGGAGGAGGTTGAAATCGATTTGAAAATTTAACAAAACATTTTAACTTGAGAGACAAATGACATTACGTCAAATAATAAAATACTGCACAGGTGGCCTGCTGGGGTGGAGATCATGTGGGGGTGTATAAGGTCAGACAAGAGGGTCTATAGAAGACCATGAGGCCTCCCAGGCAATCTGTCCGTACACTTTAAAAGCAGCACACATTCATCTTGAGCCTCCTGATGGTAAATGGCAGTGATCTCAAAGTTTTTTTAAATGAACAATTTCAAGGAACAACAGGTGATTTTCAGGGTCCTCAGCACCCACAGGGAAAGTGTGTACTCTGTTGTTCTGTCGATGAAAGATTTGCACTCTGTGTGAAGTTGAAGAGAGTGTGACTGCATTCAGAATGATGTTTGTGGTCAACTGACTCGTGAAAGACTGCAACATAATGACGGTAGTAAGTGAAGGGTCTTTCACTAAGAGAGTAGTAAATGCATGGAATGGTCTCCCTGGAAAGGTCGTGGCAGCAGAAACAATAGACGAGTTTAAATTGGAATTCGATAGGTACCTGGAAGGTGCAGATCCATGATTTTAGGTTAGGGGGGTGCAAAAATTTAACTTGCACTGAAAAATACAATTTCGCCGAGCGGAGCGAGAGGACCATTTTTTGTGGGTGTTTCTTTTTGTCCTAAATTATAAAGACTATTCGGCTAAATTGTCTATGTCTCGGCTAAGTTGTCGATGTCTCATGTGCCTCTAACTCTACGGCTAAGTGCGACTCTAAATTGTCGATGGCTCGGTTATCTCCCAGTGATTGTAGCTTGAATAACATGCCCATCTTTAACCTCTTATTCTTCTTCTCCATTTATTTTTTTATTTCATGCCCTGCAACCCCCCAGGAACAACCATGAGACTCTCTCTTTGTGCTGCCGCTTTCATGTTAACCACAACCTTGGTCATTTCGTCTCATCACCATCAAGCGGGACACACTTGCGCCCTGACTTTCTTGGTGTCATCAGACCGAATGAGGAGGAAGAATGATGGAGACAAAGATGATGCAGCAGAGAGGAAGCGTGTGCGGAGGGACCGCCTTGAGAGGATGGAAACACAACTGGGAGACCACAAGGCACGCCTGGAGGAGGTAACTCAGACATGTTACCCAAAGATACGTCACACGAGAATTTGTCGATTAAGGGTAAGGTCCACATTGAAAAATCTACAACACCAGTTTATCAACAGTTACAACTTCTCATACCTTTTGTCCCCCCACTCCTTCTGACAAGGTAGGAGACCTGATCTGACAAAACTTGATTACATCACGGCTGTGATTGGCTGAATTCTGTTACCATGGCAACCATCTTGGTAACTTGGCTTGTGTACGCGATATTTCAAAAACCGTCAAATATTTAGCTTTCATATTACACAGATCGATTCCTCATACCACCCAAACGGCAGGGGACCTATAGCATCAGCTCCTAGTGATGTCATGTTTTTGCTGTGGGTCTCAACAAAGGGACCTCCGTGTCTCCCTCAAAGACTTCCACAAAACCATAACAAATGCTCCTGCATTTCTCTCAGCTGGAAGTTCAAATTCTTCAAGGTCTAAACTCCTTCACTCATCCTAATGCTTCCACCTGGGGGGCTGGGAGGTGGAAGAAGATGAGAGGAAGATGGAGCTTAAAGTCAAAGAGTGAAAAGACGATCCCACTCTCTGCACCAAATGATGTCGTCGAGAAACAGGTACGCTCATGGTCCTCCACGCTCTTAGGTCTTGAGCCGATTGTCAGTGTTTTATTATTTGTCTCTGTTTGTGCTTTACTCCAGATTGACTAATTATTTCCACTCTTTCATCCTCCTTTCCTGACATACGTCAAACAGTCTTCCGGTCGTGCTTCTCATTCCGCATTTATGAGGCTACAGGTCACATTGACCTTCTGCCTAATACTGTGTCCATTTTACACCTTTTTTTACTCATTAAGTACACCTGTACAATCGCTCCACACATGCGTCCCTCTTGTTGGTGGTAGTGGTGGTTCTTCTCCCTCTTACTCTTCTTTTTCTTCTTCTTCTTCTTCTGCTTCTTATCATGAAAGAGCTCAGACACTTCACACTTGTATTAAATCCAACGCAACCTGTTTGTTCTTTCAAGTTGTCTTCTTGTGCTGTCCTGCCCCAGGTTGGAAATTACACACTCACTCCGCGCTCAGGATACAAGCTTCTGCATGGACTATCACAAGGCACAGGGAAAAGATTGAGGACTCATCGGAGTAAGCACGCTCTTCCATTGTCTCCGAGGCTTCCTTTGCTATCCTTAAGGATCAAATTCCTCCAATTCTCATCTTCACCTGTTTTCATAATCTACTTCAAATTGTGTCCAACGTTTCCCCCATTTTCCTCACCTTTGTCCCATGTTTTAGTGCACCGGATTTTTGTTCGGAACTTGCATTAAAGTTTCAAGGCCATTTTTATGGTGTGATTCTGCAGGAAATGCAACAGTTGCGAGGGACTGTGCAGAACTGCTGCGCCGTGGTCATCACATCAGTGGAGTGTACTCCATCAAACCGACCAACCACAGCTCTTTGATCAAGGTAACCATTTATGAGCTCATCAAAGGATTCGACAACTATAAATGACCACCTGGCTCGATGAGGACAGCCGACCAACTGATGTGTCAGAAAATTAACTTCGTACCTTTGTGGGCCAGGTGTTCTGCGAGATGCAGGCAGATGGTGGCGGCTGGACTTACATGTTGCGCCGGCAAGATGGTTCTGTGAACTTCAGTCGATCTTGGGATGATTACAAGATGGTAAGAATTTTGGGGCTCTCAACCATCTCAAGGATATCTATACCTATAAAAGGCAAAAATCTCTCTCTCTCTCTCTCTCTCTCTCTCTCTCTCTGTATGTATGTGTTCTATGCATGGCCACATCTTTTAAGTTCCAAACTCCAAACTTGGGGGTACAAATACAACTTTGTGTTGGGGGTAACATAGGCTGCGTGGGCTGCCGCGGCCTCATGCGGGAGTGGTGGGGGGTGGGGGGAATGTAAATTCTCTATGTAAATGTGTAACGTGTAGCGCCACCTGGTGGTGGTGGCAGAGGGTATTACTATTTCCAAATTTCCTTTGGCTACAAAGTGTTACTTATTCACGTTTCTCTTCCCGAACAACGCCAGGGTAAATCTGCAAGTAATGTATAAGCGTTCCCTCCGTTTCTAACAGCGAAGTGGTCTACCCAAATTTTTGAGCAAGATGGCGGCTGTGAAGGTGTTTCAGTACTGGTCCCCCTACTCCCTAGTAATATATGACAAGGATTTCCTGAAAACATTCCAATGATTTTCGTCCAAAGATTGACAAGGATTTTTAGAAGGGTTCTTGAGAAGAAATATGGTCATGGTCATCATGGTCAAGAAATACGAGTTTCAAGGATTTTCTTGTGGGAGGGGCATTTAAAAAAAATGTAATTTCAGTTGATGGTGGAGCATGGCAGAGCCGCTGATGCAGTGCCCCTTGTAGGTTAAAGCAGGAATTTGTAATTTATGAGGGGGGAGTTTGCATATCCTTCAGGGGAAATGCCCCACTTTTCCTGTCTTGGGTTTCTTGCATCTTGCTTAACATTTATAACTCTGGGTATTACCCTTCTACCCACTCCCCCACCCCAAAAAAGAAGAAAAACAGTGACATTGGCATTACTTCCACCACCGAAGGTGGAAGGGGTTATGTTTTCACCCCTGTCTGTCTGTCTGTCTGTTTGTTTGTTTGTGAACAAAAATCTCAAAAAGTTGTGGATGGACTTGAACGAAATTTGGTGGAGAGCTTGGGTATGTGACACGGACGAAGTGATTAGATCTTGGTGAAGATCCAGATGCATATCTGGATCCGAGAACTTTTAAAGTGATTTTTCATCATTGAGAGATACTTAGGGCCAAAAACAACATACAGCAGGATAACTCAAAAAGTTGCGGACGGATTCGGATGACACTTGGCGGGCAGGTGGGGTACGTAACAAGGAAGAATTGATTCGATTTTGGTGAATATCTGAATCCGGATCCATGTCTGAGGATTTTAAAAAGTGATTCTTCACCATTGAGTGATTGGGCTAAGACGATCTATTAGCACAATATCTAAAAAAAGTTAGTGACGGATTTGGACGAAACTTGGTGGATGAGTTAGTTAGGTGATAAGAACAAGTCGATTAAATTATAGTTCAAGTCCAAATCCAGATCCAGCCTATCAGTGGGAGACAAAACGTAAACGAATCAACCTGGCGGAGGTATGCGCTCTACCGAGTGCCCTTCTAGTTTGAACATGCAGTTAGCTTGAGTGTGGCTTTAGGGTTAAGGCAGTTGACTTGGGATCTTAAGGTCCCAAGTGCAAACCCCAACCGTGCCAAAATAACACCAGGTGGGTTGACTGAGCAGCCTGTCGGCAAAATGAGTACCAGCTTGCTGGGAGCGAGCCTGTCGAGTATCCTGCGTCGAAGGGGCGACCTGTCCAGGATTGTACCACCTTGCGGCTTAGTCAATGCAACTGCTTTGGCAGCCTTATGCGCCTGATGACATAAGGAGCTTCATCCAATGTCCAGTGATATCCATCGTGACTGTTGAGGCAAGCTGTTCCCCAACAGGGTTTTGGTCAAATAGAAGGAGAGCACTGGCTGGGCAATGAAGTGATCAGGAAAATCACATCCTCAAGTCCCCAACGCCTGCGCATCTTTCTTCAAGATTGGGATGGAGCCGAAGGCACGGCAAACTACAATCGCTTCTCAATTGGGCCCGAAGAACAACACTACAGGTCAGGAAATTGAATACATGTACCGGACACTAAAAGAGCGGCTTGGTCTGGAGGTGGGGAAAAGCTTATTGTGTTGCCCTCTCTTGCATGATGATGATTCTCAAGCATAAAGCATAAATTTGTAATTTGTTGAGGATGCCAGAGATATGTCAATTACTCTTTATGAAAGGCACCGTGGGATCTTTAACGTCTACTACAGACCGGTGCTAGCAGACGGGTCCTCCAGTTGAACGTCTATCCATGGGACGGGGCATACATACATGGCTGCTTCGCCCTGCGTGTGAAACACCAGGGTGATAGTTTAGAGCTGGGTCGAGATTCCAATCCAGGCTCGACAGCTTACAGGCGAGCAGGCTATCCTGTTGGACCAACAATGGACAAATATATGGAATTTGAACTTGTCATCCCAGCATCATTTAATTTGTGTGCTCAGATCGTAATACCAAATCCATATGACACTGGATCATGTTCCCTCATGGATTGAAACCAGTGAAAGAGGCAAAAAAAAAGCTGTGCCTTCATGGAATCAGTCAAAGAGACACAAATCTCAGCTGACACCCAACTTTCGACTCCAGATGTGAGGAGTCTAACTTGACCTCAAGTGTAGAACTTGATGTTGGAACTCCGATTTGGAATGGGCTTCCCAGGACTCGACTTGAAATAGACCTCAAGCAGGATGATGAATTGAATTATTAGTCATGACAACAATAATAATAACAATAATGAGTTAATCCTTATGGATTGTGCATTACTTAATTGAACAATGAATCATCATCTCTTGGTGGTGTGAGTGCAGACTGAGGGTGGCCGGGTACACCGGCTCGTTGGGTAATCATGGGAGTCTCCCGGCACCAGATGCACCATTCAGCACCCCAGATCAAGACAATGACGACTGTCGGTGTCACTGCGCCCAGCTCAGCTCTGCAGGTTGGCTCATCATTTGGCCATAAAACAGCACGTACCTAAAAAATCAATGATCTGATACACCTGACCACTTAAATATCAAACCGGAAAACTAGGTGATCGTAGTTATCGTGCAGATGAGGACTGTGTTGATTGAGATCTGATTTGTTTCCTCAACAGGCTGGTGGTTTGAGGCCTGCGGTCCATCCAACCTCAACGGCCATTACTATCATCGCGATAATCACCTGGGCCACTTTGACGGTGTCAAGTGGCACTACTGGAAAGGGTCCAGCTACTCACTCAGAAGCGCCCACGTCATGCTCAAACCGCTGCATCCATAAAAGCAGCACTTGAAGCAAATTAAGGCTGTAGATTGGCTGTGACACTCACACACACACACCACACACACACCACACACACACACGACATCACTTGTGTTTATGTGTACGTCACGATTGGCTATGAGCTACAGGTGTGGTGTCACATGCGTGTTGAACAATCATCGGGAAGACATGACCGCCTGCACTGTTACCGGGAAATTCAATGTGAAGCTATATTTGCCATTTAAAAGACTTGTAGCAATTCGATTCCTTTTTATCTCCGGAAATCGATAGATACGAGTATCATATATTATGCAACAATTTATGATTAGTTAAATGTAACAGCACAAGCAAGGAAGCTATCATCTGCATTCTTCCTCCGGTCCAAAACTACAGCTCCGGCCTGCAGCCATTTTTTTTACCCCACACATGGCGCAAAGAAAATGATTGAGTCGTTCACTATGTCCGCACATCAGTCCATTTCTATGATCGAGGAACGACTCGACTTCAATTGAATTATATATTTTGAACACTGTGGAACATGAATGGGAACATGACCCTGCAGTTTGGCAGTAATTTGGCAAATTGTACAGAATCTCCTCCCAATCGCGCATCATGCGCATTCGCTGTAAAGCAACTGCTGCAGTCTGTCTATCAATTTATTTAAATTGAAAATCATTCCAAACAGGAAAATTACTGTTTTAAGGATGTCATAATGGACACATACAACAGGCACCATTATCAGGAGCTCTCTGTCACAATCCGGCATAACCGTCGCTCCCCTCAAAGCCATCGTTGCTTTGAGGAAATAAATGTTCACAGCTTTAGCACACTCAGTTCTGCACACTCAGTGACTTCCTGCCAACCTCAGTTGCCCTCCTCCAGCGTTACTGTCCTCTGTCGGCTTTCACGTCTCTCCCAAAAGCAGCTGTAATGGCCAACCCGCCTCTCTGCATCAGCTGCGTCGCCAACTCCTCTCTCTCTCTCTCTCGTGCTGGACAACATGAGCAATTGTGAGGTGAGTGAGAGAATTGATGACTTCCTCATTGCTGTTTTGCCCCAGCATCCTCTCTTGTGTTGAGGGTGATGCTGACTTCCTCATTGCAGATTTACCACACCTGCACATTATCGTGGCTTGAGCTGCAAAACTCTCGTGTGCGCTTTGTAAAAACATGTAATCAGAGGAAAATAACATTAAAAATGTACAGCCATAGGTTTGAATAGGGGAGGACAAAATGGTTTTATAGGGAAAACAAACATCTCACTGTACATACATTGCACAAATAGTATGCCACACTTATCAAAATGCCTGGTGTTGGCTTAATGGTTCGGGTGGTGGGCTTGGGATCTTGGAGTCCTGAGTTCAAATCCTGTTACCATTTAATTAATACCGGGTGGGGTTGACTCAGCCTGTCATTCTACTGAGGTCGGCAAAATGAGTACCAGCTTGCTGGTATCCTGTGACAGAGTGGCGACCAGTCCAGGATTGTGCCCAATAGCCTATACTAGGAGACTGCTGAGGCAGCACCAATGCTCTGCACAGAGTATGGTCCCAATGGATGGATGGATGGACACTTATCAAAACAAATTCGAAGAAATAACTATCATTCTACTAAACAGTTTTATTAACCCCTAAATATAATTCCCACAACAATATGAGTGAGGTGTGTGTGTGTGTGTGTGGTGTGTGTGGTGTGTGTGTGTGTGTGTGTGTGTGTGTGTTGTGTGCGCTGTGTGCGTGTGCGCGTGCGCGTACATGCGTATGTTTAGCCCTTTCTTTGATTTTTTATACAATTCTATAGCTTTGGGCCAATTGCCCTGAAATTTGCAATACCCCATTATTATATGTGGGCGGAGGTTATGTTTTCACCTCTGTCTGTCTGTCTGTTTGTCTGCATCATTATACAATATATATAAGTTAGTTGGGTTGACTACAGCTGGCTGTCACTGTTGGCATTGTGCTCCCTGCTTCTGGGTTCCAGACCGACTTGGTCATGTATATACAGCTCCTTGAATAAACTCAGGTTGTGCTCCCAAACCTCGTTGGTGTTTCCGGCTGATCCTTCTACTCGTTGGCCTTGGTGGCAGTGTTATCTGAACTTGCATCCTTCAATTAGTGGGGTGGATTATATTTATACTTTCTCTTTGAACTGCTGGAGAACTTCACACTCCTAAGGTGGCAGTACATTGGGCTCCAAAGCAATGGAGTCTCGCGAAGCACGAAACAATTACGTCTTTCAAGAACTGGCAACAAAATCTTCAGCGCATTCTTTCCCTCGACCAAAATTTTTCACATTTTCTCATCGACGGCTTCACATGGGAAAAGAAAACCAACCAGTTGCCCCTTTGGGGCCTTGCAGATGATGGAGAGGACGTTCCTGCTGCCGTGTGACACACTCTGCAGAACATAAGGTGGCGCACTTGGACCAAATGCTGGATCAAATTGCTAATTATTGTCCCATCGTCTCCAGAAACTCGATTGTGAAGACCTCCACATCTTTGGCCTCCATTTGGCGATCCATTCAGCTCCATTTTGGATTTCAGACATCTGGGGCCCATCTCATATACTTGAATTTAATCTGGCGTTCACCTGATGACCACCTAGAGTATGTTTTCCAAAAAAAAATTGGCCTTTGTGGAGGATACTCTGCTGCAGAAGGATGGGCCCATAAATAACCCATCATGTAGAACTCCCAATCATCAACGAAGAACTGACTCCCACCTTAGAAAATGGTGGTGATCATGTGGCTTAAACTTATCCACCCGGATTTAGTCAGTTCGGAGTCAGCTGAGAGCGACGGTATAGAAAAGAGTTACGGTCACGCAGCTTGGTGTCTATTAGACCAGAGATTTATTTGGCTCTGGACTCTCTGCTATCAGAAATTCAGACATCTGAAAATGCCAGTTATGCGTTCCTTCAGCAGTAACCACAGCAAATCGTCCACCAGGCGTGACCCTAACGATCATTCTAGTGCGCCGGGAAAATGTTGTCCACTGTGTAAGGCAACTGGTCAGCCTTATCAGCATTTAAGTAAGTGCAACTTTCTTTCCCAGTCCGACCATCGATTTATGGTCAATATTCATCACGTGGAGACGAACAACTGTTCTGACAATGAAGAAGACAACCTTGATGTGAAACCTGAGCCTCCCAGCCCCAGGCTGCAACAAGATGTGTGGATGTGAACAAGTCCCAGTTCATGTTCACATGCTTCAACGAGCATCCCCTTCATCTCACTGTACATCAGACTGTGGTTCAGAAACGAATGTGATACGCTTGTCAGTGGCCAAAAGTGTGGACATGAAGATTGTAAAAAAGTACTCAACAGGCATTTGAGGCTGACGGTGCCACATCATGAAACATCGTGGACGAAACTCGACTCTTGTTATCGAGGAACAATTTTACTCCAACTTTTAATGCGCTTGTGGTTGCCGAACTGGATGTGGACGTACTAGCTGGAACTCCATTCTTGATTGCCAATTATGTTAGCCTTCATCCAGCTAAGCAACTCATGATAATCTTCGACTCTGAACAAATTTACGATGGAGTGGCACCTACGAGCCCTGGGTGCAACACTCATGCCATTCGACGTGCACAAGGGATTCTCCGTGCTCCTGCTCATGGCCCCACAATTTGGCCTGGAGACTACATTGAAATGGTGATTCTCGAAGGCGTCGACCATGACTCTTATTCAAACGAAGAACCTTGCATTGGTTCCCCACAGGCAGCATGGAGCGTCCTAACTGTATATAACGGAACCCGCATCAAGTGTTTTTGGTACTATTGACATCACCTGCAGCTGCAACAGATCACCGCGGATCAGCACACGTTTTTTTGTTGTACAAGTCCATGGTCCTGGAGTTCTTGGTCTTCCATCATGTAAGAATCTACACATTGTTACGCTGCATTGTCCAGAGAGCAGTAACCAACCACTGGTTTACAACGTAAAGGATCTCATGGATGCATATTCACGACAACTTGACCATGTCGGCAAATTTCGTACAATGCACAACTTTTGGCGTGGACCCGAACATCCCGCCATATGTTGACCCACCACATTAGAACCCCTATTGCTCTGAAGGACAGAATTCTGCCAGAACTTGACGACACGGTTCGACAGGGAGTCATCAGGCGTATCCAGGAACCAACTGAATGGGTCAGATCTCTCACGTATGTAACCAAAAAAAAAGACAGCAATGTCCATATTTGTTTAGACCCAAAGCATCTTAATCATGCGCTGATTCGTCGGTAGCACAAAATACCTACAAGAGAAGAACTCAATCACAAATTTGCAGGAATGCAGTACTTCTGGAAACTTGATGCCAAGTTAGGTTATTGATCTGTAAGACCTGATAGTGATAGCGAACAACTTATTACAATTCAGACCCCAGCAGGTCAGTATTGCTTCCAACGATTGTCGTTTGGACTGTGTGCAAGGCAGGACGTTCTCCAGATGGAAATGGACTGTGTTGTCCAGAATTGTAGTGGTGCAATTGGCATAGCAGATGACATCACCATCTATGGTGCCACTGAGGAGGAACATGATCGGAACCTCGACACGCTGATGAAAACAACAAACTCATGTAATACCGTTACAGCACCAGAGAGCAAACTGAAGCCGTTAACATCAGACGACCAAAATGTTTGTAGATCAAGACGACATGGCGTCTTCACAGCTCGGCCAGACCCGGTCTGGACTGTTGTCAGGCTCTGTGAAGGAGGCAACGTGCGACTAAAACTGGCAGACTTCTGGGGAGCTTGAGAAACTATCTGTTTTCTCTGGTAGTGTGAGTGACGTCACTGTCATGGTTCACAAGTCCAACACCAGAACCTGCAAATGGTTCGCCATTGCTGTTTATGGTGGGTTCGGAATTCTCTTTTTGGCTCATAAGTTCATGGGACACCGCAACACATTCTCGAGCTCCTGAAGGTGAATTTGATTGCGTCGGCTGAATTTGAGTGTGCCTCAGCCGCATGATTATTCTGATCGCACGATTAATGTTGTGGTCAGATTCCATCGAAATCGTGTGTTTAGTTTCAGAGGAGACAACAAATACCTATTTTGGGGAGGGGGGTCAAACGCCCCCCCCCCCCCTCCCAGAGACCCCCTCTAATGAGTGCAGATTTTGATGCAGTTGATAAACTTTGGTACATCATGGGTGATGAAGGTTGTGGTCAAGTTTCATCGAAATTGTGTGTGTAGTTTCGGAGAAGAAAGCAAATACCTATTTAGGGGGAGGGGGGAGGGGTCAAAAATCCCCATAGACCCCCTTAATGAGTACAGATTTTGATGCGTCAATAACCTTGTTAGGCATCAGATTCGAGCTTGTGGCCAAGTTTCATCACATCCTGTTTGGTCCAAGCGGTAACGACTCAAGTGCTTACAGACTCACTCACTCACC
>CM068968.1:33360954-33378326 GCA_035128595.1 Eptatretus atami
CCTCCTTGTCGGTCCACATTGTCCGTCCTTGTCGGCTCTCAACTTGGTCCGATCCTCACTGTCGGTCCCACACTTGTCGGTCCTACTTTGTCGGTCCCACACTTGTCGGTCCTCACTTGTCTGCCTCATGGTCGTCCCCTATGTCGGTCCCCAACATTGCGGTCCAACATTTGTGCGTCCCACATTGTCGGTCCTCACTTGGCCCGTCAAACGTTGTGTCGTCACCTTGTCGTCTCACTTTCGGTCACCTTGTCGGTCCTCATGCGTCCCTCACATTGTCGTCCCACACTTGCGGTCCTCACTGTCGGGTCCCACACTTGTCCATCACTTGGTTCCCTCACTTGTCGTCCCTCACTTGTCCGTTCCCACGTCGTTCCCACACTGTCGTCCCTCACTTGCCGGTCCAGTCGTCCCACACTGTCGTCCTCACTTGTCGGTCCACACTTGTTCGTCCACATCTTGTCGGTCCCGTCACATTGTCGTCCCACACTGTCGGTCCCCAACTTGTCGGTCCCTCACTTGTCGGTCCTCACTGTCGGTCCGTCACTTGTCGGTCCAGCCACATATTGTCGCCTCACACTTGTCGTCCCTTGTCGGACCACACTTGTCGGTCCTCGTACGTGCGTCCATCACTTGTCGCCCTCACTTGTCGGTCCCACACTTGTCGTCCCACAACTGCGTGCCCCTCACTGTGTCGGTCCCACACTTGTCGCCCACTGTGGCCCTCGTTCACTTGTCGGTCCCACACTGCGCCTCACGTTGTTGCCGTCTCCCTTACACTGTGCGCCCCGCCCCCTGTCGTCCCCCTTCACTTGTCGGTCCCTCACCTTGCGGTCCCATCACGCTTTCCGCTCCATTGTACTAAAGGGTCGCGTCCCCAATTGTGTCCGCAACTAAGATCTACTTCGTTATAGATCGCTAATAGTCAGACATACAGTGATCTTATATAGCCCACGTTGCACCGCTTGTTAATGTTCAGTCTTACACGTTTTCCCCCGAAATCCGTGAATGCCCAATGAGATTCTTGTTTTCGCCATACTCTGGAATCAATTCAAAGCTGTAAATCCTGCTCGGATTGCACGGAAGCCGTTTAATAGTCAGTATCCTCGGACCGGTGCCAGATTCCTTAAAGAAGGGAATTATACCCATCTGTGTGTTTGGGAAAACAAGGTGAATTTTGGGCTCTTCCATTGTCCTTTCTAATTTGGGCTCTTCCATTGTCTTCTTCCCTGTCTCTCCTTTCTTTATTTTTTTTCATTCCTTAATCTTGTCTTTTTTTTTTTCCTCTCTCAACATTAACCCCTCTGTGTGTTAGGATCGAATCAAAAAGCCTTGTTTTTCTCGAGGGGAAGAGCAGGAGCCTGGTGATGGCAGAAACGCAGATGATGGGCAGCTGGGAGAAAGATGTGCAGCCAAGGAAATGTAATGTTAAACCGCATCCATTTTCTTCAAAATTTCAGTGTTTTGTGGAAAAAGCATTTCTTCCCACCCGCGACCCCCCCCCCATCCATCCATCCATTGGACCAATACTCTGTGCAAGAGCGTTGGTGCTGCGTGAAACAGTCTCCTTGGCTATTGGCACAATCCTGGACAGTCTCACTCCGACACAGTGTACCAGCATCGGTGCTGTCGTTTTGCCAACCCACCCTAACCCTAACCCTAACCATCAACCCTAAACCCTAACCCTAACCCCTAACCCTAATCCTAACCCAACCCTAAACCCTAACCCAACCCTAACCTAACCCTAGACCCTAACCCTAATCTAAACCCTAACCCTAACCCAACCCTAAGCCTAACCCTAACCCTAACCAGCCCTAACCCCTAACCTAACCCTAACCCCAACCCTAACCTACAAACAGCTAACCCTACCCTAACACCCCTAACCCTAACCGACCCTAAAGCCCTAACCCAAACGAGCCTAACCTCAACCCTAACCCTAAGCCCTAACCTAACACCCTAACCCAAATCCTATACCTAACCGTAACACTACCCTGGTCCCACACTTGTCGGTCCCTCACTTGTCGGTCCCTCACTTGTCGGTCCCTCACTTGTCGGTCCCACACGTTTCCCCATTGTAATAGGTCTGCGTCCCAATTTGTGTCCGCACTAAGATCTACTTCGTTATAGATCGCTAATAGTCAGATCTACAGTGATCTATATAGCCCACGTTGCACGCTTGTTAAATGTTCAGTCTTGTACACGTTTCCCCGAGATCCGTTGTGATGCCCAATGGAGATTTTTCCCTTGTTTTCGCCATACTCTTGGAAATCATCAAAGCTGTAAATCTCTGCTCGATTGCACGGAAGCCGTTATGATAGGTATCAGCCTGGACCGGTGCCAGATTCCTTTAAAGAGGGAATTATTACCCATTGTGTTTGGGGAAAACGGTGGAATTTTGGGCTCTTCCATTGTCTTTTCTAATTTTGGGCTCTTCCATTGTCTTTTCTTCCCTGTCTTCTCTTTCTTTATTTTTTTTCATTCCTTAATCTTGTCTTTTTTTTTTTCCTCTCTCAACATTACCCCTCTGTGTGTTAGGATCGAATCCAAAAAGCCTTTGTTTTTCTCGAGGGGAAGAGCAGGACCTGGGTGATGGCAGAACCGCAGATGATGGGCAGCTGGAGAATGATGTGCAGCCAAGGAAAGTATGTTGGAACCGCATCCATTTTCTTCAAAATTTCAGTGTTTTTTGGAAAAAGCATTTCCTTTCTCCACCCGGACGCCCCCCCCCCCATCCATCCATCCATTGGGACCATACTCTGTGCAGAGCGTTGGTGCTGCTGAAACAGTCTCCTTGGCTATTGGGGCACAATCCGGACAGGTCACCACTCCGACACAGTTGTACCAGCATGCTGGTGCTCGTTTTTTGGCAACCTAACCCTGACCCTAACCCCTAATCCTAACCCTAACCCTAACCCTAACCCTAACCCTAATCTAACCCTAACCCTAACCCTAACCCTAATCCCTAACCCTAACCTAACCGCTATCCTAACCCTAACCCTAACCCAACAATGCTAACCCTAACCCTAACAGCCTAACCCTAACCCTAACCTAACCCTAACCCTAACCAAACGCTAACCTAACCCTAACAGCCCTAACCCTAACCTAACTACCTAACAGCTAACCCTAACAGCCCTAACCTAACCCTACAGCTAACCCTAACCCTAATAGCCCTAACCCAATCGCTAACCCTAACCGTAACAGCTAAACCCTAACCCAAACCCTAACAGTCCTAACCCTAAACAGCTAACCCTAACCCTAACCTAAACCTAACCCTAACCTAACCTAACCCTAACCCTAACACTCATTTTGCCGCCTTCGAAGGATGACAGGATCGAGTTTACCGCCACCTGGTATTAATTCAACAGCTAAGTGGGATTTGAACTCAGGACCCTAGGATCCAAAGCCCACCACCCTAAGATCCCCCCCCCAACTGATCTCAAATGGTGTCTTTCTCTAAGTTGGCTCATACTCTGATGAAAGGCTAATACAATTGATGCGTACGCGACGGACGGAGCATTCAGACAAAATCTCGACCGCTTGCTTGGACTGTGTTGACCGACACGAAAAGTGAGACACGAACTCTCATGTGTTTATTAAATGTCATCAAACTGAACCAGTGTGACCTTGGATGATTATTCTTCCATGATTGACTGTGGCCCGACAGGATAGCTCAGAAGAAGCACACTTGGCATTGAGCGGTTCGGTCTGGATTTGATTACCGAGTGGAATATAATCTGTCAATCTGATGTTTCACAGGCAGGGCAAGGCATCAATGTGTGCACGGTCCCTCGGATGGGACGTTAAGCAGGGTGGCCCACCTGGCAGTGTTTGCTGGTCCATGTCAAAGATCGCATGGTGGTGTCTTTCAGAAGAGTGGGCCGCTGCGTGCTAGTGGTTGTGCCAGCACCTGTTGTAGTCAGGTGGCTTTGGAAAAAAATCGTTACATTGCCAAAAGGCCAAATTTTTTTACGAGTAGCTTTGGGTATGGAGATGAAAAAAATCCTGTGCTCCAAAAAAGTCCATATTAAGGGTGTTAAATCCAAGATGGCCACCATGGACGTTAAGTACGTAAAATCCAAGATGGCCACCATGGACGTTAAGTGTGTAAAATCCAAGATGGCCACCATGGACGTTAACTGTGTAAAATCCAAGATGGCCACCATGGACGTTAATGTTGTAAAATCCAAGATGGCCACCATGGACGTTAAGTGTGTAAAATCCAAGATGGCCACCATGGACGTTAACTGTGTAAATCCAAGATGGCCACCAAGGTGTAAAATCAAGATGGCACCATGGACGTTAAGTGTGTAAAATACAAGATGGCCACCATGGACGTTAAGTGTGTAAAATCCAAGATGGCCACCATGGACGTAACTGTGTAAAATCCAAGATGGCCACCAAAGTGTGTAAAATACAAGATGGCCACCATGGACGTTAAGTGTGTAAAATCCAAGATGCCACATGGACGTTAAGTGCGTTAAAATCCAAGATGGCCACCATGGACGTTAAGCGTTAAAATCCAAGATGGCCACCATGGACGTTAAGTGTGTAAAATCCAAGATGGCCACCATGGACGTTAAGTGGTAAAATCCAAGATGGCCACCATGGACGTTAGTGTGTAAATCCAAGATGGCCACCATGGACGTAAGTGTGTAAAATCCAAGATGGCCACCATGGACGTTCAGTGTGTAAAATCCAAGATGGCCACCATGGACGTTAAGTGTGTAAAATCCAAGATGCCACCATGGACGTCAAGTGTGTAAAATCCAAATGGCACCTGGACTCAAGTGTGTAAAATCCAAATGGCCACCATGGACGTTAAGTGGTAAAATCCAAGATGGCCACATGGACGTCAGTGTGTAAAATCCAAGATGCCACCATGGACATTAAGTGTGTAAAATCCAAGATGGCCACCATGGACGTTAAGTGTGTAAAATCCAAGATGGCCACCATGGACGTTACGGTGTAAAATCCAAATGGCACCATGGACGTTAAGTCTGTAAAATCCAGATGGCCACAAGTGTGTAAAATCAAGAGGCACCATGGAGTCAAGTGTGTAAAACCAAGATGGCCACCAAGTGTGTAAAATCCAAGATGGCCACCATGGACGTTAAGTGTGTAAAATCCAAGATGGCCACCTGGACGTAAGTGTGTAAAATCCAAGATGGCCACCATGGACGTTAAGTGTGTAAAATCCAAGATGGCCACATGGACGTAAGTGTGTAAAATCCAAGATGGCCACCAGTGCTGTTAAATCCAAGATGGCCACCATGGACGGTTAGTGTGTAAAATCCAAATGGCCACCATGGACGTTAAGTGTGTAAAATCCAAATGGCCACCATGGACGTTAAGTGTGTAAAATCCAAGATGGCCACCATGGACGTTAAGTGTGTAAAATCCAAGATGGCCACCATGGACGTTCAAGTGTGTAAAATCCAAGATGGCCACCATGGACATTAAGTGTGTAAAATCCAATATGGCCACCATGGACGTTAAGTGTGTAAAATCCAAGATGGCCACCATGGACGTTAGGTGTGTAAATCCAATATGGCCACCATGGACGTTAAGTGTAAAAATCCAAGATGGCCACATGGACATTAAGTGTGTAAAATCCAAGATGGCACACTCAAGTGTGTAAAATCCAAGATGGCCACCATGGACGTCAAGTGTGTAAAATCCAGATGGCCACCAAGTGTGTAAAATCCAAGATGGCCACCATGGACGTTAAGTGTGTAAAATCCAAGATGGCCACCATGGACGTTAAGTGTGTAAAATCCAAGATGGCCACCATGGACGTTAAGTGTGTAAAATCCAAGATGGCCACCATGGACGTTAAGTGTGTAAAATCCAAGATGGCCACCATGGACTCATCAAATCTGTAAATCGTCATCTTTTTGGAAGTAGACCAGATATAAACATGAATAAAATGTCTTTTTATATGTTTTCAGATACAAGGAATCCATTTAAATCATTATTTGTTTGAAAAAATGTAAGGAAAAAAAGATGGCTGCCATTTTTTAATACTTTTTTTTGTATACACGTTGTTATACATTGCAGGCACATGGAAAGTACATCTAAATGTGATTTAATATTTCTTCAGGAGTGAGGATTTCCATGGAGTTTTTATTTCTTTTATTTAAGTAGAAGTAAAAGAGAAAGCTGAATGTTGAACCAGGTGGCCACAATGGATTATAAAAATAAAAAACCGAAAAGCATTACATAGCCATCATTTTTTTTATTGACCTCATAAGATAGGAACATGAACGTCATACGACGATGATTGTGTGGCTTTTTTTTATTACCTCCACCACTGAAGGTGAAGGAGGTTGTGTTTTCACCCCCTTTCTGTATGTTTGTCTGTTTGTGTGCAGGATATCTCAAAAAGTTGTGGACGGATTCGGATGAAACTTGGTGGACAGGTTGGGTGTGTGACAAAGAATTGATTCAATTTTGGATTCGGACCTGATACCTGATAGGATCCGAATCCGGATCCAGACCTGATAATTTTTTGAGTGATTCATCACCATTGAGAGATTGTGCTAAACCGATTATATAGCATAACTCAGAAAGTTATTGGGCCCGACATGTTCTCGTGGATCAGGCATTGCATGGCGGAGGTATGTGCTCTCTCGAGTGCCCTTCTAGTTTTATATTTCACAAGTGCAGCTGCACAGATCTGTTCAAGTGAGTCCAAGTTTTGTGCATTTACAACTATGATAGCCACGTTCATATTTGCATTCACACTTTATCAGTATTCTGCCGGCTTTGGCAGCATCAGGTTTCATCATCCAAACTGGATTCCAATGATTATCCTGAATTGTCCAGCCCCAACCTTCTGACTCAGGAACAGGTGGTCGAGTTTGAAGATTTGTGGACCAAATACCAGCTTGGAGTTCTGCTCTCTTGGTGTGCTGCAGCAAAGTGTACTTCGTTGGTGGGATGGTTTCAAGGCTTGTACTTTTTTTTTGGAGAATTGTTCCCTCTTTGCATCCTTCACATTGTCATCAGTGCTGGTTTTGTCATACACGTCGATTGTCAAATGCTCCAGATGATTGAAATGCTCAGAATCTGCTTCAACTTCCTCAAATGGGTGATTTCCTATAAACAGAAAGGCACATGTAACCAAAGGGTAGCTCTTCCATGCTTGCCCTGCAATTTGTTTCCCTTTCCTGAAGAAGGCAGATGTGGTATCACATCCAGTGAATGCATGGAATATAGGAAGTGCCTGTGATGTCCTTTTCTCCATGCTGGTACAGATTTCATTGATACAGCAAATGCTACGAAGAGATCAATTTCAGGACAAAGCTGCTGCAGATCAAAGAATTGGCTTTATCAGAATGACTAGAATATCAGTATCGACAGTCCGTACCAGGATTTTCTTAGCCCCTTCAAGAAGTGCATGTACGATGTGGACTACAGTTGTTGTATCTGCCTCCTCATGTGTGCAATCTGGAATTTTCTGGCCAGTAGTTTTTGAGAACTTCGACACCCTTCGTGATGAAAATGGACTTAGCCTCTGCATGGTCATTGTCGATTTTCCACATAGTTTGTGTCAGATAGGCAAACGGCTCTGATTTGTTTGCAGAATCAAGCAGGAAGTCTTTCCATTTCGATGGTGTCTTTGTTTATGGGCTGTCCTTTTAGATGGATGTTAGCCTCTTCTTCCTTATTGATGCCTTGATACTGTGTGGCACATACTGGTCCCAGGTGACATCTACTCTGTCAGTAACCTGCTGTACAGTGTGCACTTAGGCTGCCCCCATCAAAGATATTGCAATCAAACATGTCAGGAATTTCTTCTGCCCACTTGCATCGAAGCATCCCATGAGGTCTGAGTTAGTGCCTGTCTGAAGTTTACCATAGTCAGATAGACCAGGGGATATGTCTGATTCTCATGGGAGAAGAGCACGTCCAGATCACCACCTCTTTGCTGGTTAGCAATGTAGAGACGACCAACAAGGTGTGCATCATTCCAGGCAGATGCAAGCTGCTTTGCTTTGGGGTTGATCTTGGGCTTCGGTGCCTTGACCAATGGTAATTTGGTTCACTTATTTGAGTCATGGATTTTATTTGCAGAACATGCTGATGAAACCTCTGGTATTGGGATAAACTACGATTCTCAAAATTGCGAATGGTGGAAACCACTAATTGATCAGCACATTCTCGTGTATGCAAGACAAGAAGCTCTGAAAAGTCATCTCGGAATGGGTTCCCATATCCGTTCATTGTTTCGGTGAGGCTGTTCACTTGATGTTGGAATGACTTCTGTGTTGAAAGGCTTTCCTCGTGATGTCAGTAGTCGATTTCTTCATCATTGGATGACAAGTACTCATTTTCAAAGTTAGTTATGAGTCGGGCTTGTTCAGGAGCAGAAATCATCCATCTCCTGAACGCGTCAGGATTCTCCGTAAGGCCAATGGCACCCCCCACCCCTTTCCCTATACTTTTGCATTTGGTCAGTAGGAGTAGCCGAGAATCAATGCTTGTTCTTCACAATGACCTAATGCTCCTTTAATTTGTCTTGAACAGCTGCTGGGAACGATTTCATGTCATGAAGCTGAACACTAACCCATCTGCTGTAGTTGTAGTGGTCCAGTGCGAAGAAAAGGAACATAGGTGATTCTAATACCTCTACATAAAGTACAAAGTTTTTTCTCTGTGTGGGACCTTGCAAAGATAAGTGTGAGGATCTCCACTTTCTTTACGATGTCCCAATACTGAAAGGTTGGACTTTTTTCCAACAATAGCAAGCCTCCAGTTCTCAAATGTTTCCTCATCCTCGTTGCCGTTGGCTTGTTGAAATGCATCTTGCTGGAGTTTTCAAAGGGCCAGTGCAGTCGCTTGACGGGCATGGCGGGTCCATGTTATGCGTGAAACCTTCAAGAATGATCGTGCTGTTCCAGATGTGGCAACTCCAGATTGTGTTAGTGCCTCAGTCCAGCCTGATGTATTCAAGAAATCTCCAAGTGTGGTCAAAAGGGCTTTCTCTATATGAAGTCTTCCAAACATAATAACCATTTTCTCCTCTCCATGTGTACCGGGGTGTTTCCATCATGTATATTTGCACATAGCAAATATCGGACAGTCACAAGCTAAGATTGGTATTTATTTGTCCTGGATTGAGAAATTTTGTTACATCCTGTACGATGTTCATTACATACATGCTTGACCATTGCGGAGGGCATCAGCTTTTTCATTGAACAGGGGCAATAAGGCTGTGATTGCTGGCAGATCCGTTGGTCAAGCTCAGTTGGCAGATCAATGGCTTCCTTGTATCTGAAAATATATAAAAAAAGACATTTGATTCATGTTTCTATCTGGTCTAGCCGTGAAAATATAACTATTTACGGATTTTGACGAGTCCATGGCGGCCATCGTGGATATTACACCCTGAATATGGACTGATTTTTTGGAGCATGGCATTTTTTTTCATCTTCCCATAGCTAATCCGAAAAAAAATTGGCACTTTTGTCCCTTTTGTAATGATTTCATCATTTTACAGTGGTAAACCACCTGACTATGGTCCAGTTCCAAATTCCTATCGTAATCTTATTCAGGAGGCACTGGTGAATCTTACAAAGGTGATGAAGCCCAGCACTGTCCAAGATGGGCTGATCTACCTTTCGGGTGAACCACTGGAATCTCCTCTCTGTTACAACGTCTTTAACGGACGCGATCACACTCGCCTCTCGGCCATCTAACCTGGACCACCAATGTGTGTGCTGTCCCTCGGATGGACCTAAAACTGGGCGTCCCGTCTGCCAGAAGTAGTTGGTGGACCTTAAAGATCCCAGTGTCCTCACCTACTTGTACTATCACCGGCAGCCTGAACAAATTGCAAATTTCTACTTTAACCTACAGGGGGCACTGCAGCAATGGCATAGCTGCGCTCTGCATCAATAGCACAGTTCTCAGCAATGATGCAACCAGCAGCCACAGGCTACATACGAAATGTAATGATGAACGGAACCGATTAATCTCACCTTCTTGTGGGATCTGCTGAGGAAAAATTTTGTCCCAAGTCTCTCACGAACCGGCTGGCCAGGCCTGCCGTTCAACTGCAGGAATTTATAATGGCAATAGCTTGCCTATTCGTCTTCGAGAGAGGCAATGTGGGATCTTTAACTTTCATCAACTAATGCTAGCATACGGGACACCTGGGTTCACGTCTATCCGAGAGACGGTGCACCTTGTGATGTAACACTCCTCCTGAGAGGCACCAATCTGACCCTTTACAATAGGGTCAGGAATCAAACCCAGAGTAAATAGTTCAGAAGTAAGTTCACTACTTCTGTGCCATCTTGTTGGGTCGTAAAAGATGAACTGCTGAATACTGTGAATTCATTATTATCAGTGTCTCCTTCTTTTAATATAAAATCACCATGGCCAAATTACAAATTCCTACCCGAACCAGTAGAGGGCATTGCATCAGCAGCAGAGCCGTGCCCTCAGCCAATGACGCTACCCCGCAACCTTGTGCTGCATCCGAACGAAGAAGATAAGGTAGTGCTTGTACTTTGAGAGGGTGAGCAGGTGAGGGTTTCTTGAGAACCACGTGTGACCTTGGATGGCCACCTCAAGAGGAGCAAGGTGGGAAGCAGGAGCACCAGCCCAGAATGGGAAGCCATCCTACATGAATCTCCATGTGAAATCCTATACACCATGATGAGCCTGGTGGGAGGACCTCAAGAATGACATTAGAGCACCAGCCTTTCATCGGAGCAAAAAAAGGAACCCTCGCCCTTTAGCTCTGAAGAAGCCGCGTTACTAAAATCTATTTTTTTATTTCGCACAAATTAAAGAGCTTGCAACACATGTGTTTGCAAAATCTTCCGCATGAAACGGTACGAATTGAGATATCCTGAAATGGGTGCAGGTGCTGACAACTGTGCAAGCAGTGCAGACAATGGTGGGCATTCTCGGCTCATTGTTTTGCAAATGTCTGACAGCAGTCTTCCAAAGGAGGGGTTTTGCTGGAAACTCTTTGGCAAAACAACTAAGGGGGTGATCAAAAGGTAACCATCGGAGCACGATAGCATCCAATCCTACACCGTTGCAACTGGAATGAAAAGGCCCATCAGCTGGGTTGGCCTGTTGCAGTGTTCCAATCTGAATCCCTGACTCATGATGCATGTACGTTGTAATTCATGTAAAAGTGCACCGATGTCGACCAATGTCTTTGTAGGGAATGCGGTACATGTGCAAGCTCCTCCATGAACCTCAGATCATTGTAGGGAAGAAAAGAAAAAAAACATGAAAATGTGCAATTGCGATTCAAAAGAATGAACCGATGATAGGAAAGATTTCCCACATCTTTCCTTCGGCCTTGCAAAGCACCCACACCGGGGGAAGTCGAGTCAAGTGGATGCGCAGCTGTGGCACTCGACACTTCTGGGATCATCTTTCAGTCCTTCAACTCTTACTTTAAACTCATTGGTTCACCTCTTCACTTGAGCAAGAGGGAGCATTCCAAAGCATTAACCTTATCAGCATGGATTTCCTCCGCTGTCGTGTCTATTTCACCACCGTGCGGTATTAAAATGATGATTTTGTGATAGTTAGAGACCAAGCGTCAATTTTGAAATCTCCGCTGTCATGTCTATTTCACCACGGTGCGGTATTAAAACATGATTTTGTGATAGAGACCAAGCGTCAATTTTGAAACCTATTTTATACGAGTAGTAGGCATCCACAACCATCCTTGACCGACCGTGTTGTGGAACATCGGCCAAGGCCCTCAATTTTCTTTTTCTTCCATTCTCACTTTTTACCTTCATTCACTTTTAAATTAGCTGAGCAATTGACACCAAACTTTCACCATAGGTGCGCCTACACATGGAGAATTTTTTTTTTAAAAAAAACACTTACATTATATTGGATGGAAAATGCGGCCGGCATTCCAAAAAAAAAACATTGGTTTTCTGCAGGCGTGGGTTGCAGGGTGTTTCATGTACCTCACTTTGCTCGGCCTCGGATGAGTTAAGAAAAAATAAAACAAGAAAGAAAAGAAATAAGTCAGGAGTTTGATAACTAAAGCATGAGTCACATTTGCTCTTGGACTAGGATACGGCAGCCGTACCCACCCCTGAATTGACAGAAACGTGCGGCGGCCGCAGAGTTTCTCAGGTGGCCTCAGGGTGGCCCTAGCCTATGGCTATCTTTTACAGGCCGTAGGGTCTCCATGGAATTAAAGCGCTGAGTATAACTTTTTTCATTTCTAGGTTGGCCGTAGCCATGACGTAGATGTGTTCCACTTCGACCGTACGTAGGGCGTATGGTAGGCTTGCATTAATTATTCGTGCGTTTTCCGTAGCCTCTTATCAATGAAAAATGAATTTTGCCAACCCCCAAAAAATTACGGTGGCCGCACTATTTCCACGTTCGCCTTAGGGCCCCCTGCGGTCCCCTTGCGGGCACCTTGAGGCTACCTTGCGTCTGCCTTGAAAATTCTATGGCCGCCGCAGGACGCCCTAAGGTCACCGTGCGACATCAAATCAAAGACCGTACAACACCCCCACGTTTTCGGTCTCCACAATTTCTAAATACCCCGTGCGGCTACCCAAAAATAAAAACATATGTGACTGCTACATTGTGTGACCGTGGAAATACTGTGGCCGCCCTATATTGCTAGTGGCCGTAGATTTTTTAGACCCTACGGCCGCCGAGCCAAATGTGACTGAAGCATGAACAGTCGAAAGGAAATGTTTACCTTTTGTCGTTCGACAAAACCTTCATCCTCCAGCAAGACAATGCAGGTCGAAAAAGTTTTGTTCTCATACAGGGTGTCCATAAAGTCCTTGTGCAACTTTAAACTTTTATAACGTTTGATGTACAAATGAAAGAAACAAAAATATGAATGATGCACGAAAGCATGATTCATCAAGTGTTTACTCAATAAAATTCAAATTGCTTCGTCTTCAACATAACTGCCATCTTTCGTAATACGTACATCGTTCAATCCGATTTTCCATCTTGTTGAAAACATTCTCCAGTTGCTGCTGAGCAATTTCATGAATACCATTAATGATCGCAGCCCCCTAAGTTCATCCAACGAATGCGGTTTTGATGAGTAAGCAACAGTTTTACATAGTCCCATTAAAAAAAAAAAAGTTGTCCAATGGGGACAGGTCAGGCAAACAAGGTGGCCAAGCAATTGGTCCACATATGCCGATCCACTTGTCTGGGAGGAGATCACTCAAGAACCGTCCCACATTTAAAGTGTAATGGTGAGGAACCAAGTCTTGCTGGTACGAGGTGAAATGTGAAAGGTTTATTCGTCGGAGTTCGGGAACAAAGAGATTCCGCAACATTGCAAAGTAACGTTCACCATGGGCCAGAAAGGACCAATGATGCTTGATTCCCTGAGAGAACACCAGACATTGATTTTTAGTGAGTCTCTTTAATGTTGCCAGACTTCCTGAGGTTTTTTTCTCTTCTCCAAATGCGGTAATTGTGGTGGTTCACTTTACCGCTGATGTAGAAGTTGTCTCATCAGAAAATGTCAACTCGGCAAGAAACTCATGGGAATTGTGGATTTAACAACAGCAATAGGAGCAATGATATTTTTTTTAAAAAGAAGAAGTTGATGAAGTATGATGCTTTCATGTGCCATTTTTAGTTTACCTCTATCATGTGGACATCAAAAATTACAAAAGTTCAAAGTTGCACCCAGACTTTATAGACAGCCATGTACGTACGCTTTAATCCTTGGTTCGTTCAAATTTTGATCCCGATGCGAAAGTTTGGATAATCTCGAGTTCAAAGCTCATCTTATCCTTATTTATCGAAATCTAAAAGCTTTAAACAAAACCTTTATCTTAATAGACGTAGTTCAAGTTGAGAACTTGAACTCGCCAACAGTTGCAGAAGGCAGTTTGAGACAAATCTCTGTTCAACGGTGGTCGAGACCCCTGTTGCGGTGACTCGTGAATTGTCAAATCGACCGAGACGATTCCCTCATGGAATATTATTTTCAAAGCCTGTTCTTCGGAGGTCTGGAAACTCTGGCTGTATCTCGGAGCCTCGAAGCGTTTACATGGAAAAAAAAACAATACCGAAACTGAGAGATTTAAAAGCTTTTCCAACCGAAACCCGATTCCACGCGCTGCAGGCACAAGTCTTCCACGACGTCGTTTTTGAAAGAATCGCAATTAGGGCCGGCGAGGTTCATTTTACCTTGGACGAGGATCATTCAAAAGGAACCGGTCGGTGTACTCAGACACTAAGGACACGAGAGGCCCTTAAGCAGAAACAGAAACGAGAATGTTACCCGAATTGTTTTGTTTTTTTTTTCCTCGTGTGACATTTATTTTACAACTATGCCCACAAGTCATGATACATTACATAATAAATATTCCTTCCCATCGACCCGCGCGAGACAGTCCGATGGCAAAAGGCCATCGTCCGTCTCATCCTGGTTCAAATTTATGGTCACGATCCCAGTGCCAGGTTTCCATCCTGGCAGAATGACCCAAGCAAGTCAGCCTTGCCGCATGCTATATATATAATTTTTTTTTTTTCTGCCAGTGACATCACAGCAAAAATCCAGCCTCATTCCCAAACCCTCGACTCAAAAGGTACACAAAAGGTAAACAATAGGGTAGCCATAAACGCGGCACAAAGTATTCAAAAAACAAATAAATCGACAGAAAGCATCTTACACACAAACTGCAACCGAAAGGGACTAGTACTCGTATAAATAGGCACACTAAAGACAACCTTACCGATTTGCCTACGCACACTCGCTTACATATGCCGTGACCGTGGTCACCGTCCTGAATTTCACGAAAGAAGCAAATCGTCCGCGACCTCCGTTTCGGCACGAGGACGTCCATTCTTCACCGATGTTTGCCCAACACGATTGTTGTGGGTTTTTTTATACGTGTGTTTTCTTCGGTGTGCCACTGGAATGCAAGGTGGGTTCGTTTTCACTCCACTGTATTCATGAGATTGATGGCAAGGGCTCGGGGACCTCCTCCATTCACCTGTCGCTATTGGGTGGGTGTTCTCACTTTTGAGTGCTGAGCCTATTTTATCGATTCGGTGTCGTGAAAACACCTCGGAGGTGGTTCGGGGGCCGCATAGAAAGTAGTGATGTCGGCTGCGTTACGGAGTGAATCGGGTGTTGCGATATCGAAAGTTGTGACATTTGTACGTTGACGTGCAGAGATACAAAGGAATCATTGATGCGGTGTTTAAGATGTGGTGATGGAAACAGAACAACACGGACGCATGTGGGGAGGGAAGATGTCGCGTGAGATGAAGAAAGTAAGAGTAAACTTCATGTTGCATCGTTTGTTCATATCGCAGCCACGATCCTCAGTGATTATTATAGGGAATTCCTGGATAGAGAGAGAGGTAGATATAGGTTGATAGATGATAGAGAGGAGGTAATATAAGGTAGGTGAGTGGGGAAACAAAAGGAACATCGGAATTAATATAACATCATAATTAAACAATGTCATAAGATCATCGCAAAATTAGAAGATAAATGGAAAACCTTACCCCCAAAACTGTAGCCAGCACACTGAGCAGCATTGCAGTACCCAGGGGGTCCAGGTGGTCCCTTATTGCCAGGGTTTCCATGGCGAGCTGGTACTCCAGCCGGGCCTGGGAGACCTCTCATGCCCTGCCGTCCTGGCTTACCCTTTCCAACAGTTCCTGGGAAGCGAAGGGGAAATGAAACATTAGGTTTAAATCCACCTGACAAATTAAGGTGATGAAACCTTGCGCATGTTTGATGTCACGCAGGTGAAGAGCAATCGATGTGTGTTCGGATCGAGTCGAGTCCAGGCAGGGCACAATGACAGCGACAAGTTTGTCAAACCGAGAGCGGCTGATCTGTTCTCAAACGGAGTCCAATACTAGATGTTTGCTATCAGGATATACAATACAGGATATCTCATAAAGTTGTGGACGTATTCGGATGAAACCTGATGGACGGACAGCTTGGGTGTGTGACTCCGCCGAATTGATTCGATTTTGGTGAAGATCTGGATCCTGATCCGGATCCGAGAATTAATTAATTATTTTTTTTAAGTGATTCCTTCACCATTGAGAGATGGAGCCATAAACGGTATTTGTCAGGATATCTCAAAAAGTTGTGGACGGATTGTGACAAAACAATGCGGATGAGTTGGGTACGTGACAAGAACAAGCGGATTAGATTTTGATTGAGGTCCGGATGCAGTTCCAGACTATCAGTGGAATACAAAACGTAGACTGTCAACCTGGCAGAGGTGTGCGCTCTACCGGGTGCCATTCTAATTAACTCGTTTGTCTTTACCCTTGTCGTTTTGGCTCTCATGCTCTTCCAATTCCTTTTAGCTTCCTCGACTCCATTGTATTTTAAAGCAAAATATCTCTCATTTCACTCGGAGAATACAATCCGGTGATCATGAGGGTCGGTTGTCACAGCTACTGCACAAAATGGCACGATGATCGCATGCAGAATTTCAACAAATACTCTGCACATGAAAGTGGCCTGGCAGATTCGATGCACTCTCGCCGACGAGCTGTCCAGTTGGGGTTTGAATCTCGACCCAGCTGTAAACCGTCGTCCCGGTGTTTCACATGCAGAGCGAAGTCAGATACATCAATGTATGCGCCGTCCATTCCATCGGAGGGATGCCAAGGAGGAGGACCCATGTGCCAGAGCACCGGTCATTCGTGGACGTTCAATATGCTACGGTGTGTTTTGCAAAGAGTGAGTGAGTTATCACCGGCACACCGAAGAAATTACAAACTTCTGCGACATCGATTGCAACATCAGGCCAAAGCAGGTGGTTTTTGAAAGGCTTGGGCTAAAAACGTCCCCTGGCTGACTCTGGCTGATCCCACAAGAAGGTTAAGATAATTGGAGCCAGTAAGTCATAGTAGTAGTCGTAGACTCTATAAACGTGAAGCTCCCATTGCTCCTCATAATAATTATAATCTATGTTGGAAAAAGTACTTTTAAAGAATCTCCATCAGAAGGATAGCAAGTTGTCTTGCCATTGTGTGTGTGTTGTGTGTGGTTGTGTGTGTGTGTGTGGTGTGTGTGTGTGTGTGTGTGTGTGTTGTGTGTGTGTGTGTGTGTGTGTGCAGACCATAACTTTTTTTCTCATTTGAGGAGCTTTTGTTCAACAAAACCTTTATTATGCGAATATGGAGAAAATAATTAAAAATTCAGTCAAAGTGCGAAAGGGCAAGGTCATACTGATAGCCCGGCCGCAGCGTATCAAGAACGAGATGCCCTGTTTTTTTTTAACGCTTCCATGTTCCTTTATTTACTATCCAGACCAAAACATTTTCCCAATTGAGCTTAATTGTCATCACATCTTCAACAAACTTTTATGATGACAAGCCGGTGGGCGACATGGCTGCTCGCTCTA
>CM068968.1:33378336-33407741 GCA_035128595.1 Eptatretus atami
GATGCTGTAAGACATTCTCCTTGGGCACAAAAAAAAATCAGGTCCCTCGGAGGTCCAGTTTCGGAGGTATTGATTTTTTTGTACATTCCACAATAAGTGTACGATGTACGAATAAAGTATTTTAGCTGTTGCTAAGCAACGGAGGTGTGCATAGCAACCATTCATTTTTGTGTACATGCTAGCGAGCCACATTGTACACATTTCATCCAAGTTTCATCAAAATCAGACTCTTTCTCTTAGAGATATTCACAATTAACCGTTTGTGAAATGTTCGACATGTACTCGCCCAAAACCTATCTCCTCCTACAAATATTTTTGTTAGGGCTGCAAGTTGGCATGAAGGGAGCGAGATAGATTGCGCACAGAACTCTAAGCTTCGATTTTTCGATTTTTTTTTTGATTTTTTTTCGATTTTTTGACCACTTTAAAGGGCCGTTGCTCGGGCTGGGGTCCCATATTCGAAAGCACACGATTCCCAGAAATATTGGTCCTACCTACCAAATTTCATTGGAATCGGTTGAGTGGTTTAGCCCTCGGTTGACCAAAGTTTCGCGGACAGACAGACAGATGGAAATGTCAGAATAAGGGTGCTCTAAGAGCAGCCAATAATTGGAGAACACAAATGAATAAAAAGTAACAATTTTTTTTTAATGAACTGTCGTTTTCATCAACTCTAGTTTGAGTACAAAGCGGACGCGGACGGGCTTTGCATTTTGAGATGATTTTGAGTTTGAACTTGCAAAGGGGTGTTTGGATTGTCCCAGACCCAAACTCCATGGAGCGTTGAGACCGGGATAATTTTTCCCAGATATATCTGCTTTATGGATGTGGTCATGTCAAATCCGAGCCCACTGACACGTCTTTCACTTTGCATTGTTTGGAATATACCTGAGTCATCCATGCTGGTAAAATGGAGAAACACGTGAGAGTAAAAGCTTTTTTCACTTGAAGAAGTTGGGAGTCCTCCATACACCTCCCCCTCACCCCCCCCCTCTTCCAAAACCTAAATTTAAGATCAGACTTGTTCCTCTTTCGACTGAAGGGAACATCGAAGCAGAAAGCACTTCATCACAAGTCATGATGTCATTCCCACTGCTAATGACTGGTTCTTGAAGCAACAACCATCAGTTCACTCGAAGGCTCTTCAGAAACTTCAAAACCAAGGGAAGAAGGAAAAGATTGCTGGTGGGACAACAGTTGAAGGGGCTTGTACTCGAAGACTCAATGAGGCATATGCAGGTCACTCGATGATGGGGGAGGGGGCATCTGCTCCGTGCCGATGATGACAAAATAGATAGAAAAACCAATTATATCTCGAAATACTTAAGTAGAGTGATGTGTAAGGTGTGTAGGATTAAGCACGCGGCGGAATGGACGATTGAGCAAACACTATTTAATGAAGAGATGAGCTCCGAGACTAAAACACAGGCCTTAATTGCACAAATTGCAAGTGCATACCTGGTCTTCCTGGAGGTCCTGCAGGTCCACTCAAACCAAAACCTGCAACACCCCTCTCTCCCTTGGGTCCAGGGAATCCTGCACATACACAAACAAACAACGGCAGAACTTTATGTCAATAAGTATCACACAATTGTTTAAAATCATCATACTATATTCCCAGGGGTTTCTGGAGTCACCGTTTAGGTGCATCGCATCATTGGAGGATATTTATCTCAACATTGTTTTCAAGGTTCATTGCAATAAAATATTGTGATAGTTTTTAGCACCAAAACTAGAATGGCACTCTTCGACGTCGTGACGTCGACAGATATGCCCTCGCCCACATTATTACATCATTATACATACTTGTACCAAGTTTCATTTGAATCCCTTCAGCTGTTGTCAAGTATCACATTTTTACCTGACATGACCTTTGACCTATTGATGCCACCATCTAATCAGTTCATCTTTGCATCATACTGTCCACTTATACCAAGTTTGGTCAAAATCCCATCACTGGTTCACAAGTTAGCACGGCAAAACATAATTTTTTACCTAACATGACCTCTGACCTTTGACCTTTTGACCTCAAAACCGAATCAGTTCATCTTTACATCATTATACATACTTGTACCAAGTTTGACTTAGATCCCTTCAGCTGTTCTTAAGTTAATGAGGTAACAAAAAGTATCCATCATGGACGCACGGACGGATGGACAGACAGTCGGACGGACAACCTGAAAATATGCTTCTGGCTACTTTGTTGGTGGAAGCATAAAAAAAATTCACTGCAACTTTCAGAAAGAATTAATCACAAAGTTATAGTTGTGTAGCCAGGCTACTGTAATTGTGTAAAAAAAAAAATAGGGAGCAGGGTGGAGGGGGTGCTGTCAGGTGGTAACTTGTTAGTGGCGCTAACTTGACGTTCAGACCTGAAAAATGTCAGCTCGATGCCCCTGATTTTTAAAGGCACCACCATCACAATACACTGTGAAAGGGGGACGTGGTGGTCATGAATCAGCAGCTCATCTGGGCCAATCATATCAACACCATAGCTAAAAGAATAGGGTATAAGCCAGGCACCCTTAAGGACTTTTCCACAGTCACCAAGGTGTAGGTTATCAGTATAATGAATACTCACTGCTGATCTGGATCTCAAATGAACATCAAACCTCCGTCTCAATGGCTTTCTGTGGCTGCAGTTTCTACTACATACAGAATGCACTACAGAAACTAACCTAGACTGCTTCAACAACCCATCTCGGCCACATGACCTAGCGCACCATTACGAAATGTAAGAGCAATGGGTGACACCGTGCCGGGAATCACACCACCTTCAGGTTGCACTTAAACTCACACAACATCCTGACTTGGACGCATATCAGGGCTCCTTCATCAAAATCCTGAAACGCCAAGCCAAGAGCCCTTACAGTTGAACCATCTCCACAGGGACTTAAGGCAGTCTAATTAAAAAAGGTAAGTTGGGATGGCTAAACAAATGCTGCATTCTGCATATACGCGGTAACCATAAAATGCTTAAACACAATTAAAACTAGAGCAAAGTCGATGGCATGCCATAGCAAATCCCTATGCTTCCCACCTAAAGCAACTGTTGAAAGATGACAAAAAGTTCCACCAGGAATGACCCAACATAAAATTTAGAGATAAAACCTTTTTTTCCCTCGTTTTGGCACCTGGGACGCATAGCCCTGCACCCCCTGGAGCATGAATCGGGGGGTCAAATCCAAAAAAATCGTTCCATAATTCATGGGTCTCCCAATGTTGATTGCATCTACAAGTTTCAGTTTCAAGTGTTTAAAAATGTGCCTGGAATTGCAATTTTCAGGATTTGACCCTTTGACCATGCCCAGGGGGACAGGGCCAAAATGACACTGCTCTTGCACCCTCTTGCCATGTGCAGATTCTGGTGAATTTCTGCACAACCGTCGAGGAGGAGATAGCATGACGGACGGACAGACAGACAGAGGGAGCCGATCACAATATCCCCTGTTTTGGGGGGGGGGGGTTTTCAAAAAGCATGGGGATGAAAAGCACCGGTCCAACGTGCAATTCATCATATAATAAATAAATAACAAACATATAAATAAAATACAGCACAAATAAATAAAAATAATAAAAGTTAATACCAAAAATTGAATAAAAATATAAAAAATCCTGGAAGCGGACAAATATATAAATACAGTCGCCAAAAGTATTTTTCTCATCCTTCCAAATTCCGACGACGTGCAAATCCCCCAAAGATTCATATTTCCTTTTCCTCCACAACAATTTCTTTAAGCTTGATTTGTGGTGGGTGTAAAATCATTGGCAAAGTGAGAAAGTTGCCTCGCTGCTGGAGTAGCGTCAGGGACAGGGAATACGGCGTCGCTGGCCAAAGTAACCAAATTCTGGACCGTCAGAAAATCACGAAATGAAAGGCGGCATTTCCGCCATGACTTACAGTCCAAGCGGTAGCTTCTTGCTATGCTAAACAGTGGTGGTGCTGTGTTTGTTTTCAAAATAGTTGTAAAAGCACCAATAGCTACCAGCAACGCATTTTCCTTGTTAACCCCCCCCCCTCCCATTCCTCCCAACCCCTGCCCCCCAAGTTCAAACTTAAAGGTCACTTCCATGTCTTCATTCATTCCACCCCATCTTGTTTCCCCAATGCGATCTTCCTGAACGTGTCAGCTCAAACTCTTTGTTCCAGGATTTTAAGTCTGTTGCTCACTGCGAGCTCACGACTCTCTCTCATTCCTACCTCTCGGCTCTACTGGATACCCGGAGACCCTGTTCCCATCCTTCCCATCCAAGAGCACACTGCTCTTGTGCTGTGATTCATACCGGATATCATCCCTACTGTTTCCCCTTTACCGCAATCTGTTGACCCATTTCCCCCATGAGATCTGATGCCTGGATTAATAAAAATAAATATATATATACATGTATATTTCAGAACAATGCATAAGAGGAATTAGGAATGGCAATCCTTCTGCTTTCGATGGAGGGGTGTAAATCCCCAAAGATCTAGGTCGTGCTCTATTCGCTCACCCTTCTCGCCCATGATGCCAGGTGAGCCAGGTGAGCCCGGAAAGCCTGGAACACCCCTGAGGCCTGGTGACCCTGGTTGTCCTCCCCTGCCGGATGAGCCGGGAGGACCAGGAGGTCCCGAGATGAGACGAGGAGGATGGTGGTTGTTCGGGATGTTGTTGATCATGGAGCTGACATGTCGCACGTGAGCTATCAATGAAGAAAAAGAAAAAGAAAGGACAGATGGAGATGTCAAACAATGATTCTCATCATAAATGTGCTCTTATGGTCCTGAGACTGCAGTGGCACAAGGCATTGAGGAGCATGAGGAGAATGCGGAGTGACCAATCAAAATTCACAGTGGAATCTGCACTACGTCGTGATTTTTTAAGTGACCATTCAAAACTGTTAAAAGGAACTCACAATTGATGAGTCTTTCGCAGATCTGCTGTGCAATGGTCCGGACTAGATTGTGGCTTTGGATGTCACCCTGCGAATGAAACACGTGAACACCACCGTGGATTCATTGATTTGTTTTTCGCATTGTCTACGGCCTATTTTTGGGAGTTCACTTACACATACAGCACGTGCATCCCAGCATCATGAGTTCGGTGCTTATCAGGGATTGCTAAACGGCCCAACCCGTAATGTCCATAATATTCATCATCATGATCACATTCTCCACCATCTCCATCCAACATGTTTCAGCTTCTTTCGCCATTAATCCACATCGATTTCTAAAATAATCTCCAACAGGCCATCTGCATCTTACACATTACAGAAGAGGAGGAGGCAAAGACTTCATCATGGTTAATTCTGTATTACAGTAGGCCAACGATCGCGAATGGTGGCCATTCGATGCCAATTCAGGGGGGGGGTGGTTGTCCCCTATATGCCACAGGTTGAGATGATTCATTTTTCTTTCGTTGCAGCATCAGGTTGCGGGGTAGCATTATTGGCTGAGGGCGTGGCTGTGCCACTGATGCAGTTCCCCCTGTAGGTTGGAGCAGGAATTTGGCCATGGTGCTGGCGATAGCTCACCTACTCTGTGAAAAGGACACCATGGGATCTTTAACGTCCATCAACTCGTGCCTGCAGAAGGGATGCCAGTTTAACGTCCATCCGAGAGACGACACACACATTGATGAATCACCCTGCCTGTGAAACACTGGCGTGACAGTTTATAGCTGGGTCAGGATTCAATCCCAAGCTAAACGGCTTCGAGGCGAGTGTGCATACCTACGTCTAGGCCATCGTGCCTGTGCTCACCTGGCTACGCTTTGTTGTATCCCGTAAAGGCCCTGCTCGGGGTTACCAGATGAAGTGGAAGTGGAAGAATGACACTATGGATCCTCCACGGTGGTAAAGGCGTACAGAAGGAAAGGAAGGGCTCTTTACCCTCAATTGGCAGCTCACACGGGGGAAGGCACTCCAAAACTAAACCGTGGGGTCGGTTTATGGGAAGCCACTCCAACTATTAATTCCTCCTTCAAATGCGCAAGTCTCAAGTGCAAGGGTAAACAACGTCAATGGGACCTCTAAACATGCAAGGAGAGGTTTCGAGCCTCTCGGGGGACTTTGGAACCCTCCTCCCTGAACTTTGGAACCTGGACGAAAAATCGGAACGGGTGGCAAAAATGGCATCAATTATTTTGAGCTGGGGAAGGTGAGAACATCGATAAATAAATAAATAAATAAATAAATAAATAATGCGGAAGGGAAGACTTGAATATTTTGAGAGTTTGCAATGTGAGATGGAAAGTGATTTCATGAGTGACTATATGAGGCCAATGTACTTGGGGGTGGGGGGGGGGGGGGGGGGGGTCAATGAGGTATTTTTCCAAAAAAAACCCATCACCGTGGGATCTAATGTCCACTAACTAATCCTAGCAGTCACGATGCCTAGTTTGACGTCCATCTGAGGAACGGAACACGTGAGATTAATTACCCTGCCTGCGAAACACCGAGTGCTCGAACACTTTCGGCTATCCTCACAGCCATCAACTCTACGTTTCGGTGAAATAGATATTCCGTAATCGTGTGAAGAATCCTCATTCTCATACTTATACCGACCTCAATTCAGACCACAGCTTTGAATTGTGATGGAGGCTTCACCAAAAGTGAAGAGAGGGAATTTGGAAGAGTTTAAATTTTTTTCAAAAGGGTAAGATTCAGAGAAGAGACTGATAAGAAAATGTAGGAAATTCAAATGTCAATGAGGAGTGTAAATGAGAGATGGTTCAGGCTGAAATTGACTCTCTGGGAAAGTGATAAGCACACCTTGGTTTAAGGTAAAGGGGTGGGAGGGGGGGACATGTTAGGAAACCATGGATCACCAACGAAATGCTAGATAAGATGTGAATGCAGACGAAGGCCGAAAAATGTACGGGAGATCAAACAACGAGCTCAGGAGAGCGGCCGATCTAGCTGGAGAAATTTTGTTGAAGGAACAATATGAGGATTTGGTGGAATTAGATATGAGAGGGAGAGCTGGATTGTGGTTTGAGAGCGAGGCGAATGAATTAAACAAACAGATACGGATTGAGAGTCGACACAATAAAAATTAATATTTTTCTTGAATCCAACATGGCTGCCAAACCATGTGACCTATCAATTAGAAAATATGAAACAGGCACCAGTTCACCACTTGCTTGATATGTGTACCAAATTTCGTAAATATATCTTGAGGGGATTTGTAGTTAAGCTCCGGAAACGAAATGGATGGACGGACGGACGGACGGACGGACGGAACCCATTTCTATATCCCCCGCCAACTTCGTTGGTTGGCGGGGGATAAAAATAATCATCAACGACCAATGAATGATCAACAAATTCTAGTCTTTCATATACAGCAAGCATAAGAAGATCCTGAGAATCTTCTGGTTAGACGTGGCTGGTAATGAGGAGGTAGAAAGACTTAACAGGTAAGAAAAACTCACAGAAGAGATCAAAACTCGGAATTTGTTCATCTTCATGGAATGAGTAGTATGTGCATTGTGCATGAATGAATAGTATGGAGGATGAATAGCTAGTAAGTACATAGCTTGGAATGTTGTAAGTATGGAGAATGAAAATATACTGAAAAGGGCAATGTGGTGGGCACCTGATGGGGAGTGAAGGGCTGGACCGCCTCGAGAGACCTGGTGATGCACTGTCAATAAGGAAATGAAAGCTGAAGGTCATGTGGAGAAAAATAGGATGGTGGGCCCAGGACCGACGAAGGTGCAGAGAGTTTGTTGGTAGATTCATATACTATATTCCTGGTGTTGGCTTAATGGTTCGGGGTGGTGGGCTTTGGATCCTAGGGTACCGAGTTCAAATCCTGCTCAGCTGTTGAATTAATACCAGGTGGGGTTAACTCAGCCTGTCTATCCTCCAGAGGCGGCAAAATGGTGCCAGCATGTGTATCCTGTTCGTGAGTCGACCTGTCCAGGATTGTGCCCAATCGCCAAGGAGACTGCTTAGCAGCACCAACGCTCTGCACAGAGTATGGTCCAATCCTCCTCCTCTCATTTGTGCTATATGGCACGATTGGATAATAAGCAAGTAAGCAAATTGTATGATCAAACTGATGTAAAAAAGATGGCAAGAACATCTGTTAACCAGACTCGGTGGTGTAATGGTTAGAGCGTCTGTTCTAAGTCTGGGAGGCCGGTGGTCGAACGGTTCAAACCTTGGCCGAGTCATAAAAAAACACTTTGAAATTGATACATGCTGCTTCCTTGCTTGACACTCAGCATTTAATGACCGAGCATGGGCCAACAACCATCGTGTCGGCCTGATGGCCTAATGGGGAAACAACCATCAGTAGGCCTGATGGCCTAATGGGGAACAACCATCATGTAGGCCTGATGGCCAATGGGGAACAACCATCATAGGCCTGATGGCCCAATGCAAACAACCATAGTGTCGCGCCTGATGGGCCAATGGGGAAACAACCATAGTGTCGGCCTGATGGGCCCAATGGGGAAACAACCATCGTGTCGGCCTGATGGGCCCAATGGGAAACAACCATAGTGTCGGCCTGATGGCCAATGGGGAAACAACCATAGTGTCAGGCCTGATGGGCCAATGGCAACAAATAGTGCAGGCCTAAGGGCAAACAACCATATGCAGGCCTGATGGGCCAATGTGGAAACAACCATATGTAGGCCTGATGGGCTCCAATGGGCAAACAACCATAGTGCAAGCCTGATGGGCCCCAATGGGAAAACAACCATCGTGTAGGCCTGATGGGTCCAATGGGCAACAACCATAGTGCAGGCCTGATGGGCCCAATAGGCAAACAACCATGTGCAGCCTGATGGGCCCAATGGGAAAACAACCATCGTGTAGGCCTGATGGGCCCAATGGGAAACAACCATCGTGTCGGCCTGATCACCCCATAGGCAAACAACCAGAGTGCAGGCCCGATGGGCCCAATGGGAAACAACCATCGTGCGGCTGATGGGCCCAATGGGAAAACAACCATCGTGTAGGCCTGATGGCCCAATGGGCAAACAACAATAGGTGTAGGGCTGATGGGCCAAATGGGCAAACAACCATAGTGCAGTCTGATGGGCCCAATGGGAAACAACCATAGGCGGCCTGATGGGCCTAATGGGCAAACAACCATAGTGCAGGCCTGAGGGCCTAAATGGGCAACAAACCATAGTGCAGGCCTGAGGGCCTAATGGGCAAACAACCATAGTGCAGGCCTGATGGGCCCAATGGGAAAACAACCATCGTGTAGGCTGATGGCCAATAGCAAAAACCATAGTGCAGGCCTAATGGGCAAACACCATAGTGCAGGCCTGATGGGCCTAATGGGCAAACAACCATAGTGCAGGCCTGAGGGCCTAATGCGAACAACAACCATAGTGCAGGCCTGATGGGCCCAATAGGCAAACAACCATCGTGTAGGCCTGATCGCCCCCATAGGCAAACAACCAGAGTGCAGGCCCGATGGGCCCAATGGGCAAACAACCATCGTGCAGGCCTGATGGGCCTAATGGGCAAACAACCATCGTGTAGGCCTGATGGACCCAATGGGCAAACAACCATCGTGTAGGCCTGATGGGCCCAATAGGCAAACAACCATAGTGCAGGCCTGATGGGCCTGATGGGCCGAATGGGCAAACAACCATCGTGCAGGCCTGATGGGCCGAATGGGCAAACAACCATCGTGCAGGCCTGATGGGCCCAATAGCCTCCTCTTGTGTTGAACTTCTTTGTAAGAGAACTGATTTTACATATTCTCATATTAGCACTCATGCCAAGGAGGAAAAGGCAGTTGATATCGGAATAGAAATGAAGGAACAGGAGGTGGAAATTGATGGAATCGGCCCTGGTTCTTTTGAACGTGAAGTGAGGGTTGCGATAAACGAGCTCAAGGATGGAAGGACGCTGACACCGGTGATATTCCATCAGAATTGATGAAACATATCGGAGAGGAGGCAACAAACGACCTTATTGACTTGCGTAAAACATGCACCTCAAAGGGGAATCACCTGATGACTAAATTAAAAGAATCATTTTGCCTCCGTGGAAAAGAAGCCAAATGCCACAGCAAAGGTATAACGAGTTTCATACCGACGATCCGATGCCACATGCCTCAAAGACCATTACGCTCAGATTACTCACAACAAGGTTAAGAGGAAAAGCGAAGCAATATCTTGGCTAAAGGTCAATTTAGGTTTTGCAGATGGTGTGGAACAAGAGGAAACACTGGTAATGGGAGTCCTGTGTAAGAGTTTGAAACATAATCAAGATTGTATGGTGTACATTTGCTTACTGGAGTTTCAAAAAGACTTTGATAGTGTGAGATGGAGATAGTAAAGAATGTTGGTGTAGATGGGAAAGATAGATGCTTGATACATAAAAACTCTATATTTCAGACAAACTGTAAGAGTTATGGTGGTAGACGGAGAGCCAGAGCCAGGAGTGATTGGAAGAGGAGTCTGACAATGTTGCTACCTGTCACCTGTGCTGTACGGTGTGTGCGTAGAACCCATCCATTTGGAAAAGGAAGCGTTCAGTCAAGTGGAGGAAAGAGTCAGGGTTGAAGGTCAACTCATGAAAGCTGTCAGATTTGCTGATTACAAAGTCTTGGTGCCAAGTACTGTGAACGGACTGTCTGTTGTTGGGAGATAGTCTAAATGCTGTAGCAATGGCTTAATCCAATGAATATCGATTTGGGGAAGACAAAATGTATGATGGGACCGAGACACGCAGGTGGAAGAATGATTATTAGCTCTGCCACCGAAGGTGGATGGGGGTTATGTTTTTCACCCCTGTTTGTGAGCAGGATATCTTCCGCAGTTATGGACAGATTTGATTGACAAGTTGCGTGTGTGACAAAGACGAATTGGTTAGATTTTAGGGAAGATCTAGATGTGGATACCAGAATTTTTTTTATTCTTCAAGTGATTCTTCATCATTGAGAGATAGGGCCAAAAACGATATATAGCAAGATATTTCAAAAAAAAGTTGTGGACGGATTCGGACGAAACTTGGTGGATGAGTTGGGTGTGTGGAAGAACAAGCCGATGAGATTTTGGAGGTCTGGATCTAGATCTGGTCGATTAGTGGAATACAAAACATAAACTTTTCAGCCTGGCGGAGGAATGTGCTCAACCGAGTGCTGCTCTATTTTTAATAAGTAATAAACAACTGGATCAGGTGAGACAACTCGAATATCTGGGAAGTATAATGACTGCAGAAGGGGAATGACATTCCAAGAAGGGGGAGAGCTGGCATTGCAATGGGGGAAAGCTGCATCTAACAGCAGGAAGAGGTTATTAACTGGACAACTGAAGAGGGAAAGAGGATAGAAAGAGGAGGGAGAGAGAGAGAGAGAGAGAGAGAGAGAGAGAGAGAGAGAGAGAGAGAGAGAGAGAGAGAGAGGAGAGAGAGAGAGAGGAGAGAGAGAGACAGGCGAGGAATGAAACTTGAGTGAAGAATTTGATATGTAATATGGTTCTGAAACCAAGGGAGGTTAAACAAGGTGGTTGAAACTAAGGGTGGTTATAAGGAAAGAAACAATATGTTAGGCTTCTTGAGAGCTATGCATTGTGAGTTTGGAGATGCACGGAGACAATGACGTGTTTACACAACAACAAAAATGTAATGAGGCAAAAATAAAAATAATGTTGGTAAAATAATGTTGGCAAAAATATAAGAACATAGTTTGATCGATTTCATTTTTTTGTCAAAGACAAATGAATTGGAGTGGACATGTGCAGAGAGGAGATTATTGTGTTGGAAGAGGTGTCGGTCGGAAGGGTGGATAAAAGGACAAATGATCGAGAGGGAGGAAATGAATGATGGTTCTGGATTAAATGAAGAATGGAAGATCATATAATATGGGGAACTGAGATAAAAACACAAGACAAGAGTGGCTTGGGGAAGAACTGAGCCTGAACTTGTCTTTCAGCCGATGACTGATGCGATGACATGTCGGTGACCCCTCACTATATCTGCCACTTCAAAGCTCTCATCTCTGTCGTGCCTTTTTTACCACCCCCTTTACAAAAATGAGATCTCCTGATAAAAACGAGGAACTCACCCTCTCTCCTTTTTCTCCCTTTAACCCCACCTTGCCCTGTAACAGAGAAAAGGGAGAAGGGGGCACAGAGTCCTTTGCGAATGCAACATCTCATCAGCACAATGTAAATCATGGGAAAAGCAACGACCGAAACACGGTGATTGACCAACCAAATACGAGCCTCAAAATATTCACCCTAAAGCAAATCCTTGGTTGTCATGATGGATACTGACCTGGGAAACCTGTTTACTAAGCAGGACATCAAAACAAAAACGATTAAAGAAAGTTTTTATGAGCCTCAAACAGTTATGAGAGAGAGCCATCTTATTGACACTAACTTGAGAGGTCAATGTAAATATCAGGTTGGTAAGACCGTGCCAGAAGAAGAAGGCGAAGAAGAAAATCATCTTTGGAGATGAATTCATCTCCATATCCAAACAAATAGTACAAGTATAGTCTCAAGGACAAAGCACGAGAAGAAACGGTCAAGAAGCAGATTCCATCAACAGGGCACCAGAAGGCCAAGTGAGAAATAAATAAATAAATAAATACACAGCTGGAAAATATTTCTCTTTGCTGTTATGACTCAACCACATAGCTCATGCTTGCTCTTGGCCAATGAGACGTCTCAGCCAAAGTGACGAGCAGGGAGAGAAAGGGGGACAGCAATAAAAAGAGACGGAGGAGTTACGACTGATACCGTACATTTAATCTCAGCAGGAAGGATTTGCGAGCTGTGGAGGGATAAAAATCCGAAAAATAAAACGGCAAGTCAACCAGCTGGGGCCAAGCGAAGCTTTGGTGTACTGCGTTGTCGGTTATCCTCCCATCAATAATATCTCTTAAAGCCTTTTGACAATCTCGCTACTCCCTCAAAAGGGACACTGAAATGCAGGGAAGGAACAGGAAGAAGCCAGGAATGATTTGTGAGAATGCGAAATCGGTGGGTCTCCAAGCCGATCGCAATGATCACCTTGATGCCAGGATTCCCAGAAGGTCCCCGCTTTCCAATTGGTCCGGAAATCCCAGGTGCTCCAGGATTTCCCTAGAAACAGGCGGTCAAGAGTAAAACGGAACATGATCACGTCATCGATCAACACACGATGTAAGTTCAAATACCATCCTCCATTATGTCATGGAAACGTAACCGTGCCAATTCCAAGATGTTTTACAGTCATTGTTAATGCATCATCGACGTGTTGGTCTCACCTGTGGGCCCGTCAAACCGATTTGTCCTGGAGGTCCATCCTTGCCCTGCGGTCCCTGCACAAACCGACAATATAAGAGATTATTGAGCGATTGATCGGATAGTCTGGACTTTCCTGCAATGAAACTGAAAAGAGATGTCACATGGTTGTCGTGCAAGTTACACTTTTATTACAGGATATCAGATGCCGGTCGACTATTGTTACTTTGGGCCCGATGTTTATGTACTGTTCTTCAACAAGATCTCCAAATTATGTGTGCGATGCCACTGCACTAACATGCTCGGATTTGCAGGTGCAACCTCTGGAAGACCTTATTCCAATATCTGCCACCTTAAACCTTTCAGAGGTTAACCCCCCCCCTCCCCCACCTGAGACCATTCAAACCAGGTGAGCACCTTTTCAGTAATTATAGGTCAATTACTCATGATCTCTTCCACTCTAATGATCCCATTCCAAGCACATCATTTTTCCAGATTATTGTGATTTCAACGTTTAGGCAACTCGGATCAGACAGTCGCATGTGTGGTGGAAGAATAGCCAACAGGGCCGGTTCCAGGTAGGGCTTAAAAACCACACACTGTTACTGACGATGCCATTAAATAGCTCTCAGGTAAAAAAAAAAGAAAAAAAAAAAAAGAAGCAGTTAGGAGGGTTAACTGAATTTGGTGAATTACTATAAAGAGGAAGTTTCAAGTAAAAGGTACACATGTAGTAGACTAAACAAATGTGTAAAAGGTTGAAATAATTTGCAGATTACTGGTCATCCTGAAACTGGCTGACTTGTGGGATAGGAAGGTGAACAAGTTAATCCGAAGCATAATTACATCACAAAGCAGATACTAATAATGATTCCAATTACACACATTCCTCTTACCCTCGGGCCTGTAAGTCCATGTCTGCCAGAAGGTCCTTTGGGACCAGGTGCTCCCTGGGTAGGAAGAAAGACATGAACAAAAGACAGCAATTGCACGTGAATCACACCACGTGACTCATGACATCATAATTATCATTAAAACATTCTACATGAGTAGTCGCACCTGTGGTGACAATTTTGTGTCAATCGGATAAGCAGTTGCAGAGAAAACAGAAAATTAGCACGGACGGACAGACAACTCGAAAACATAATGCCTTCAGCGACTTTGTCATCGGAGGCATAAAAACAAAAAACAAAAGATGAGGATAGACAAAAAGTTGGTGAAACAAAAAGAGCTTCATTAGGGGGCAAAGATCATGTTGCCTACCAGCAACCCAGGAACACCAGGTGATCCTCTCGCTCCTTTCACCCCTGGTGAGCCCTGCGGTGTGAAGACAGTGGTAAGGCATGTTGGAATTGTGGGACTGGAAATTCGGATGTTGTGGGATGTAAGGATGAAAAGCATAGGCTGAAGTGGAATGTGAATGATGAGCTGTCTGCATGTTCGGTACACGTCTGCAGCGGAAATTGAAAGGTGGAGGGGAAGTGGGAACGATAGGAGAGACAAGGACAGTTATGAGGTTGGAAAGTTATGAGGAGGGTCGGGAGTAAAACGAAAGGAGGTTTGGAGTCAGTAGGAGTAAGGAGGAGAATGTTAGTGGGGAGAAGAAGTTAGGAGGCACATGACAGAGGGTCAAAATTTCTGGCATCTTTAGACACATGATATGTATGCGGTTCCAAGATGGCAATTGCTATAGAAGATGCAAACCAAATTATGAAAAAACAATCTACATTTTTTTTTTGCCTTAATATAGGATCGCAGTTGCAATATAGGTGATAGTGACCTTTCAAAACCACCACCCCCCCCTCCCACAAATTTCATGAAACATGACCAGAATCAAATCTTTTTGACAGGAGTCTCCACAAATCCCATGAGAAACAAGTAAAAATACATGAAATGTCATCGCCCCGTTGTTTTAGTAATTTTGCGAACAGA
The DNA here is from genome assembly GCA_035128595.1 of Eptatretus atami. Classification (NCBI taxonomy): domain Eukaryota; kingdom Metazoa; phylum Chordata; class Myxini; order Myxiniformes; family Myxinidae; genus Eptatretus; species Eptatretus atami. The sequence goes on from CM068968.1 coordinate 33,393,450, forward strand.
GTTAAAGGGCTAGCCCATATTGATTTACAGTAAAATGGCTGCCAATCTACCAGTCTACACAGTCGGCCATCTTTGATCAGATTTCAACATAGAGGCGAGGTGCAAGTGTATGCCATCATGTGCTGTGCTTGTGGCAAGTTTGAACAAATTCGGACCGCGCATGTCTGAAAAATGGTTGGGGATACATTTGAGTAACAAAATGGCTGCCAGTCGGCCATCTTGGATCTGATCTCGAAACAAAACGACGTGCAAATGTACACCATCATGTGTTGTTTTTCTGCAAAGTACGAATAAAATCGGTAAATGCGTGTCCGAGAAATGGTTGAGGACGCACGCATGCATGCACGTACAGACACAAAAATCGAGACCAAATCCATTATAAGCCCCCATTTCAGACCAAGTCCAATGGGGGCTCATAACACAATACGACCGGAGGAAATGTGTTTCATCAAGTGCTGTTCATGAGGATAAAGGGCAGCGGGATGGACACTACAATGAGACACTGCTATCGTGGATCGATAACTACACAACTCGCTGTGTTGCTGAGTTTATTGATCTTCAAGCGGATACGTACCGGGTCACCTGGGATTGAAATACCGTTGGGTCCCTGAGGACCTGGTGGGCCATAGGGTCCAGGTGGTCCTGTATCACCTCGAGAACCGGGTACTCCCTAATGTAACGGGGAGTACAGCAAGAATGTGCCGGAGGTTATAAGGACTCCATCACAGTAGTGTATGTGTATCACAGCACTATCATGGTACGATATTAGTGTAAAAGAGCATATTTCCACGGTAGGAAAATCCAATGCAAATTGGAGACCAATTTTTTCCGAGGAGTCCGGTATGTTCACACGCGTGACGTGTGATGAGTGAACCTGTGAAAATTTTTTTGTTGGGTTTACATTGAAGTCACGTTCCCAGGCTCTTCCACTTCTGCAGCACATTGATGCGATCCACACAAGTGATCACAACAGAAACCTGCACTTCGTATAACATTTTGGATATTTTCTTATCCTCGACTTCTGCTTTTCTTTACTTGGAATGTAAAGCTCTTAAAATTATTGGAATCGCCCATGATGAGGCCAAAGTGCAAGGTGGGTTGCTTTCACATCGCAGGCACGTTGGTGGTCTTTCTGTTTTTTTATCTTCTCTTCTCCAATATTGCTCCCTCTGCTCTCTCAGCCTTCCAACCCTCCCCAGCAACTCGAGGATGCACACACGTCCTTCCAGCAACCCTCGCCAGGTTAAACTTCAAAAATCCAGGCTGACTGCACTCCTCAACTCCTTAATTCCTTGATTCTCCCGTTTATGGAAACACCTTCCAGAAGCTGTTCCGTCTCAATATTCCCTCCGGGGCTTCAAGCAAGCAGTGTACCAGCATCTTGCGTCACCCCCAATTCTGACCCATGATCTTTCTAACCCCGTTAACCTTTCCTAACCTAACCAACTTACTTGCTAGTTTCAGTGTTTCCTCCCATCGTCAATGTCCTCCTTTCTTGTTCATCAATTCCCTTGATGTTTGTCCCACTGTTACTTATACCCTGCTCTTCCATGAGTCTCGTTCCTGTAAATAAAAGCATTGAATACAAAAAGTTTAAAATCCCTCTGATCCTTCGTTTCTCGTTTTCGTATTGACTCCTCCTCACGAGAGTCTTGTGCATCGATCAGGGAAAGTACAGCATCTGTATGTCCATCGTGCCATTCTGAGTCCGGAGACTGTAAGTGGTATCTGCCGGTCGTTTAAGTGAAGTAGTACGACTCCTGGCACCGTTAAACTCAATTGGCTGCGATACCTTTTGGCATTCTCCTTTTTATAGCATATTATATTTTGCCCTTTCCTTCCATATACAGTACCACATTTTCCATCCATAATCCTCTTTCTAGCAGCGGGGGTATAAAGAAAATGAATTCCATTGACCCACCTGTGATCCGACTCCTCCAGGTATGCCCGTCTGTCCCCTTGGCCCAATTCTTCCCTAGGGATAGTGGGAGAGAAGGTCAGAGATGGTGCGGCTTTAAACCTGGCAAAACACAGACACTGGAAACTCATTTCAAGTATTTCCAAGCCAATATAACCAGGCAGGCACGATTTTCTGCTGACCATGCTAACAAACAGGCTGTTGCTCACAGACCGACAATGCGCATTAATCTTACCTGTGACAGGTGGAATGCTTTCCACTGAAAAGCTAATCGTTTTTTTTTTTGCACAAAGTGAGAGCGAAGTCTCTCTGAAGTCACAATAACAGTCACAATAACAGGAAATTTTGAGGGAAAACAAAAATAAAGGAATTGTCTTTCGGCCTGGAATGTTCGTCTCACGTCCGAATCATAGAACTTCTGCATTGTTGCAGATCATGCCCAATGACAACAAATACAGGCAACCAACTGTAGCCATACTTGCATATTGCAAATGTCAGTAGGTAGTCAATTAAACATCTAAATTGGAATAGCACTCGGCAGAGTGCATACCTCAACCAGGCTGAACAGTTCACGTTTTGTATCTCATACAAAACTGTTTGTCTGGTCACAGACAAACAAACAGACAGACAGGTGAAAAAAAAATAACCTCCATCCACCTTCGGTGACGAAGGTAACAAAACGGGATATAGAAACTAAATAGAATGCAAGGACGATTAGGGATAACCTATTTACTATATGTGTGCAACAACAATGGATTATTTTCCCTCTTTCTCCCCACGGCTAAAAATGGGTACCTTCTCCTTCTTCCACCTCTACCCCCTCTCTCACCCACAGTCTCGCCGCTATCCTCCCATTCCTCCTCCCTTCTCCCAACTTTTTTTTTTTTTCATCGTCACTCCACTCACTTCATCCCTCATCTACTCGTTCCTTTCTTTCCTCAATATAGCTCCTCCTCCTTAAACCCTCCACCATGGGGCCAAAATAAATAGAAGCCTTTGCGTGCCGCAATTCAAATTGTTGTAGGGCTTCCTGATGTCCTAACCACTGCCTTGACCATTTCCTCTAACATCTGCTACTGGTTCTTGACATGTTGGAGGTAGGATGCATTGCCATTGCTCACATAACGTTGGATTCCCCAAGTTCTTTCAGATTTTTTCATCATTGTTGTCGAGCCCGTAGCTCACATTCCAACAGACCTTGCCATCAGATATCAACGGGTCTCTTGCTTCATCAATCCACAAATCCAGTTTCCATCGAAGCCAAGAGATGCTTGTTCGTAATGCTCACCTGACGTCCTCAAGATTCCTTAAACTCCATCATTACATCATGAAAGTTTCATGTTAAGAGTCATCTTTTTCATCTCCATAAACGATCACGAGGGCATACTGTCTCTGGAAGAGACTTTCAATGTTGTGCCTGATTGGTAGTCAGGAATGCTGTTTTCTTGATTATGGAGTTCACTTCATGATGATGCAACCAACGGATGATTTGGGTATGGCTAGGACTCCAAAGGACGACAAATGGTGTCATGATGCAGGGCGTGCACACCTCTGGCAAATAGTTATCATTCCCCATTGGAACACCATCGACTCCTTCCTCTGATGAATTCTCCTGAAAACAAGCACACGTCATTTGCAATGACCCCACAGAACAAATAGATCAATCAGGTGTAAGGAGTGCACATCTGTGTTTATGGCGGCAAAAGACCCAACACGTTGGACACCCTTCGTACAAGAAAAGATCAGAGAAAAGATGACCCTGAATAAATCCAGTGTGCAGGTGCAAACGCTGCCTCCAACAACAGATGCTGCCAAATATCACACTTTCCGAGTGCACTATCAAGTTCAAGGGTGGATGCGCGGAGGCGACGCTTTGAATCCGATGGAGCGGGACAGGTGTCTCGTCAACAATCGATGGGAACCACGAAAGATGGATTTGGCACCAGTACCAGAATTCCTATCTCATGTAATTTGGTGCAAGTGCAAGGGAGGCTCTGATACCAAGCGATGCACCTGTAGGAAGCACAGACTTGAATGCACTTGTACCTGTGCAAAGTGTAAGGGAACTTGGTGCATCAATTCACCCTGGTGCACAGACGCCGTCAGTGTGCATGACTATGATCATGAATTGTCGATAATGCAGTTAACATCTAACGGGATAATGCAGTTAACATCTAACTGATGATAATGCAGTTAACGTCTAACGGGGATATGAAGTTCATTATGTTCGAAAACAGTCCATTCGATCAACACAGAAATCATTCATCGGTCAGTTACCTCATTCTTCTCAAGCGCCCGAGAAATGCCGATAAATGATTGATCTTCTTCATCGGAATTCGGTGGTCACCTGGTTAAAAACATATTTTCTAGGCTCTACATCTATATATTACTAAAACTCTCATCTTGTATGGTATGTATGACAGTATGTATGTATGTATGTATATAATAATATAAATAATATATGTATGTATGCTATGTATATGTATGTTATGTATATGTATATGTACTGTATGTATGTCTATGTTATGTAGTAAATGTATATGTATGTTGTATTATGTATGTATGTATGTATGTATGTATGTATATGTATATGTAAATGTATGTATAGATGTAGTATATGTACTGTCATGTATGTATAATGTATGTAATGTATATATGTATATGTATGTATGTAATAATGTATGTATGTTTTACATGTTCCCGAAATACACAGCCAAAACGGTACACCGATAGCAGCAACAATTTTTAGGGCCACCTACGTCACCATTTCCTGCGGTGTGCAGTACAAGTTCGTTCAATCGGGCAACGAAAAAAATTATTAAAAAAAAGAAAAGAAAAAAAAAAAAAAAAAAAAAAATAAAAAAAAAAAAATAAAAAATAAAAAAAAAAAAAAAAAAAAATAAAAAAAAAAAAACAAAAAAAAAAAAGAAAATAAAAAAAAAAAAAGAAAAAAAAAAAAAAAAAATAGATTCGAAAAAAAAAAACAAAAAAAAAAGAGAAAAAATAAAAAAAAAAAAAAACAAAAAGAAAAAATAAAAAAAAAAAAAAAAAAAAAAAAAAAAAAAAAAAAAATAAATAAAAAAAAAAAAACAAAAAAAAAAAAGAAAAAAATAAAAAAAAAAAAAATAAAAAAAAAAACAATAAAAAATAAAAAATTAAAAAGTAAGAAAAAAAAAAAAAAAAAAAAAAAAAAATAATACAAAAACGAAAAAAAAAAAAAAAAAAAAGATAAAAAAAAAATACAAAAAAAATGATAAAAGAGAAAAAAATAAACAAAAAAAAAAAAAAATATAAAAAAAAAAAAAAAAATAATCGTTTTTAGAGATTCCAGCGCACGCCCGCTATCACGCCCCGCGCAACCCCCGTCTAGCCCATTTAGGCGAGGCCCGACCACCCCCGACACCCCCCAGCACCCCAGTCTCCTCTCACCATCACACCGCCCGTCTCGCCCCCACACACCTCCTCGTTATCCCGTCACACTCTTCGCACCAGCTGACCCCCACCTTCCGCCCCGCCCGAATTCAGTCAAGTACTCTTCGGAGAATTTGATCAATGCAAACAACCTCAGCGGTATAGTTTGCTGGAGCTATCTTTTTTTTTCTTGAAATGATTTGTTTTCATCAACCGCTGTCACAACGGGAACCCAACGGGTTCACGGATCGTCTCGTATACATAAAAACATATTTCTCGGCCCTTTCTGTCTGTAATACGTTTGGTGGTCTAAACTCGAAGGTGAACGGTTAGGTAGATATTGAGGTCAGAAGTTTGCAGTATCCGACATTTTTAATTTATGCAAGTTAGACTGCTTTCAGGAAGTCCGATTCTGGCCGATTTTGGATATGATGTTCTTCTTCTTCTTCTCTTGCATATCGCAGCTTGGCTGCCAGGTAGCGATCATTTTGTTGGGGCACAGCTGTGCCGCTGATGCTGTGCCCTATACCAGTGACCTGGTACTCATTACGCTGAGCTTGGAAGAATGACGGGCTGAGTTAAACCCCACCTGCTCCAACTCAGGACCCTAAGATCCTAAGCCAGCCATCCTAACCAGAAAGCCAACACCAGGCTTGGATAAGATGTTTAGGGCACCAAACGAAATAGTCCTTGAGCCAGACCAAAAGAAATGCTCCGGCGGGGGGAGTAATTCTCATTATGAATTTCCATTAGACAAATGTCTCAAGTGTCAGAAAAGGTGTGATGGACATCTGAGAACGGTAGCTTGTGCCCGGATGGCCGCCATTTTGAAACCACCCAGCGCGAAAATGCCATTTGGTGGGGTAATTGTTGCACGTGTATCTGGAGTTCTATACTAGCTATCGACGTGCGGTTGACGACTAAATATACGTCCGATCTGTACCGTCTAAATAAAAAATAATATGAAGTTTTTTGTTATAGATTATTTATAATAAAAATCAATTTGGACAAAAAATCATATATTTTTTAATATTTTTTCATTAAACTTGTACTGTTTTTAGTGAAACATCACTGGTATGATTTTCCAAATTATGCATTCTGCTACACCGTTCATCTGCTGTAAAATAAATCAAAAAAAACAACATATAATTTCTTACGAGTGTACAAATAATATATATGAAGAGGCCGAAAATTACTTAGGCCGCCGCTGGCATTATCTATTCTGACGATAACTCAATAGGAAAGTCGTACGGAGACTATTTTGACACCATATGATTTCTAATAAGCAGGCGGAAACTGTTACATAGGAATTCTGCACTTTGGCGGCCATCTTGGATTTCAAAATGGCCGCCATTTATATTAATTTTTTTTCGCGCTGGGTGGTTTCAAAGATGGCGTCCATCCGGGCACTAAGCTACCGTTCTCAGATGTCCATCATGCATTTTCTGAAACTGAGATATTGCCCACCAAACATGTTCTCTGACTTTGATGAGTATTATGTAATCTGGCGAGCTTTTCGGCTATCACAGTAATCTTACGTCAGTCTTTTTGTTCTTTCAGCTGAGATGGCCGGTGTCGAGGCGAAACGGGTGAAGCTTGAACCTGAGTCCGGAACGTGCATCATTTGCAGCAGAAGTCGCCACTCTCGGAACTCAGCAAGCCAGCTGGCAACAGTTCTTGGAAGACATTGTGCGACGCAGCCGCAGTTAGAAACTTTTATCCAATTATAAAGCTAGTCCAAGAAGGCGCAGTTGAACTTCTATATTCCAATATTGTACCATAGGGCTTGTAGATCAGACTTCACTCAAAAACACCTAGCAATTTTGACCAATCCAGCTAGAAGTTCTTCAGTTGATACTGGCGATGCGGTGCGACGGCGACAATCACGGAAAGAGACCGGATCAACTTCAAGGGTCTACGATGCTAAATGCATCGTGCTGCTAAATGCATTTTTTGCCAGCGTGCTGATAAATTCGTAAAAGGAAGTCGTACCCGTGAAACAATTGTCTCGGCTGTTGAGCTTCGAGCAGATAAGACATAAGAGATGCTGCGACAGCTCGCAATGATGAGAGAGTTTTGGCATTGACTACACGAGATATGGTTGCAGCTGAGGCTCACTACCACTTCACCTGCTATAGAAAACACACGGCCAAAAACTCAAGTAGAAACTGACATTGAAGAGAATATCGAGCAACAAGAAATGATACGATGTCTATTCAATTTCATTCGCACTGACTTGTTCTTGAACCCGAGGATAGTTCCAATAGTTGATGTTGCAACAGATATCCTGTCTTCAGATCAGTGTTCAGTTCATGTTCGTGACTCCATCAAGAAGAATCTGCAACGCACATTACAAAGAGAGTTTGGAGAATCGCTCATCTTCTTCAATGTGAAACACCGTGTATACTTGATGCCCGATAATCTGACAAAGCGAGAGATAGCTGCAGAGTGCGTAAACCTGAAATCAGAACTGAAAGCAGTTGAACGAACGGACGATGACAGTAACATTGTGCGTGCAGCTACTTCACTGCGACACGAGATCAAGATGCTCATTAGAATGAAAGTTGGCCGCCTCAGCCAGCAGAACTCACTTCAGATTACGTGAAGAACCACATTCTCTTCGTGTATTTCTGCATACTTTGATTTCCGGGAGTGGGGATAGCTCTGCGCGTGCCGACACACTGGTATGGTCGATGGCTCAAGATATCATCACTGCTGTACACCAGGGCACCATCAGAACATCGAAGCATGTCTACTTCCGTGGGTCATCAAAACGCTCACCGGTAATACAGAGGTCATCAGAATATTGAATCGACTCGGGCACGGATGTTCGTACACCGTTCTGGAAGAAATCGAGACAGCGCTATGCATAGACAAATTAGCAAGTGTGGAGAAAGATACAGTACCACTTCCGTCACATGTGCACCATTCGGTCCCGACTGTATTAGCATTCGATAACATCGACAGGCTAGAGGAATCGCTGAGTGGTGGCGGAACATCGCATCGCGTCAACGGTATCATCGTCCAACCGAAGTCGCAGTCGTGTTTGCCGCCCCAACTTCCATCGTCAGCATCCAAAGCAGATAAGAAGCGATCTATCCCGTCTACCAGCGATTTACTTCCAATATACAGCGCAGGAAAACGAGAGGGCCCACCTGCAATCAAGCCAGCAGATCTTTCTGACACTCTTGCAGGCGCAACATCACTTGCGCAGCGCCGAAATCACGTATGGATTATGACTCGCATGCTGGACCATGCGACCAGACAATCAGTTCGTGGACTGGTTTAAACATCATGACTAGAGATCATGTTCAGGTGACGGAAGATGTAGTTGGCTACCTGCCGACTATAAACGCGCCTGCCACAGATATGGCAACAGTGCAAGAAACATCAGAGAATCTCTCAACATCATGTCATCACTTCAGCTTGAGCATAACTCGGTGGTGCTAGACCAGGCACTATTTGCTAAGGCGACCGAAATAGCATGGAAGATGTCGATCGATATGGAAGAATTGTGCTCATGATGGGGAACTTCCATACAATCTGTAACTTCATGTCTAGCATTGGGAAAATGTTTGGAGATGCAGGCCTTCAGGATGTAGCTGTTGAGTTAGGAGTCATCGCTGAAGGTTCCATCAACAGGGTTCTGGAAGGCAAGCAATACAACCGTGCTGTGCGACTCCACAAGTTGATGTACGAGGCACTAATGCGCCTCATTTGGAAGGGCTTCCAGGTGTGGATAGAAAGCAATCATCCTGACAAGGAACCCCAGATTCGAAGCATTGACCTCAAAATTCGCAGCATCAAGGATGATGTTTGCCACGAGACTCTCGCTGCTGCTCTCGATGATGATTCATGTGTACAGATCTTTGACATGTTCGCGAAATACCTACAATTTCTGCGAACCAACATGGAGACCTGGCTCGCTTCTGGATGATGTATATTGATATGATAGAGACCCTTGGGGTTGATTCGTGCGGATAGAGAAGGCGACTGGATGCTTCACTTGCTTGTGTCAGAAGAGTGATCCCTTGGTGCTTCGCAATGAACAAGGTGAACTATGCTAGATATCTACCAGTGTACTATGCACAGATGACGCAACTCCACGAAACATGCCCGAGTTGTACAGGCATTTCATGCAAGGCTACTTCTCCGTACAGCTTACACCAGGGAATCCATTTGCCAGAATCGCTGTTGACCAGAACAACAGAAGAAACAGTCAACAAGATACGCAAACAGCTGGAGGAACACGAGGTTTTAGTCTTCGACAAGGGCTGTGTCACGATACTATCTAACTGCAGAACATCGGGCTGCTGCACTGAGGCAACTGCGAGAAGATATCCTTGTGAATGGCAGCGACACATCTTACGCCAAGCACCCTGACTTGTCTAGTTCTCGCATCAAACGTGATGAGTCTTGCGTCACAGCTATCTGTGATTTACTGGAAAATGACTGGTCCAATCCATTCGCCGATGATCCGTCATGTCTTCTCAGTATATCTACCGGAGTGGTGCGAGGAGGACGTTTCTAATGATCTACTCAACGCCATGCAAAAGGGGGAAGAGGCGTACCAAAGCTTCCAGAACAACGTCTTGAAGAGGCTTCTATGACACAGTGAAGAAGCTAAACTTGAAGACATTTTGAAGATCAAGCAGAAAGTTGTGAAGGGCACAAACAAGGAGATCGTCCTGAGAGCTGACAGACAACTGTTGCCACCATGATACTCATCGCCAAGACAAGGAACCTCGACATGCAACTTGTCCTTTGTCACCATTAGGGCCGTTACCATGGTCTTTGGCAAACGTTGATGGGTCAATGAAGAAAACACAAAGCTGCACTTGCGAAACACATGGAAGGTCTTGTGGAACCAGCCGAGAATATTGACAAGTCAAATGCAACAATAATCGATGCGATGGCTCTCATACAAAAGATGAATGGCGAGAACGACACGTTCGAAGAACTATCTGACCGCATCCTTGCTGCAGCGCTTCACGCTGGTCAAGGCAGTCAGCGCATCGATGTGTCTTTGACACATACACAGAAGGATCCATCAAATCAGCTGAACGGTGAACCGCGGTTCAAATGAAGGCATCAGTTTCAGCGTGATCAGACCCGCACACAAAATCAAGAACTGGAGGCGTCTCCTGCTTGCAGCGAGACAAAGGAGAAACTGATTGTGTTTCTGGCGGAGTCGTGGAAACATGAAAGATATCGCGGAAAGCTAGGCAACAGAACACTGTATGTCACTTGTGGTGATAAATGTCTGGTACTGACCCGCGACAGGTGGAAGTTGGTGCAAGCACTCGAATGTAGCCACGAGGAAGCAGACACGCGTATGTTTCTCCACGCAAAGCACGCCGCTACCCTACAAGACGATCATCTTAGTGGCAGATGACACCGACGTTCTGATGATCAGTCTTCATCTGAGCAGAACCATCGATAGTCAGCTCTTCATCAGACGAGGAACAAAGGTTCGAGTCAGAATGATCGACGTTGGAAAGTTGGCTGCGGTATGGGGTGTGAGTTTGCTCTGCATTGCCAGGGCTTCATGCATGGAGCGGGTGTGACACTGTGAGTGCTCTGGCTAGCCAAGGAAAGATAAAGGCTTTGAAGCTTGTGCAAGCGAATGATCTGTATCTCCAAGCATTCACAGATCTGGGATCTTCGTGGAATGTACCAACAGAAGTCTTCAATAGCATTCAGGCCTTCACGTGTCAGCTGTACGCCAAGAACACCAAGATCGTCGTGTTAATTCGCTCCGTTATCACATGTTCTGTGCAAAGAAGGGCCAGATCGAATCTGGACATTGCCGCCTTGTGAAGACTCCTTGCTGCAGCATACGCTTAGGGCCAACTATCAGGCGGCTATCTGGCGACGCAGCCTTGAAAACCTGCCAGCCGTCCCAGCACCATCAGCAGGACATGGCTGGAACTCGATGATGGCGGTTCGCTCACAATCCGATGGATGTCGGGTCTACCAGCTCCAGATGTCGTCTTGAATCTCATCTCATGCACATGCAGAAGGATGTGTCGACCGTCAGATTGCTCCTGCATACTGAATGGGTTGAAGTGCACTGTGTGTGTAAGCTGCAGGGATGCTCCAACATGGTGCAGGAAGATGCTATCGTGACTCAGGATGCCAATGACTCTGATGATTAACTTTGTGTGCACTGTATATTGTATAACATAGTTGTTGTCTATTATAATGGAGGCTTAATTACCTTAAAATCTTTAGAAGAGATAAACGGTTTAGCAAAATGCATAATTCGGAGATCATACCGGTGATATGTGACTAAAACATGACATGTTAAATGATAAAAAATGTCTAAACTATAAGATATGTTGTCAAAAATTGATGTTTATTATATGTTATCTATAACAAAATGGTCCAAGATGGCCGCCAAAGCGCAGATTCCCTATGTAACAATTTCCGACTGCTTATTAGAATCGTATGTGTCAAAATCATCTCCGTACGACTTTCCTAACTTGAGTTATCGTCAGAATAGATGATGCCACCGGCGGCCTAATATAAGTAATTTTCGGTCTCTTTACATAGATTTTTTGTACACTCGTAGTGAATTATATGTTGTATTTTTTTAGTTATTTTTGCAGACAGATGAACGGTGTAGCAGAATGCATAATTTTGAAAATCATACCAGTGTTGTTTCACTAAAAAAAGTACAAGTTTAATGCAAAAAATAGTATATATGATATGATATTTTTTTAATAAATTATCATCTTATAACAAAATACCAATTTTTTTTATATTAGACGGTACGATCGGACTTATTTAGTCGTCAACCGACATGTCGATAGCTAGTATAGAAAACACGTGCAACAATGACACAAATGGGCATTTTCGCGCTGGGTGGTTTCAAAGATGGCGGCCATCCGGGCACTAAGTACCGTTCTCAGATGTCCATCATGCATTTTCTGAAAGCTGAGATATTGCCCTAATGGAAAATCATAATGAGAATTACTCCCCCGCCGGAGCATTCACTTCAAATATGGCCGGTTGGCTCAAGGACTAAAAGCATTTGCAGCAGATAAACCGAATGTTGCGATTTGTTCTAGGTTCAACCATACGATTCCCTGGACGACTTGGTATTGTAGCGATGATTTTGGTAAGGGACGCCATTATTGTTATAACATCCTACAGGTCTGTGTTTCTGCTCTTACCGTGGGTCCAGGTGCACCAGGAGTGCCAATGCTCTCCTGAGCACATGAGCATGCGTGTGGAAGACGCGGGCACTGGCTTTCATTCCGCTGGAGGTCAGGTGGTGTTGGCCATGTGAAGAGGAGAATAAGGAGAAGGGTGCCAGAGTTAAACATCCGATCTCGAAACCACGGTGAACAATACCAACAACAATTTCAACAATGGCAACAACAAAATAAACACCAGAAGAGATTTTTGTATTATTATACCTTGGAATAGCCATACTATATAAGGGAAAACGATAACGAATAGGCCAAAGGTTGGATCTTCCCATAACCCTCTGTTGCCCTGTTCCTTTTAAGAAGATTTAATATATGGCGCACATGTTCTACCTAATACAGCTGATAAAGGCCATGCACTACCTGGCCAAAACGTCGATCTAAAGCTTCTTCTTTTGACTATATCTTGTTTGAGGTACCATTTTGTCCGTTTGCCTTAGCACGACTCACCTTTTTGCCTGAACCATAAACAATTCCATTAAAGTTTCCAATAACATTCAGGACCATGCCTGTGTCAGGCCGAGTGATTCTCACCAGAGCAGGGAGTTCACAGCAGCGGTCTCGCTCTGCCCAGGCCACGCTGCATACTACCTCCAGCATCTGCACCTGAAACTGCACACGGGTAAGAACTTTGTGAGCAAGATGGTCGAGGTTCAAACAGGAAATGAGTAGATTCGTTTATAAGCACAAATATCTCTTGATATCATCTGAATAAGTAGAAAATAGAATTTGTCACGAACCCGTCAATGGATATGCCTCTGCCAACATTAGATGTCAATCTACTGTTACGTTTTGTCTCAATTATGTCTCAGAAAAGAGAGACGAGCAAAAGAGAGAAAACATCAGATGCTTCCAACTCGAGTTATGATCTGCAAAATGATGTTCAAAGGGCACATGCATGACCTTTGACCGGTTGAACCCAAAATTGAATCGGTTCATCTTTGTATCGCAGTCCATATTTGTGCCTTGTTTGGTTAAAATCCCTTCTGTGGTTCACAAATAACTGTGGTAACAAATATTTTCCAATGAACATCACATGACTGTAGACCTTTGACATTTTAAACCCCAAAAATTGAATTAGTTCATCTATAAAACGTTAAAGATCCCACGGTGTCCTTCGCAAAGAGTGGGCGAGCTATCGTCGGCCCCCTGAACAAATTCCAAATTTCTGCTCTAATTGTCCAGGGAGCATCCAATTGTACATCAGTGGCACAGCCATGCTGCCAGCTGCCAGCCACAGGCTGCATACGAAATTAATTAACAAATCAATTGGGTGCAATGCCTTTGGGTGTGCATCTCACACTTGCAGAGTGGTCCGATTGGCCCAAGAGTAGACCCAAGCCTTCATTGCCAGTTGTGCTCACATTCCCTGTATGACCTATGGGAATCGAGCCGGCTGCCTGGCAATCGATGTGTAGCCGGGCCTCATGCTCAGCGACAGTGACATGAACCTGCAGAGGATTGGGGAAGGGACAAGCGCTCGAGCTTGAGATGGGATCACAGTGACTTGATTGACAGGTGTGAAAATAGTACTTGTGGAACCTGCTGTGAAAATTATGATGGCATTTGTCATTTCAGTAATGATAGTGAGTATGATTGAGATGATGACAATGGTGAGGATTACATTGGTGATTTTGCTCGACGATAGTTGATAATGATGATTGATTATGATGATGTATGATGATGATTATGATGATAGGTATACTCCTTGTGATATTGATCATGATTCTAATATTATATATATATATA
>CM068968.1:33407751-33426271 GCA_035128595.1 Eptatretus atami
ATATATATATATATATATATATATATATACTGTTTATACTTATAATGATTGACTTGAAAAAAAAAACACACTGGTTGTGGGAATGCTAATGATGGTATGATGATGATTATGGTGGTGGTGGTGCTGATGATAAAGATTATGGTAATGATGAAGGTATGTGCTGATGATGAAGAATACGCCAGTGATGGAGACAGTGGTGATGATGGTGAAGACAATGGTCGCAATTTTAGTGGTGGAGGTAACAATTGTAAAGAGATGAAGATTATGATAATGAGGTGATAATACGGATGATAATAATGATATCGTCGGGATGATGAACATAATTGTTGTGTTTGATTAAGTGATGAAGATGATGGTCGGTTATGAAAAGGAAATGATGTAGGTGATGATGCAAATGATGATGGAGGTAATGATGAAGATGATGGTGGTGTCAAAAATCATGGTGGTGATGAAAATTGGTGGGAGTGAAAATCATGGTGGTGTCGAAAATCATGGTGGTGTTCAAAAATCATGGTGGTGATGGAAAATCATGGTGGTATGAAATCATGGGTGTCGAAAATCATGGTGGGTGTCGAAAATCATAGTGGTGATGAAATCATGGTGGTGATGAAATATGGTGGTGAGAAAATATGTGGTGTGAAAATCATGGTGGTGATGAAAATCAGTGGTGTGAAATCATGGTGGTGATGAAAATCTGGTGTGTCGAAATCATGGTGGTTGAAATTCATGGTGTGTAAATTCATGGTGGTGATGAAAATCATGGTGGTGATTGAAAATCATGGTGGTATGAAAATCATGGTGGTGTGACAATCAATGGTGGTGATGAAATATGGTGGTTGTACGAAACATGATAAAATGGATGGTGTTCGAAAATAAATGGTGTGGAAAATGAATAGGTGGTGATGAACATCGGTGGTGGTCGAAAATCATGTGGTGATGAAAATATGGGCAAATTGGGTGATGAAATCATATGGTTGACTGGTGTTGAAATATTGGTGGTTGATGAAAATCATGGTGGGTGATGAAATCGATGGTGTGATGAAAATATGTGGTCGTCGAAAAATCATGGTGGTGTGAAATCTCGGGTGGTGGTGAAATCATAGGTGTGAATGAAACATCGACTGGATGATGAAAATCATGATGGGTGTCGAAAATATGGGGTGGTGGTCGAAAATATGGTGGTAGTGTGAAAAGGTCCTGTGGTGAGGGAATTGGAAAAATATGGTGGTTGATGAAAAATCATGGGGTGTCGAAAATCGATGGTGGTGGTCGAAAATCATGGTGGTGATGAAAATCATGGATGGATGTGAAAATATGTGGTGTCGAAAATCATGGTGGTGTCGAAAATCATGGTGGTGATCGAAAATCATGGTGGGATGAAAATCATGGTGGTGATGAAAATCATGTGGTGTGAAATCATGGGTGGGTGTGAAAATCAGGTGGTGATGAAAAGTCATGGTGGTGATGAAATCATGGTGGGTCGAAAATCATTGGTGGTTCGAAAATTCATGGTGGTGATCGAAAATCATGGTGGTGATGAAATCATGGTGGTGATGAAAATCATGAGTGGTGTCGAAAATCATGGTGGTGTGAAATCATGGTGTGAATAAAATCATGGTGGTGATGAAAATCATGGTGGTGTCGAAAATCATGGTGGTGTGAAAATATGGTGGTATCGAAAAATCATGGTGTGGTGATGAAAATCATGGTGGTGATGAAAATCATGGTGGTGTCGAAATCATGGATCATGGGTGGTGATGAAAATCATGGTGTGGAAGTCATGGTGGTGATGAAAAGAATATTTTTGGGGAATGATGAAGATGAGGGTTGTACTGATGTGACAATGATGACTATTAAGGCAACATTATCCAGTTTGGTTTTCAGGCCCACAAACCTTATGGAAGCTTCCGTAAAATATCTTATCGACAGCGGGTCCTTTAAATTCAGCCTCCATGATGTCTCCAGTGTCCGACACCGAAAAGAATGTGAGTGTTTTCCTCTTTCCTGAAAACGTTATAACATCCTCAATTGCCTATAATATCCATCTGGAAGGAAGATGAACACCACTAAGAAACAGAACAACCAATCACAGTGCAACATGATCAAGATGTCATGTAACAACTTATATATAATTATATCATGATTATAACGAGGTCCTGTTGTCACTAAATAAAATTACGTGCATATTCATAGACTGAAGTACAAAGAAACTTGTGCAAAGGAGAAGGCCATTTGGCACATCATACCTGTGCCATATCCACACCCCAGCACTCTTACTTACTGCAGCTCGTGCTAAATATACAGCTCACCCCAAGCAGGGAACTTTGCCAGGAATATATCTAGCCCCTGGTTAAAGGAAAGGGAATTGCTTTTTGGAAACCTACATCTGCAAGTTGGAAGAATGTGAAACAAAAATTGAGCATTGGCCAATTTGGCATTCCCACCCGAGCATTGAGCTCATGATGCTGGGATCCTAGGTTCATATCCCATGTGCTGGAGCGTCGATTTGTCCAACGTCTACAAATGTCCTTCAGTGAGGATTCCAGCATCATTGAGGAAACGACATTACCTTTTAACTATCTGTTGGATCCGACGATAAACTGCCTTCATGATGAGGTGCCAATCGAGGGTGATGCATCTCGGCGCACACTGTCCCAGTATGGGGGACACAGAGCCGGCTCTTCTGTATTTATATGAGGACGTTAAAATAGCTCGGTATCTCTAGGCCAATGTGTACTTGCCAATATATTAGCAGACACTCCAACCACCTTTGACAACAAGGAAACAAAAGTTAGACACTGACAACCAGGCCATTTGCATACCATCCAGCGAGATTCCCACTTCAGGTGCTCCAGCATCATCCAGCACCTGCCATGGTGCGAACGACAGATGAGAAGAACTCGGTGGAATCCTCAGCATCAACGATATGGTGTACGTTGGAGGAAGACCATTTGGATGGATGTTCCTGGTCAACACAGCAACTGTTTTTGATTGTAGCTTTGGTGCCCCCACATCTCTCACTTCTCCACGGCTTCAATATCGATAGTCCTGAATTTCGAAATCCTTTCGCCTCTAAATCTTCCATCCGCTTCGGTATGAACTTATTCCAGGTCATTCTACATTGATATTCATATTCACCCACAAATACTCTCAATCTCTCAGCAATTCGCTCATAATGTGCAGCACATGGCTGCTGGCTGCATCATTTCCGTAGCGTTTAAAGCGTGTTGATAACGCGGTATGCCCCAAATGGTTGAGGCAATAATTGAGAATTTGGCCAATGTACCGTCACAGGATGACGCACCCATATCAAAAGGTACTGCATAGTACTGCATGTCTAACATGTTGGTTTAACCATCCGTTACCTCCACTATCTGAAGGTGGATGGAGATTATGTTTTCACTCCTGTTTGGCCATCTATTTGTCTGACTATGAGCAGGATGTCTCAAAAGGTGATTTATGGGCATACTCGGACAAAACTTGGTGGACAGGTTGGGTGTGTGGCAAGGTCGAAATGATTCGATTCTGATGAAGATCTGGATCCAGATCCGGATCCGGACTATCAGTGGGACACAAAATGTAAACTGTTCAGGCTGACCGAAGTATGCGCTCTACCGAGTGCCGCTCTAGTTTCTCATTGCCTACGTGTCATCATTGATTCAAGCACCAACAATGAGCCCCACCTGAGACTTTACTCCATTCCTTACTCCCTGAAGCTGTGAAAATTCCTTACTTGGTTGGGACTTTGAGCACGGCATCGCCTTGGAGATGAAATGCTGGGAAGGAATTGAAGGAACCAGGCGTCATGGACACTCCAGCAACATCGGAGTACCTTTTCTCAGTTAGGCTGAAAGCTTCCATCAAGCTGAAGCCTGCAAAGATGACATAGGGACGATGAATTCTTGTAGCAGGGAGGAAAATAAATAAGTCGAAAAAAAATTGAAAAAGAAGACAAAGACATTCTAAATTCAGGAGGGAGTGAGTCGACATGTCGGTGGTGGCTGAATGTGGTACTAATTAAATAATTCAACACAAATGTCCTGGGTTGACTCAACCGGCTGAGCTCCTCTCGTATAGCCTGGAGACTGCAGTTTCAAATCACATTTTATCGGCCAAGGATTTCAACAGCAGGTTCAAACCTCATCCGACTGGGTTGGCAACGTTAGACCACCAGTGTGAACCATGAAACATGCAATTGGACAATAAATACATCAGTCGCAAATCCACACCCAGATAATGATGAAAAAAACCAGTTGGTTTAAAAATCCCATCTTGACCATTCACATGAAATTACCGCCAATGAGCTCAGGTTGACATTGTCATGGTATCAACCTGGCGGGATAGCCGAGGCACTGGAGGTAGGCACACTCGCCTCTAAACTGTCTAGCCTGAGTTTGAATCCCGGCGCAGCTATAAACTGCCATCCCGGTGTTTCGCAGGCGAAGCGATTCATCAATGTGTGCACCATCCCTCGGATAGGTGTTAAGCCGGTCGACCTGTCTGCCAGAATTAGTAGGTGGGCACGCCAACTTATCCTGGCAAGCTGCCCGAGTCTGAGACGGTGAAAACAAAAATGGTTCAAAATTCTCAAAGTGTGCGCAGGGAGAGTGTTGAGATTCTCACCAGAGACGGTGTATCCGTTGAGAAATACAAGGGGACAACCTGTCGAGGCAAGAGATCAGTATATCATGAAACATCATCGATATCAGTTTGACACTCCGTAGATCCAATGCATCGAATGAACAACCAAAGTCGTGATCACTGCCAAGTGTTTACGAAGAAAGTGACGATTGTGAAGATGAGTGCTGCGAAGATGTTGAGACAAATAATTCCGTGAATGAGTGGGCTCCTTACGTGAAGACGCCGTTTCGCAGACGAAGGTGACCAGCTGGTCCTCGATTTTGCGGAAGGCATTATAATCATCCACCAAGAAGACGTGTCGCTTGCTGGGCTGGCTGCCAATCTGGCTCAACTGAGAGAAGTCGCCATCAGCCACACCGATCGCAAACACGCTCACACCTGCACTCACCAAAAGCACACGGGCACATTGCTTGGAAAGGCCATGGTGAACCTCAACTTATGTGAACGACTATGAATTCAAACAAACTTTATTGATCTCGTCAAAAAGGTACACACACAAACACACACACCACACACTGATAAGCCAGTACACCAAAGTGATAGCGACAGCTCTTTGTCCCACCGTTGAGTTGGATCTCTTTCGCGAGCCGCTGAACCTCATCTTGAGACCTTCCATCTGTCAGCACTACAAGGACACGTGGTGTTCCTGCACGTACCCCCGCACCTACTGCGAACATGGCTGTTTTGGCATGTTGCAGCGCTCGACCTGCACACATCACGGGTGTTATCCGAATATGACACACTTTACACTCCACAGCACACCTGCACACTGTTACACCGTACAAGGCTGACTGTGCGACATTGGCTTGCCAAGGATTACCTGCATTAATACTGCAGCATTTCACCAATGAATGATTTTTTTTCCTCCTCTCACCTCTTTTCGCTTGTTAGTTGTCAGTTGGTTTGTTCCTGTTGTGTTTCATCCCTACTTTCCTCTTCCTCTTCCTGCTGCGTTCCATTCGGCTTGTGTGCGCTTTGTTCATCCCCATGTGCCCTCCAACTCCCCTTGATCTCATTCTCACTTCGACTCTGCTGTTGGTGCTTTCCCCTTTCCATTCCGCTTGAGCTCTTCCATGAGCCTCGACCATGTATCTAAAAAATACAAATGCCATTCAAAGGGAAGTTAAGGCCTAAATTCCTGCGATGAAAATGCACATCTCGCTGGCCCGACCCATCAGTTGAAAAGTCCAGCTGTTGTGCCGTTTGCCAAATTTATTGCAAAACTTTCATTGATACACGCATGAAGTCTAGTCCTATCAGTGGTGGCGTGTTGGTTGAGGTGCAATAGGTGGTGGAGTGGGTTACATTCGGCTCACTGGTGTGGGGTCAATTTCCACACTCTGCGATGGAGTGGCGACCTGTCCAGGATTAGTTGTAGCCTTGTAGTGGTCATGGACTTGTTGCGAGCGCCCATATGCTCTGACAGTAGTCGGGGCTTAACCACAACTGACACCTTCAGCCCCCCACCTCTGCATCCTACCAACACCTATCAATACATCCAAACTCTCTATTTCTATTCCTTGTCCTCCTAGCTCATCCCAAACTCCTTTACCTACCAAAACACCTTGCCATCCCTATTCTTCCCAACTCATTTCTCTTCCTTTCTTTTTTTCTCAAGTTATTTTACACAAGTTCTCAACCTCCCAACCTCCTTAGCCATACGTAATATCAGGGTGTCTCCAAAGTAATACTTCGATACATCTCTGCAAGTGACCGCGTCGTGCTGTTTCAGACAAACCGGTCTTGGTGTTCCCTCCTTGGTAACGAATATTCTTTATGGCTGTCAGCAACGCCGTCTTGGAAGCATGTTCATTCAAAAGCACTTCTGTACGCGCTTCATCACTGAACTGGACGACCCCGACCTGTGCACAAAAACACACAGGGCAATATTTAAAACTGACACAGGTAGTTCGATAAATTATTGTTTATTCATTCCCTAGCGAATTGGATCTGAATGTGAATTGCATTCCTCATGATGAGCAGGCAGTGCAAGGCATTGTGGGATATATCATGCATCTGAAGGGATGCTGACTTGGCTTCAGGCCAGCACTGTGACCAAATCAATCCTGCACCTCATACGTAGTCGAGATATGCAAAGAGTAAGTTCTTTGATTTTCACAAAGATTTGATGGAAACCTGCATTTGGCTGAACTACCATGATATGACCAATAGAGCGGGTCATTGCATTTATACACCTGATGGGACAGTGAAACCTATATTGAAAATTCACTACACAGGTAGAAATCACCTGTTTCATATTAATGTAAAGGAAGAATGAGATCACTATTTTACAAAAGAAAATGCAGTGTAGACTTTCATTAAACTAAAACAAATTTTTATAATGGAAAAAAACATCTATTATATTATATATATATATATATTATATATATATACATATTGTGGACCATGACATTCGTGGAATGGACATTCTTGGTTTGGAAAGATTGGCCACATAGCCGATGTTACCACCCACACAAAGTTGTACTTGAAGCCTAGTTTGGAATTTGTAACTTAAAATATGTGGTCATGCAGAGAACACATACAGAGAGCAGAGAGAGACTTTTGCCTTTTATAGGTATATATATATATATATATATATTTTTTTTTTTTTTTTAATAATATATTTTTTTTATGGATTATATAGATATTGTGACTCCTCCCATGCTCTTCCAGCCGAAGAAGCTGAATAAAGCAACCATGAAAGGCAACCCAACGTAAGCCCTTTGCTGTTTCAAAACCTTCCCAGAGTTCCTCCACAGCTGTAAAGACGTTCACACGTAGTACACACATGAGAATCCCAATGCTACACATTACTGCCTGCAGCAGTAATGTGGTCTGACATATTTATATATGTCAAACATTACTGTGGTGGGTACCAGGAAGCAAGTGCCATGCCAGCAATTGTTGCATGCATCCTAACCAACAGGAATTTCCAGCCACTCATTAACATAGCTGTCTGTGGAACACAAAACAGTCTGGTAGTAGCCAGGAACAATTTAAATTTTTTTAAAAAAGGCTCTCCTGGCTAAACAGTTGCAGAGTTGCATTAGGCACGAGCTGAGTCGAGCTACATCTTAGTAGGATTGTACTGTAGCCAATACCAAGAAGATAATTCTGTCCTGCAGCCAACGCTCAATTTTATAGACCAGTCCACCCCGGAAAGAAAACATCCACGGACACGCGGTTCGGGATTGTTGCCCCTCGTCAGCGTGGAGCAGCCATTTGGCCATGAGTGCCAGTTTGGTTTGAATCAATCACCACACCAGGCAGGTTATATGTTAACGCTCAGTAGGCGTTCCCACAAAGTCGAGTGTTATGTGAAAAAGTGTAAATTGAAAGCGTTTTTCCCATTGGCATCATGTTTAAAACTGAGGATGCATTCCTGGGAGTAATTTTTGGTCATCCCAAGATAACTAAAGTGAATAATAAAGACATACGAACCACATAAATTCATCCAGAACATAAATATATGTGTGAATAAGTTAATATTAATGACAGTAACTAAATAAGTAAATGGAAAACATAGAGAAATCTTTATTTTAATAAATTCCTGCACGTAAATGCACACTGGACGCAGCAAAATATCGGTGTGTAATGCAAGTCGATGCCTAAGAGGTTTGATTGATGATTAGAGAGTTTACTGAGACAGTGAGGCACAGATTCCGCAGCCTGATGGAGTACTGCTCTCCCCTATGGGCTGGTGCTCCTGCCTCTCACCTTTCTCGGCTTCATGCTGTGGAAACCAAAGCATTTAGGGTCATTGGTACCTCCCACGGTGAGGCTGAGTCTTTGGGTCTCTCACTCTCTCACCGCAGGCAGGTCGGTGGTCTTTCTGTCTTCTATGCTCCCTTCCTGGCCTCGCCCCCTCCTGCTCTGCCTGAGATATGTCCCCCCCCCCACCCCCATATTTCCGCAGGGTGCTCAATGTCCGCCAGTAACTCCCTTCTGATAAAACTACCAAAATCAAGAATCACCGCTCACCTTCACTCTTCACTCCTCTTTTTTCCTGCCTTTGGAACAACTCCCACATTCTCTTCCATCCCACTCTTCCCTCCAGGTCTTCAAAACAGCTGTTCACCACCATCTTTTATCTTCCCCCATCCAAACCCATGATCTTTTCTACCCCTGTTAATCTACCCCAAACCCACCTCTTCAAATTCCCTGCTTTCCTTCCTGAAAGTCCCTGTAGTGTCCATCTTGTTTACCTTGTATACGCCGCCCCCATCCCACTCCCTTCTACAGATCTCCTCATGTCTCTGTTCCCCACTGTTTCGTGCTTCCCTTTCCCACCCCTCATCTTCTGCTCCCCTTGTTGTACGTCTGTATGTTAGCTCTTATATGAGCCT
The DNA here is from genome assembly GCA_035128595.1 of Eptatretus atami. Taxonomy (NCBI): domain Eukaryota; kingdom Metazoa; phylum Chordata; class Myxini; order Myxiniformes; family Myxinidae; genus Eptatretus; species Eptatretus atami. The sequence continues at coordinate 33,416,739 of CM068968.1, forward strand.
CGACATTTTATAAAAAATAAAAAAAAAACTTGCTGCCTCTTCGCTGATATCTGGCAGGTTTTGTGCATGGCTGCCAAGGTTCCTTTTTCTTATTGAAGGAGTTGATGGGTTTCCTGATGTTTGAAGAAGGAAGAAGAGTGTCTGGAGAAATTTCTTCTTCTTCTTCTTCTTCTGGTTTACTATAGCTCCTTAAAAAGTCTCAAAACTTGATATCCGTATGTTGATATACATATATGCTGGTGTTGGCTTAATGGTGAGGGTGGTGTGCTTGGATTCGAGGATCCTGAGTTCAAATCCCCCTCGGCTGTTGAATTAATACCAGGTAGGGTTGACTCTGCCCGTCATCCTTCTGGGTCGGTAAAATGAGTGCGAGCTTGCTGGTATCCTGTGTCGGATGGTGACCCTTCCAGGATTGTGCCCATAGCCAAGGAGACTGCTTAAGCAACACCAACGCTTTGGACAGAGTATGGTCCCGATGGATGGATATGTCCCTTAGAAAGGGTTTTGAGAAAATTTGGCAAAATACTTGTATTTTCTCAATGAAAGTGAGACAATCACTCAATAACAGACCACGTGCGACTGGAAACTGAACCCAAACCCAGAACTGGTAAATTTTATAGGAACTGAACCTGCAACTGGATCAGCCAAAGAAAAACATCATGAATTTAATCAAACTCAGCACGAGCAGAAAGAGAAAGAGAAAGAGGGGGGAGGGGGCAAAGAAGCACGGAGAGAGGAGAGAGAGAGAGAGAGAGAGAGAGAGCAGAGAGAGAGAGAGAGAGGATTGATATGCCTGAACAGCAACAACCTACAAACCACCACAATCACAACAGCAGTGACAACAGGAACAGCAGCAGCAACAGAGAAAAAACGTTCCCCGAACAAAATAAATACAAACAAACTTTACCTGCATTCCCTGAGGTCCGATTGCATCAAATGCGCCAACGATACGTCTCAAAAAGGAAAGCACCTTCCCAAAGTTATCATCCCCGATGCTCCACGAGCCGTCCAGCAAGAACACGAGGTCAGCCTTGGCACCTTTACACACTGACCAGGCGAGGAAAGGAGGAACATGTGAACGACACCAATAACGGCTTGGGCTGAGAACTTTACTCTGACTTGTGGAAATATTACCATGATGGAGCAAATGCAGATGTCACTGAAACTCCAAAAGTGACGCGTGGTGAAAATAGCACCACCTTTGGTGGGAAAGCTGGTATTACAAATAATCATCCTCCATCTTATGACATGGAGTATGATATGTTGTGATCAATATAATGTCTTTCAAAAATGACAAGAATTGTAAAATGCATTTCCAAGAATCTACTGCAGCACATTGTCCACCGCCGGTGGGCCGAGAAGGGAGCGCCTGCTAGTTGTTATAAATCTGCAAGCTGTATTACAATGTACCTTCCCAGGCTGGGGGTATCGTTGGAAGTGGTGTCGTGGTCGTATGTTGAGGGGGCCTCGTTGGAGCAGGTCCTGTTTAAAAAGACACACACACACACACAGACATCGAATCACTTATCGAACAGTAATGGCCATTCCTTAAGCATTTATGTTAAAATTTTCAAAATGTTGTAAATGATACAAAGTCTACAACACCCTATACATACTCATCATGTCTTAATTGTCAACCGAGAAGTAGTTGTTTACCGAAAGTAAGAACTTTATTAACCTGTAACCAAGTGATAGAGTTTCCAACTGAACGGATCATCAGCTGTGATTCGTTCTTCCTCGAGGTTTCGACCCTTTTCAGGACAGAACATCTTCAAACAGTGGGTCCACAACTGCGACCGTGGGCCTACATCAGTCGATCCACAACCTCAGCTGTGTCCAGACGGTCAATCAACACACGCTGAAAAAAATAACTAATAATAACGACTTGTGTTTCCAATCTTGTGGCAAGACATCGCAGGCAGGCTCTTGCGAAGATGGTCATTATGGTGAAGATGGTCAAAGGTGGTCAAAGATGGTCCCGTATACTTTTCTGAGATGAAGATGGTCAACAAAGGTACAAGACGGTCGTTTGATGAGGTTGGTCATCAAAGATGGCCATGTGAAGCACACGGAGACCATTTTTCTCCAGGTAACAAGCACATCCGTATTGGCGACTGGCGCATTCACCGAAATGACAGATTTGCAATCCTTATAAAGACTTACTGGTGTGGTGAGGAACAGAGACGGGAGATCCCTCTGCGCTGGCCAGGCGGACAGACACACGCACGTTGTACAAGGTGTCTGGCTTCAAGGTAGTTGAGCAACGCCGGGTCACACCTGCTGGCACCATCTCCTCCTGCCTGTCGCTCCCTGAAAGAGTAAAGCGAGAGTACAGAAGCTGAGGATGTTGCAAGATGAGGAGTCAGCATTGTTATCAACTGACTGTAGGTTCAGAATTTTCATACACAACATAATGTCCACTGCAAATAAATAAATAAATAAATAATAAAAGAATCCCACTTCACACTAAAAAAAAATCAAAACAAAACGATAAAACACAGTTACTGGAAGAAGCATGACAAAAAGGCAATCCTGTTCATCGTGAAAACATCAGCAGACGTGCCATGGGGATTGGGCGAGGTGGGAGGGAGTGGAGGATGGAGGATGTGTTTGTGGGGGAAGCAAAAAAATAATTAAATAGTTTGACACGATGCTAACAGGGGAGGAAAATTGATTATTATTTTTTTAATTACCAGTCACATGAGACCAATCACAAACAACCCTGGAGGTCGTCCGGCTGCATGTTGCCAGCAGAAAGTAAGCGGGGTGAGGGTGCGGAGGGGACAGGGAACGAAACCCTCCATTACTGGACGCTACATCAACTAATTTAATGATAAAAAGAGAAGACGGTCTCCCCCATCGGTGGAACTCTGTCGCATCTGCATTACATCAAGATATTCCTCCGGGAGGGTATTTGAAATCTCACAGCACACGTGGCCTTGCCTAAGTCCCCCAATGGCGGCCATTCCGTTGATTGAAATGACCGAATGCTGAGACTGCACATCATTTCCATCAAACATCTGTCCGAGGTGATTATGCCTGGTGCTCTCTGTGCTAGGGTTCCCAAAAATGTTTAAACATCAGATTTTGGAGATGTTCAGCCACAACTATGGTCAACGCAGGAAAGGAGTATGGAGCCAACGGTGGTCTACAGACCACCACATTAGTCTAACACTCTAACCCTACCCCTACTGCCCCCCTCACTACCCCCCCAATCTGACATATACACTCACTTATCCTATTGTTCAGTATAATGAGCAGTTCATGTTTGAAATTCCCCACTATACAGTGAGCCAGAAAGCCCTCTGGTGCAGCGGTTTAGGATAATCAACACCAGGACTGGGGGTACACCGAGGAAGGGGGCATCTTGCCGTGGGGGGGAGGGGCGATCTTTCCCCACATATTCTACACAAATTATGATTCATGTTTATAATTTGTATAAAAACAACTTGTGCATATTGTACAGCATGATAATTAATATATTATGACGTCAATATGAGTTGAGTTGATGTGTAAATAACACGCGTACCTCTGCGTGGCCTGTTTGGCACAGCTTATGCTGCTGGAATCCCAGGTTCATCACATCCCATATCCTGTGTCGATTTTTCCATGGTCTACTAATGTCCTCGTGTAATAGGGGTGGTGCAGATGTGGTAGGTTTACTGTATAGTTTGGGTTCGATACCCGACCTGATAAACTGTCTGGTCGGTGTTTCGCAGGCAGAGCATCATAACCATGAGTGTGCGTGTCACTCGGATGGACGTTAAAGACAGGTGTCCTGTCTGCTGTAACATTAGCTGTTGGGCGTTAAAGATCCCACGGTGTCTTTCGACACAGAGTAGGTGGGGTGTCCGAGGTATCGCCGACACGCCGTCCAGCCTCCAATACCTGAGGGGGCACTGCATCAGTGGCACAACCTCGCTTCATCTCTGGATTCGGACCTGAACCATAATCGAATCGGCTTGTTCTTGTCACCTAACTTACTCATTCACCAGGTTTTTCTCAGAACGCGTCCACAACGTTTTGAGATATCTTGATATATATATATATATATATATTTTTTTTTTGGAGAAGAACGAAGATATATAATATATTTTGTCCTTGGAAAACATTCGACCTCTCCACCAAATTTCATCCAAATCCGTCCATAACTTTTTGAGATATCCTGTTTACAGACAGACAGACAGACAGACAGACAGAGACAAACATGGGTGAAAACATAACCTGCATCCACCTTCAGTAGCGGAGGTAAAAAATAGACTCGATATGACGGGTGTTCAAAAAGTTCGACAAAGATGCTCAGAATCCAATCCGTGCCAAGGTGTTCATTATTTTTCACTGCATATGTGTATGGTATATATACATAGTGTATACACATACATGCCTGGTGTTGACTTGACGCTTAAGGTGGCAGGCTTAAGATCTTAAGGTCCTGAGTTTGAACCCCTGTTTTTTCCCCGTTGAGATAACACCTGGTGGGTTGACTCAGCCTGTAATCCTTCGAAGGTCGGCAAAATGAGGACCAGCTTACTGGGGGTAATAAGCCATTTGGGTATCTTGCGCCGGAGTGGCGACCTGTCCAGGATTGTACCCCTTTGCCAATGACACTGCATCAGCAGCCATACGCGACTCAGGGTATGAAAGGAATGGTTACGATTATGTAAAGGGCGTTTCAAAAAGATTGATACAAGTTTGACTTCCTGCCATTTCTTTGTTTGTTGATCTATGTCGTTTTCCTTTTTAGGGTTTGGTGGTGTTATCGTGGTACTTGTTCCCTGGCATTTCTCGCTCCAGAGCTCAACTATGCCATTGACTGAAGCAGAAGACAAAAGTGGTAGCTCTGTGGGATGAGACTAAATCTTATGTAGACTCTTGCCGGAGGTTCTGCCGGGAAAGGGCCTTAGGTTACATGCTTCTGCGCCTTCAATGCCAGATGGGGAACGCTAGGGCCTTACTGGTTTGAGAATGACAACAGCAGGACGGGGACGATCAATTGGTCAGCGCTAGCCGGCCATGCTCCAAAAGTTCCATAATGATCTAGCCCAAAAGGTCACCTCAAACCAGCTCAGCAAGACCTGCTTTATGCAGGATGGTGCATCCCCGCATACAGCTGGTGACACCATCACTTTCCTGAGGCAGCTCTTCAGAAACCACCTCGTTGCCCTGGGTACCGCTCATGACTGGGCACCCCATAGCCAAGACTTGAACCCTCTGGACTACTGGTTCTGGGGACTGCCAAGGGCTCTGTCTACGCCAACCACCCTGCCACACTGGATGATCTGAAGCAGGAGGTGTCAGACTACCTCCAGGCAGTGCCACATGAGACCTACAGGAATGTTGGACAGAACTTTGGAGTCAGGATCAATGCCTGTCTGAACCGCGGAGGGCACACATCGAGAACGTCAATTCAAGGATTTTGGTTAAATGCCAATTTCAGACCTTGAGCTCTCGTAAACTCGAGCAGTGACTTTCTGCAATAGCAATCAGTGATAGAAAGTACCATGTCATAAGCTTTCAAGAAATGTTTGGTTCACGTTCCTGAGGTTTCTGTTTCTTTGTAAATAAACATTTAAAGTTGCATCACTCTTTTGAAATACTCTGGATGTATGTATGTATGTATGTATGTATGTATATATACATCATATACACACAGTTATAGTGGACAAAGAGATGGAAACACCAACAACATGTGACTTAGTAGTGTGTTGGGCCACCACGTGTATCCAGGACGGCATGGACACGATATGGTGTGGAATCAACAAGGGTCTGGAACTGTTCTGCAGGAATGTGACACCACTCTTCCACAAGGAAGTCCTCCAATTCACATTGGTTTGATGCAGGCAGAAACTGCGGTCTCAGTCGCCTCTCCAAACAGTCCCACAAATGATCTATGGCATTGAGGTCTGACGATTGGGAGGGCCATGAGAGATGGGCAACTTCGTCCTTGTGCTCCTCAAAATGCCCGATGACAACATGTGCCCCGTGGACCGGAGCATTGTCATTCTGAAAAAAACCCCTCCCAGCAGGGAAGAAATGCTGCATCATGGGATGCAGATGATCACTCAGGACGGTAACGCAGCACGCTTCCTCAACCCTGCCTTCTAATGGAATGAGTGGACAACAGGCCATGCCAGGAAAAACGTGCCCCACACCATTATGGAACCGCCAGAACCTTTTACTGTAGGAACCATGCACTCTGGGCTTGCCTGTCGCCACACACGTGCAAACATCCATTCATCAAGAACATGGTGAGGGATGACTCATCAGACCATATCACATTCCTCCACTGCTCGGCAGTCCATTGCCTGTGCAACTTTATACCACGGAACCCACAAACAGGCATTGCCAGGTGTTATGAGTGGTTTGTGCAGAGCAACCCGGCTATGGTATCCCACCTTGTGAAGTTCCCTTCTGACCGTTTTCAACGATACAGGATGCACATGACCCTCGTTGAACTCCACACACAGTTTGTCCACCATTGCTCTCTCGGTTGGCCTCGCAGTCTGAAGTAATGCCCATGCATCACGCTTGTCGAGTATGCGCTTCCGCCCGCTGTTGCCCTTCGATGACGATGTTTTTACTTCCTTTTCCCAGGCTAACATCACCTTCGAGACAGTTTCTCGTGACACATTAGCAATTTCTGCAGCCTTTGTCACCATAGGGCCTGCAAAATTCTCCCCAACAATTACACCTCGTTCGAAGCCACTGAGGACTCCTCTTGCGGCCATGCTGGCTCTTGATACCGGACTCAAGCCACAGCCCGCTTCCCAAAACACGACGAGAGGACTTCCGGAAACAGATTTGCATATTTCACGAACCAGTCATGCACATGTGACAGCCCCATACTTTGTATATGTGTTGTAATGCCCATGTACCCCACACACACACACACACACACACACACACACACACACACACACACACACACACTGTTTTGTCTTCGTCCTCCAGAGTCCCAAACTGAAAAATAAAATAAATAATTGGGATGTCTTTGGACTACCTCGTGCGTATCTTGTTTGCAGAACTTTTTGAACACCCCTCGTTGCTTCACGTTTTGTCTCCCGTTGCTTGTTATCTCCATTTGCGGGTTTCAGGGAGTGGGAGGAAGTTCTCTCACAACTCCAAGTCTTCACTTCCTTTTTACTAAAGGATCATGATTCATGAACCAAACTGTGAAACTTCGTTCTCATAGCCTCGTTCCAAGGACTCTTTTCAAAATCTTCACTGAACCTCTGACAGCCTCCACTTGTAGCTCGTTTGGAGTGAGTAGGTGAATATACAAAGTAGTTGCAGTGGTGAGGTCCACTAATTCTGGGAGTTCCACTAATAGGTAAGTGGAAGGATCAAGTGACATCAGGAAGGGAACGAGAATGGGAACACACATCACTCGGCCATGACTCAAGGAAGTGGTTAAGCTCGTCATGGAGTCCATCACGCAGTTCATCGTGTCGCCCTGGCCTGTTTCATCATGTTGCCCAGAGACACTTCATCATGCAACTCCAAGCTGTATCAGCGGGTATAAGGCTGGAGTGAAAGTCAGTCAGGGTTATGCTGGAGAGTGCAGTCATCAGTGGGTTAGCTGGAGTGAGTGCAGTCAGGGGTCATCTGGAGTGAGTGCCAGTCAGGGGTTATCGCTGAGTGAGTGCAGTCAGGGTTATGCTGGAGTGAGTGCAGTCAGGGGTTAGGCTGGAGTGAAGTGCAGTCAGGATGAGGTTTGAGCAAGGAGTTCAGGGATGAGTGAGCAAGTGCATAGGGTTAGCTGGAGCTGAGTGCAGTCAGGGTTAGCTGGAGTGGGGTGTAGGATGAGCGGGAGGATGAAGGGTTCGGAAACATTTTGAAGATGGAGGGTAGAGATATTGCCAGGCATGAAGGTAACTGCTGGTAGATGGTGTGTATAATGTCTATCTGTGATGCCATGGTTCTGAGCAGCGATGGTCTCATCCCTGATGTCTGTGAGGGTTTGCCTTCGTCGTTGTCCCACTCCTTCCACCCAAACAAAAAAAAAATACTTGAAGTAATATAAAAAAAATAGCACCACCTTCCTGAAGTTCACCTGCATCATGAGCAACAGTCACTCAAGCCCCCCACAGACACCCCTTAGACCCTGAATTCTTAATGGTTGAACAACTTTGGTACTAAAGGTTGATGAAGTTGTCAAGTTTCATTGAAATTCTGTGTGTAGTTCGGAGAAGAGAGCAAATACCTATTTTGGGCGGGGGGGTCTGGGGTCAAAAAACCCCCGTTGACCCCAATAATGAGCGCATATTTTGATGCGGTCAATACACCTTCATAGGCATCAGATACTGAAGCTTGTGGCCAAGTTTCTTCCAAAATCGTGTGCTTGGTTCAAGCCATAATGACTGAAGTGTTTACGACTGACTGACTCACCAACTCACCTACGGACACTGCCATCGCATAAGCTCACCTGACGAAAGTCCAGGTGACTCATAATATTTTAGCTCAAATATTATTTTGTTTACATTCACACCTACACCCTACCCACATTGAGATCAAGTCTTTGTGCCAGACAGATTGTTTGGTCTCGGTTAAACAGGTGTAGCACAGCCATGATGGGCCCAAAAGTTCCTTGTAAAAGTCTCTGTGTGCAGACATCCTCTAATAATACACGGACAACCGGACATCTCATGTTTCGACGCACTTCAACGCATTCGACAATGCCCAAAAACTACAGATTGTACTTATTTCATCATCAAACGACGTTTGTCCGCGTGACCCACCATCTTGCGCCTCCCAAATGAGTCGATACGAGTAAGCACCCTGGAAAGCGTCCCACCGAGCGCAGACACCCTGCGGAGGCTTGTCCAGTGTCTGCAAGTTGGTCACACCAGGGGACACTGAAAGACATTTGGGGTAGGGAACATGTGGATGGTGGATAGAATAAAGATAGTTATAATGGGGCGGGGGGGGGGGGGGGGGGGGAGAGCAAGGGAGAATGGAAGGTTAAAAAAACAAGAGGAAAACAAACAAAACCAGGTACTATAACCTGAACGTTATAAAGTATTAAAAATAAACAAAGTACGAGGTGTTCCATGTTCAAGTGTTTCACGGCTTACGCGTGCGTCCTTGTCCGGCCAGAGGGCTACTTGGTCCGGCGGGGTAGACAGCCACTACGCTGACATTATAATTAGTACCCGGAAGCAAGCGGTACAGGGTTAAAGAACTTGTGTCCTCTCCCACGTAGGTCTCTTGAGTTGGGCCTCCAGCTGGGGAAAGGATTATTGGCAGAAGAAAAGGAGGGAGGGGGGAGGAGGGGGAAACGAGATTGAGTTAGAAGGGGGTATGACTTCAATCCTCATTAGAGCCTCAATTTCCTGTCTCCAGAAATCACGAGACAAAGGTCCATGTCACCAGGTTTGGACCCTAACACAAATCCTTCATCACACAGTCTTTCAATAAGAGTCGACGGACATTAAAGTCAGAATGTTACATTTTCCGAAACACAACTACACATTGTGACAATAGAATTCTCGTGTTTGGAGATACACTCACAATTTCCCCAAATCGAAACACGA
>CM068968.1:33435607-33463668 GCA_035128595.1 Eptatretus atami
AGGGAAAGGGAAGGGGAAATGGAGAGGGAAAGGGAAAGGGAAAGGGAAAGGGAAAGAGAAAGAGAAAGGAGGTCGTCATCGAGCCATAACTTTGAAGGACAGAAAGAGTCAATGACGACATCTTGTTTCCAAGTTTACTAATCGGAGAAGAATGTTACAACGAATAATTTATATAAACGGGAAACCATTACGTAACCTACCCCACTCAGAGAGCAGCAATAAAGTTCGACTGAAGTAACGCTTGGGGAAAAGTAACCTGATCAGGTGGTCTTCATTTCGCCCCTTTTTATGTGAGTACTGTGGGGTTCAAATTGTGGACTTCGACATATCTTGTCCGTCTCTGTCTGTCCCTTGAGTGTAAGGAAGAAACTAACCCTTGTGACGTTTCAGTGAGTCATGTAATCTGGGGATGACCATCTCCTGCCCTAGTGCAGCTATGGCAGCGGTGCATACCTTGGGCAGGTAAATGGAATGTAATGGCATACTAAAAGTATCGTGGGCTGTAGTAAAAGCTAGCATATCGCACAGCCACCTTAACTTCCTTTCTGAATAAGTGTTGGATGAGGCAACACCTCGACTATGAAGCACAGGGGTAACGGTTGCCGTTCACGTGTCACGTGCAAACACCTGGATGTTTGGATTTGTTTATAGTCTCAGAGTTGCTCCCGCAGAGCAACTACACTCCGACATGGCAAGCAGTAAACCTGGTGTCAAGAAATGTCTGAGAAGACCAAACCAATGGCTATCTACACTGGGAGACAGAACCATTAGCCTGGAAGGTCATCCATCAGTCAACTGGAAGGTAATTTCAGCTTGACGTCACAGAAACCGAGGCCTTCAAGATCGTTGGAATCTCCCGTGATGAAACTGAGTCTCTGGGACTATCACTTTCACATTGCAGACATGTAGGTGGTCTCTGTCTTCTAGCGCTTCATTTCTGGTCTTGCACCCTCTGCTCTTTCTGTGCTCTGTCCCTTCCCCCTCACCCCCAGGTTTCTGCAGGGTGGACACGGTTTCCCAGTCACCCCCTTCTCGTCAAACTCCCTAAATCCAATCGCTGCTCATCTCCACTCATTCGTTACACTTTTTTCCTCCCACCTGTGGAACCGACCTCCCCAGCCGGTTCAGTCGCAATCTTCCCTCCGAGGCTTCAAGACAGCTGTTCACCACCCACCGTCGCGGGTCACCCCCAATACCTACTCATGATGTTTTCTGCCCTCATTAACCCAGCACTCCCTAAAGCCCACTTCTTTCCGGGTTTCCAAGTTACGGGGTTCCCCCACCCCCACCACCGTCCCAACAACTTCCTCACCCTCCTCATTTAAAAAATTAAAAAGATTATATTATATTTTCAAAAATTTTTGTTCCATTTCTGCTTCTTTCTCAGTTTTTCCTTCCACTTGTGTGATCAAGAGCTTGCGGCTGCATCCATCTTCTTCAACCTTTGCATCCTCCTCCCATTCTTCCCTGCGTCCTTTGTTCTTCCAAGCTTCCCTCTATTTTGTCCCTCTACGCTGCTGTCGGTGTGTCTCCCTCCTCCTTCCCTTTCCCTGCTACTCCCCGTTTCTACTGTCCTTTATGTTTTGTCCATTCTGTGTTCTGGATCCTCCACGAGCCTCGACTCTCATGCATACAAAAAAATAAACAAACAAACAAGCAATTTAGAACTGTCTGCTCATCAAGCAGTCTGCGTTCACAAGACTAAGGAAACTTCCCAGAGATTTTGGCCTTCCCAGGAAATCGAGCCTGGGTCCACTTACTTGCAAGGCAAGCATGCTATCCACCATGCCCTGGGACTAATCACAGTGGACAAAGTGAAATTCAAGAAAGATTGGAATCCTGGGGGGTGAGACCTCTCTCTCTCTCTCTCCACTGACCGTACAAACGGCTGGATATCTACAAATGTCTTTTCCTGAAAGATGGGTTTTGAATACGACGAGAGACTGAACAATCCCACTGCTAGACCTTCTTGGATGCGTCCTTGACGGAGTCTCCCGCATGGAAGAATCGGTTCAGTCCATTGGGACGGAGGGAGAGGAACAGCTGCTCGAGAAGCTGCGGAGAATTTTTTTAGCACAACCTCTTTGTTGTTCCTTCTGCCATCGTGTGCCAATTCAATTAGCCGAGCTATATTATACTTGGCTCGGTAATAATTATTTACGAATATTAAAATTCAAGCAATTATCCCAAAACGTTGAAAAATCTTTTTCCCTGTTTGCAGAACCCTTCGCAGTTGGCACTTTCAATAAAGCCAAATTCCAAAAAGTTTTAATATAACGGCAATGATGTTCATAAATAACGTCAAAAAGTCAGGATTAACTGAAAAATTCAATTACCAAGAGGCCTTTTGTTCAAACAGAGTTGGCCTTTTGGCATTCCCGGTTGAACAGATGGTTCAGAAACCGGGTTCATATGCCGTGGATGGCTTCTACGTATGCACAGTCGCCTCCAAGCTGTCTCGCCTGGGTTTGAATCCCAACCCACCTAGAAACTGCCATCCCGGTGTTTCACAGCTAGGGTGATTCATCAATGTGCGTGCCTGCGAAGAGAAGGCGAGCCGTCGCCAGCACCCTGAACAAGTTACACATTCCTGCCCGAACCTCCTGAGTCGGAGTGGTGACCAGACCAAGATTATAGCTTATTAACTGCCTCGGCAGCACCATGTCCTGTCCATCTCTGTCTTTCCCCTCGACTGCTTTGTATAGCGCATGTTACATGATGATCATCTGATGACTATGTTCTCCCGATCCCAATCTACTCTGGTATTTACCCTGCGTGCGATTTATGTACGAGCTCCACTGTGAGCCTCAGATCAATGTGAGAACTTGAAGGGCACTCGGTGGAGCACATATACCTCCACCAGGCTGATTAGTTTACGTTGGGTATCCACTGATAGGCTGGATCTGGATCCGGACATGAACCAAAATTCAATCGGCTCGTTCTTGTCGCCGAACCAACTCATCCATCCACCAAGTTTCGTCCGGATCCGTCCACAACTTTTTGACATATCGTGCTATATATCGTTTTTTGGCCCTATACTATCTCTCAATGGTGAAGAATCAGTTTAAAAGTTCTAGTTGCCGGATCCGGATCCGGATCTTCACCAAAATCGAATCATTTCATCCTTGTCAGATGCCGAACCTGCCCCCCCCCCCCCCCCACAGTTTTGTTTGAACCCATTCATAACCTTTTGAGATATCCTGCTCACAGATAGACTGACAGACAAACAGTGGTGAAGACGTAACCTCCGTCCACCTTCGCTGACAGAGGTATAAAAAAAATACAGCTGCACGTAACAGGAGAGAATGCTGCCACATTGTTTTTGCATTGCCCCCCCCCCGTTCATTCCTTGATTGATGTTCGGTTAATTATTTTTCTAATTCCTGCTGGAAAAAGGGGTCGAAGGAGGGGGACAGCCTAACCCGCGTGGCAACATGCTCACTATTAGGCTGTACAAGCTAGGTTTGATTCCTCAAAGGGTTGGAATTAAATATTTCCTAAAATGCTCATCGAATGCGGTGTCAGCAGAGGGTGCTGCATCTCGGAGCACGGTGTCTTTAGGATTGGGACCTGAAGATAGTTGTCCCACATCCTCTTGGGTTACGGGCATTAAAGACGCACAGCTAAGGTATCTCTCGAAAGAGTAGGACATTGCGTGCCAGTACCCCGGATAAATTCACCCGCTCAGAGTACATTAAGTGGTGAGAATGAAGATGGTACACGGAAGATGGGTAAAGTGAGAGATTAGCTAACAGCTTGGCTTCATCTTGGGTGTCATTTTCCTTTGAATTTCCTTCAAGTTATTGTGCCGAAGCATATCATGAGTGTACACAAGCTCGTTTTATGAGCCCGAGATCACTGCGGAGAAATACAAACTGTCATCCTGCTGCTGTTTTCCCAGCATGTCACACCATGCCTGCTGTCTTTCACCTGGGACATTAAGCTAGCTATCTCACCTGCTGACCCCCTTATGCAAAGTGTAGGCCAATAGCAATACGCTGTTACTGTGGCCAAGTTAAGTTTAGGATTGACCATACCTGCCTGCCTCATTAGGACCCCTTCAGGTCTATAACTGCCGGAGATGTCCCATAAGGTCCCATGAACCTTCAGTGGGATATCAGGTCAGTTATAACGCAATGTGCATTCGAGTGACGCTGATAAAGGAAGAAAAACAGGAATGCAGATAAGTAATAAACTCATCCTGACATTGCATACAATACAAGATGAATCATTTTATACCTGACGGTTGATAAATGACTCGATATCCAGAAGTAGGTGATGGCACCGGGTCCCAGGAAACCTGGAATCTCGTATACGTTTCGTCAAACACCCGGAGGTTGCGTGGAGGATCCAGGGGGACTAAGGTGAGGATAAGGACCATTAAATTAAGAAAAGTACTTTTTTTCTGTTTGGTATCTGAGCTCGATAAGATTTTAGTGAAAGTCCACATCATAATTTGAATCTGGCCACCAAGGGGACGGACGACTCGAGTGATTAAAGTTTTCAAACGTACATCCAAGGCATCATTTTACGTGAGGCCTTGACATAGGCCAGATTCTAGCCAACTTACGTGTATCTCCAGTACCGGTCAGGGGTGGACCGGTACCTTCCAAGTACACAGCGGTAACATTGATGTCATAAGTCGTATTGGGGTTGAGGTTCCGGAGATCATACGACAATCTCTGTGGTGAGATGTTCACCTGTGGTGGGGGACAAAAATGAACGATACACGCTGTGTTTGATGAAAACAGGCCAAGGCCAAAAAGTTGCAAAAATGATCCAAAGAATAACTACGATAAAATAAATGTCTTGACAAATAATAAAACAGAGGAAGTCGATGGCGCGCCATATCGCAAATCTCACGCGTCCCACCTAAAGCAAAGTTGAAGAAAAAGGTCCACCGGGAATGACCCAACATCAAATTTTGAGTTGGAATCCCCCCCCCACTCCGTTTTGTCCCGTGACCCCAAGTCTCCAAACCCTGGGGCATGAACCAGGGACCAAATCAAAAACACTGTTATGTATTATATGTGTTTCAAGTTTCATTAACCCTTTGAACCCCTGCAGCGTTTACCAGCTGCTATTCAAACCTCCATATGCCTGAGCAGCTAGATTTTCTCCAGGGAGCCCGGTGTGTGTGTGTGGTGGGGGGGGGGGGAGCCAAAAGTCCAAGGAGCTCAAGGTTCAAAGGGTTAAAAAGAAAAAAAAATTGGCCGTAATTTTTTTTGAGGGTATTTGACCTTTTGACCCCACCCAGAGGGAGGGGCCAAAAATGATACTGCTCTTGCGCCTTTTTGTCATGTGGTGATAATAACTACCAAGTTTGGTGAATTTCTGCACAACCGTTCAGAAGATGCGTGACGGACGGACGGACGGACGGACGGACAGACGGACGGACGGACGGACAGACAGCCGATTACAATATCCCTCTTTTTTTTCAATAAGCACAATAACAAACAAAAACGCTCAACAGAGGCACAGAGAGTCTTAACTACGAGCAATGAGTGAGAAAGAATGTAAAATGGAAATAAGAAACCAAAAATGGCAGAAATATTTAACAAAACATCCAAGAAGAGATTACGCAAAATAAATCACTTTAAGAGACACAAAAGAGGTGCATTGCTATTGTTTGGTGTGCAGCTCATGGAGTGGCTCTGTATGTTAGAGCAGGAATATCAAACCTGGCCAGGGTACCGGCACACAAAAAATGGGACAAAAGAGAGGACAAAGGATGGGACAAAAGATGGGACAAAAGATAGGACCAAGGATGGGACAAAGGGAGTAGAATCTCCTCTATAAAGCAATTACATCATCTGGTTGTAACTAAAATGCTTGTAACTCGTCGTCGTCGTCGTTCGTTTGGGGCATGTAGCTCCAGGTTAGGATCAGTTCTCGCAGGGGTACAGCTACGCCGCTGATGCAGTACTCCCTTTATGCAAGGGCAGGGATTTGTCATTTGTTTCCAGGTACCGGTGATAGCTCGCCTACTCGTCGTGAAGGACACCGTGGCATCATTAATGTCCACGAACTAGTGCCAGCAGACAGGACGCCTAGTTT
Source organism: Eptatretus atami (assembly GCA_035128595.1). Taxonomy (NCBI): domain Eukaryota; kingdom Metazoa; phylum Chordata; class Myxini; order Myxiniformes; family Myxinidae; genus Eptatretus; species Eptatretus atami. The sequence goes on from CM068968.1 coordinate 33,441,665, forward strand.
AACGTCCATCCGAGAGACGGTACACACATTGATGCCTCGGCCTGCCTGAGAAACACCAGGATGACAGTTTGTAGCTGGATCAGGATTCGAACCCAGGCGAGACAGCTCAGAGGTGAGTGTGAATAACTCTTGGCTATCCTGTCAGCCCATTGGTTGCGACTAATTGCATGCCTGTGATGTAGGCCGTTAACCATTTGCCACATTTCCTGTTGTTTGTTGTTCTCATCTCAATGAACGTGCCGTATCTGGGTGTGCTGTTGCGCTGGGGTGTCCAGCAGGGTGGTGCAGATTTAATGTCCCGACTTCTGAGCACTCCAGTCTGGGTTATATCCTCGATCAGACTGTGCAATGTCAAATTGGTGCTTTACAGTCAGAGAGACGGAGAAGTGCACCACCTCCGATTGGATGGACGTGAAGTCGGGTGTCTCATCTGCTGCCTCGGTTGTTGGATGTTGAAGCTCCCAACGGCGTCCTTCGCAAAGAATAATCAAGCTATTGCCGGTAAGCCTCAACAGTTCACAAATTCCTGCCCTGATTACCACGGGGAAGGCAAAGGCAAACCACCCAATGTAATCCTTGCCGTGGAGCTGCAGTGGCAACACCGAACGTGCCTTCGGGTCAATCGCAAAAGAAAGAGTGCTGGGGTCGAAAAGTTGCACAGGCTCGACGGATAGAATTGCCATCTTTCATCATCTAATCTTTGCTGCATCTCTAATTCTCACTTTTCCAGATGGGGGCCTGCACTTATTCGGTTTCTTCTCGCAGACTCTCCGGGGACGCATTGCCATCCGGAGCAGACGTCATTCCTCTCGAGAAGAAAATAGGAAAGAAGAGGAAATGAAAAAGAGAAGGTTAAGTAAAGGAAAAAACAGAATGAGAGGAAGAGAAATGAAATGAAATAAAAATTAAAAAAAAAAACAGAATAAAACATGCAAGTGTAATCCCAGTCTTTGGTTTCAGTTCCACGGTTCAGGAGGTGAACACAATTTACAGGTTCACCTGCTTTGAAAGTGAGAGCAAGATATGGGTGAAACATGGCCACTCATACAGCAACAAGGTCAAAGGAAAACAAGAAAAAGAGCAATCACAGACTGCAGACCCTCACCAGGACTTGTTTTGTGTGGTGTATGTTGAGTGGCGTACTGGTGTGTACTGGTGTGTTACGTAGTTACGTAAAATAACTGCTGGCGGTGATGACCGGGAAGCAATACGTCCCGCTTTGATCGGACACCTGACCCTGACCCATGATGTTTTCTATTATTATTCTATTCAAATCAAATGGAAGACCAAATAGGTACGAGTCCTGCATCGGAGTAATCAGAAGGAACCCGAACAAGAAAAAAGCAAACATGAAGTCATCAGGAGGAACCTGGATAGGATTCGCATTTCAGCTGCTACTCCTCCACCCTCGAACCCATCCAAGCACAGCCAAGTGAGCTATACAAATAATAAATAAATAAATAAAAATCAAAAAGAGCCCAAATCAAAAAATCAAATAATTCTGGCTGCCAGACCATGCGTCCAATCAAGTTTAAATTTAAAACATGTATTCCCCCATCACGACTAGATCATAACTGTGAAGTTTCACGTTGATGGATTAAGCGGTTACAGAGAAAACATTATTTAATATTTTCTTCAATCCAATATGGCTGCCAAACCATGTGACCTATCCATTATTCTTTAACAAACTTGTACACCCATGACTTCGGGAACATTTGTGTGAAGTGTCCGCTCGATATGTCCAGCCATTCTTGAGATTTTTTTTAGGTTTTCGGTTAAATCCAATATGGCTGCCAAACTATGTGACCTATGACGTCATATGTGTGAACCTTTTGTTCCTCATGGATAGGTGGTAATGGGTGCAAAGTTTTCCCTCGATCTGTTTGTTCAGCCACTTCACAGAAAAAGATTTTTGAAGGAATCTTTTTTAAACAATATAGCTGCGGAAACACGTGACCGATGAGGTCATCAAAATTTTTTCTGTGGACCATTTTATCTCCAGACCCTCAAAAATGTCCATACTGATCAGATGTCGGGTTTTACATGTGCAATAATGACGTCATAATGAAGGCACCTATGATAGCATAAAAATCACACTTATTCCCCATGAGTACTTGCCATGTGCCAAGTTTCAATTTTTTCCTTGGTGCGGTTTCAGAGATAGAGGTCCAAAGTTTTTTTTCCGTTTTTCCAACATGGCTGCCACAACACGTGACCCATGACGTCATAATTATCAGTGAAACATTCTACATGAGTAGTTGCTCCGATGGTGAGAATTTCATCTCAATCCGACAAACAGTTGCAGAGAAAAACACAAAAGTTCTGTGCGGACAAACAAACAAACAAGACAAGAAGATGACGTCGTGCAGAGCACGACGCTTGCTAAATCCGTAAAACAAATTTGACCTCAAAAATAATTGTTGGTTGAATTCAATAACCAAATATGCAACTCCTCTTAAAATTTCAAGTCAATCGGATGAAAATTGAGGATTTTAGTAATCCCTCCGAAGTTGTTGACCATTGGCATATGTTGACCTTTTGGTCGAAGTTGACCTCAAAAATAATTGGTGGTTGAATTCAGTGACCTGAAATATAAATCCTCTTCAAATTTCAGGTCAATCGGATGAAAATGGAGGATTTTATAAATCTCCCCTAAGTTGTTGACCTTTGGCCGATGTTGACCGACACAAAGTCTTTCACTGCCTCCGGCCATACCTTCCGCCAGACGCTGTACATACAAGTCCTGCTGATGTCCTACCAAGGTGCGCTGAGGTTTCCGATGGCCTTCATGAAGTTGTAGGACTTCCAGAAGTCCCAAACCTAATGCTTGTCATGACCATCTGTTGCCTTGAGCAGCCGTTTCGATGTGTGTCGGAGTAAACAGATGTCGGCGGGCAGCGAGTGCATCCAAACAAGGGTGGTGAGTGTATGTCTTCAACAAGCACTGCCTGTTATGTATGTTCTTTGGTTTTTCTTTGGGGTTTTTTTAGTTTAAAAGCAAATCTCCATGACAAAAAGCTCTCCAACAAATCAGCGTTCCAAGGGGTAATGCAAAGCGAGGTATTGGTGTACACGTGAACAAAATAAGGAAGGCACAAGACGCTGGTACCCAGGGTATTCCAGGAACTGACAGCACGTTCCCAAGATCTGTGGCTGTGTTAGCAGGTTCCTTCTGATGACTCCAATGCAGTATTTGTCTTCTGTTTGATTAAGTGTTTGCCTAGTCATTATGTCCATGAGAACAACTCCATTAGAACTTTAGACCTTGTGCATTAAAATTAATAAATTGAAAAAAAAAAACAATGGGACTAACTGGAAGGGCACTCAGTGTAGCATGCAGTATCTCTGCACGCTGAGCAGTTTACCTTTTGTATCTCACGATAGCCGGATTAGATCCGAAGGGAGACCTGAACCAAAATCTACTCAACTCGTCCACCAAGTTTCGTCCGAATCCATCCACACATTTTTTTGAGATATCATGTTATACTGTATATGAATTTGGCCCTAATCTCTCAATGGTGGACGAATCACTACAAATTCTCGGATCCGGATCTTCACCAAAATCAAATAAATTTGTCCTTGTCACACACACTGTCCAGTGTCCACCCACCAATTTTCGTCTGAACCTGTCCATAAGTTTTTGAGATATTCTACTCACAGACAGACAGATGAACAGAAAGATCAACCAGGGGTGAAAACATAACCTCCATCCGCCTTCGGTTACAGAGGTAACGAGAAACACAAAGGAAAGAAGTAGGATGTATGGTCAGGTGCATCACCGTGGACTTGGGGATGTCTGTATTCAGCGGTGAGTACGACAGGCGATATTGGCGGACCAAGCCAGGGGAGGGATGCCACCGGACATGCAGGGACGAGGTGGTGGGGTGAAGCACCTTGAGGTTCGCTGGAGATCCAAGCGTGGGGCCTGATTGAACACAGGCACACAAACACCTTAAAGCAAACGAATGGTCACTCATACAGCACCAGAGTACATTGATGGAATCCCCCAAGAGATGGCCGTCCACGAGAAATTGAGTTCCACAAGAGAAATAACAAAAAGCAAATTACAAGAAGCACTCGAAAGAGCAATCAGGGATTGCAGCCCCCTTGCCAGGACTTGTTTTATGTGATGTTTTCAATTGAATATATTTTATAGACGTAGTCACGTACCATAACTTCGAGACATAGGTGCATAGGTGAAGGTACGTACTTTATAGATGCACTCGGCTGTTCTTTTCTTAATACAGTGCAGTACACTACTTTATAGGTGTACCCAAATTCTAATAGTACATACTTTATAGACGTGCTTGCATTGTAATAGTATGTACTTTATGGAGGTACTGGGTTGGAAAAAAGATAACCTGTAATACAGGTTACCACCAGCTGGCATTTGTGTCCTACCTTAGCACATTATGTCCGGACAGACAGACAGACAGACAGACAGAGAGACAAACAAACAAACAGACCCGAATGCAATATCCTCTCCTCTGGCAAGGATAACAATTGAATATCAATGGTAAGCGCGCACACGCATCCTCCACTAGATGGAATTAAAAACACGGATAACTCTACAACAAAAAAAATGCTGCCAAGACTTCGTGAAAGCTTGATCATGTGCAGGTGGGCAAGTGCAACTGTTGATTTTTTTTTGGCACCTTCTGCAGTGTTTTTGAAAACGAATCCCTCGTCCGTGGTATCCATTGGAAAGGATAATACAGATTGGATCTTATTGGATTGCACGCCGAGTTGAAATCCTTTTTGCTTGGATATCGCTTTCGGAAACGCTCGGCCTCCGCTTCGGAGCTGTGCACTTGCGGTGAGGAGTCGGTCTCTCCTCGCAGACAAAATAACGGGTGCTTTGCCAATGTCTTTGCAGCGGAATTCAGGGAGGGAATCTAGAATTTGGCCAGGGTGCTGCCGGCCACAATCGCCTTCTCTTTGTAAAAGATGCCAAGCGTTCTTTAATGTCCACCAACCATGACCAACGTTGGCGGACGGGTCCCCAGTTTAGCATTGCGTCCGACGGACGGCGTACTCGTTGATACAATGCCCACCCCCGTGACGTATCAGGATGACCGGTGTATAGTGTGCTTATCAATCGAACCGAGACAAGACAAGACAAGACAAGACAGTGTGCTACCTCTGAGCCAATATCTGCCAGCTTCGAAAAAGATCACAGCCTGCCAATGAAAGATTTATACAATTGAAAAGCCCAAAAAGTTGTATGTATGTATGTTTGTATGTGGGCACCACATCAAGAGTACATATTGGAAGTGATGTCTCCAGATCTTTCCTCATGACCTCGGGTGGCCATCAAAGCTGCATCCTCATTCCAGCTCTATTCGGTTGGGCCATCGACTGGATCCTGAGCCAGCGTCAGTGAAACCTTGGAATGGAATAACTGTTGGCGGTGCACTCTTTATGGATCTTGACTATGCTGATGATGTGGCCTTGTTCATAGGAAGGCCCGGCCAATGGCCAAAGGTGGGCGCTACAGAGGTTCGATGAAGAGGCCGGGAATATGGGAATGGATATTTCATGGGCAAAAACCAAGGTTAAGAACATAGGCCCAGGCCCACCTCAAACAAAAGTCATCGTTGTGGGCCAGAGCATTGCAGCAACGGAGAAGTTCAGGTACCTTGGATGTGATATAGACTTCATGGGCTACAACTCACCTGACATCCACCGACGTATGGTCCTCACTTCGTCAGCCTTTGGCCGGCTGAACTGTGTGTGGCAGAATGAACGACTTAGTCCGTCAACAAAACTCAGAGCATACACCACATGTATATGGATAGTGCTCCTGTATGGGAGCGAAACCTGGACGTTGCTCGTAGAAGTCGGGGGAAAGCTTCAGGCATTCCACATAAGGTGCCAGCATCACATCCTTGGAGTCCAATGGTTCGACTTTGTCACGAACAAGACAATATCACAAAGCACCGGTCTCGATGACATCCGCAACATCATTTTGCATCGGTGCCACTCCCTTTTTGGGCACGTTCGGAGGTTGCCAGCCAGCACGTCTGCACAAATTGTCCTCGAATTAAGCGTCAATATCCACGGAGGAATCAACCCTGGCCCGGACTGGAAACTGCCCCGAGGCCACCCCGCAGCAGCAACTGGGTACATCAGCTTGAGGTAGACCATAAGACACAGGCACAACAGTTGTGGCTGTCTGCATTTGACAGGAAGGAATGGGTGGCCCAACATCCCTTTGCTGGATTTGGAGAAATATGATGATGATGTATGTATGTATGTATATGCGATGAAAATGAGCTCTCCAACCTACAAACAGCTCTCCATCCCAACCACAACACTGTGCCCTCCTAACGGTGCTAAATAATTTGCAGAATACTTACTCGTCTCTCGGACCCCACCCAAAGGTCACAGGAGAGAAAGCTAGACAGATGGATGGGAGTGTGCATCTCCCATGAAGTGGTCAATTGGGGAAATTACTTCATCATGAACTGCAGGTGAGACGCTCAACTCCTGTGACCGAGAAAAGAAGAATATGAATGGAAGAAAAATGAAGGAATCAAATTTACCTGGGGCAGCTGGTGTGGGTAGTGGTACATCGACTGGGGTGGGAACGGCAGGGAGGGGGGAAAGAGAAGCACACAGTGGGTTCTAGAGACGTGTACAAACCAAAACGTTTTCATATACATGGAAGCAGTTCATGGGAATATCTCTGAGAATGACCGCAACCGGGTAACACAACATGGGGATTCCAGTGAACCACGACAGGTGTGAGCCATTACGTCACAGATGCTTTAGTGCTGTGACATCACGGAGGCAGGTGTCACGAACCCGGTGTTGCAAGACTCCTCCAACTTACGAGTGCGTTCCGTGTCGATCAATGGGCCACTCTCACTCTCATCTGGATATACGGCAATGACGTTAAAATCGTACGGAGTGTCAGACTGTAGACCAGTTAAACGCACGTCCGTCGTGCTTCCATCGACGAGCATCTGCAACACGGAGAGGGAGGACATCATGACCAGCAGATGAACCAGATAACACACCGTATCACCGCATAACCAACATTGCCACAAGAATCCTCAAAGGTGTTTTATGGCCCAATTAAAATTCATCTACTTATTACGTCGGTAAGAATGGGATCACCTTTTGACACGTCCACCACATTCACCGCATTCCTATCTGCTCCCATTACACCGCAGCCCCACCACGATCCGAGCTATCGCCGGCACCCTGGCCAAATTCCTCCCAAATTCCTGCTCCAATGTACAGGGGCATCACATCAACAGCACAGCAGCACCCCCCAACAACGATGCAACGCAGCTTATCGTGTCACCTTTTTGGCAGGTTCCTCTCGATGAACGTGTTGAATTGTCTCGGCTGAAAGTTACCTGTACCTAACGTGGTTTTGGTCATTGATACGAGACGACCATCAAGAAACTATTCACAATCTCGAGATAGCCCATGAGGGTAGGTTTGCCTGTTGTCGAGACAATTTTATTTTACCTCCTTTTGCCGAGTCTCTCCTTTAGGGCTCCAGGTGAGTCGGTACAAAGACACTCCAGGACCAGCTGGATCCCAGAGCACTCGCATGGCTTTCTGCTGCACATCTCGGAAGCGAAGATTACTCGGACCTGGAACCTTCACTGTAACAAGCACACGACAGATTAAATAATTATGCCCTTCGTTGCCGAAGACGACCATTCCACATGTGACACACGAACAACATGGCATGGGTACGTGTTTGTTCGTCGAGCTGGAGCTGCTAAACCACTAAAACCAGACAACAACCCCACTCTGAGATCAGCAAGCGGTGGAACCTGCTGCCAAGGGGTGTCTGAGAAGACCAGGAGGTCCCTTGCCACCCGCACTTTCAGAGTGCAGGAAATAACTCGCCTGCTCTTCATGAAAGGCACACCATGGGAGGTCTTTAACGTGCAACAACTAACAGATCTCTGGCTTAACGTCCACCCGAGGGACGGCACGCACATTGATGCCTCGCTCTGCCTGTGAAACACCAGGGTGACAGTTTTCTAGCTGCGTCGGGATTTGAACCCAGGCTCCACAGCTCGGAGGCGAGCGACGCAAGCAGTGGAGGTGTGAGAGAGAGGGTGCTTGTGCGTGGATGTTCAGTGATGGTTCCAGGTGAACAATTCATACGTGTCCTTTCAGCGTCTTCCATTGGTTCAGACTCGACGCCAAAGTCATACATGGCGCTCACGGACACGTCGTACTCCGTGTCTGGCAGCAAATCTTCCAGTGGAACTGTGTTTACACCTCCATCGACGAGCTCCTGCAGAACACCACGTAAGACCGGTTAAGTGCGGTACTACATATACGTCAAGTTGAACGCTTCAGACAACTGGTCTCGGGTGAGACTTTCCTGTCTTTCAGCAAATATAATAATCTCTAAATTCCAAATCAAGGCGACCGTGTCCTCACGCTGGAGCATTCAAAGAATAGCCAGACTTCGTGAAAGACATGTTTGTCGAAGTCTATGACTCGTCCCTAATCGTTTTGGCGAGGCAGATCGCCAACGTAGTGAAACGTTTCTCCCGTTTACCCGTTACCGTGAGTGAAGGATGAGGTCCACGTGGCGTGTATCGGATGCGGTAGGAGAGTGGTTTCCGTTTCATCTCCTCCCAAGTGACGCGGAACGAGTTGTGAGACACGTCTGAGAAGCGGAGGCCCCGTGGAGAATCCGGTTCCACTGCAACGATGCAGAAATATAAGGAAAGATGGTCAACCTGGTGGACGGTCAAAGCTCGGCCACCATGCATCTACTATGAAATACACCCTTTAGATCCATCGATCACCAAACTCGTACTGTGTTTGCACGTTCGATACGAACGTACGTGTACGCTTGCGTGCACTCGCTGGCTTGGACACGTCTCCCGTGTAAACTGACTGCACAGACACTGTGTACTCTGTGTCAGCAGTCAGTGGCTCCAGTAGGACATCTGTCTTGGTCGCGGGCACAGACAGCTGTTGGAAGTAATGAAAAGAGAGCGTCAGATGAGATCTATAAAAGCAATACAAATTTTTTTTTTTTTTTAATCGATGAGACCTGATAGAAATCTGATGACAACCTGCTGAGATTTCATGAGGAACTAGAAGAGCACTCGGTAGAGCGCATACCTCCGCCGCGTAATATCTGATCCACGAGAATATATCAGGTCCAATACTTTTTTGAAATATCATTCTTTCCAGTACTATATCGTTTTTGGCCCCATCTCTCATTGGTGAAGAATCGCTTAAAAAAATTAAATAATTCTCGTATCCAGATCCGGATTCGGATCTTCACCAAAATCGAATCAATTCTTCCTTCTCGCACACCCAAACGTGTCCACCAAGTTTCGGCAGAATCCATCCACAACTTTTTGAGATATCGTGCTATGTATAATTTTTGGCCCGATCTCTCAACGGTGAAGAATCAGTTTAAAAATTTCTAGTAGTCGGATCCGGATCCGGATCTTCACCAACATCTAATCAATTTGTCCTTGTCACACAGCGAACCTGTCCACAACTTTTCGAGATATCGTGTACACAAACAGACAAACAGACAGACAAACAGACAGAAAGGGGTGAAAAAACATCATCTCCTTCACCTTCACTGGTGGAGGTAATAATTGTGAGAAAAAGGATGAAATTGTGGATAAAAATAAAATTTATAGATCCGCATCTCTTTGGATCGCAATTACAAAAACAAACCAGAATGGCACTTGGTGGAGCGCATACCTTGGCCAGGCTGAACAGATCCGGTCTATCCCACTGATAGACCGAATCTGGATCTGGACCTCAACTAAAATGGAATTGGCTTCTTGTTGTCACCGAACCAACTCATCCACTAAGTTTCGTTCGAATCCGTCCACAACGTTTTTGAGATATCGTGTAATATATAGCTTTTGGTCCTATCTATCAATGGTGAAGAATCAGATGAAAAAAATTATCGGATCTGGATCTTTACCAAAATCTAATCAGTTCTCCCTTGTCAAACACCCAAACCTGTCCACCAAGTTTCGTCCGAATCCGTCCTTTTTATTATTTTTTTGCGATTTCCTGCTCACAGACACACACCCACAAACAGACAATCAGGGATGAAAACATAACCTCCGTCCGTCCACCTTCGGCAATAAATGAACACAGTTTTAACTCTTTTATGAAACACAAAACAAAACCACCATGAAAGAGTACCAAAAATTCATTTTGGTCGGGGGGTATGTCCTCGTCCTGCACGCAGTGCATACGGTATGTGTATATACTGTAATGTGAACATCAGCTCATTGAAATTAATTTGGGGAATCCTGATCAAGACCAACATTAGTTGACGAATGCTGTGCAGAACAAAAGCGCATCCATCACAATGGGATTCTGTTTGTGACGTGATTAGTGTTGGCAGAAACAAAAGGATCGAAGAGCAGAGAGACATCTTTTGATGTGTTTGGTGTTGGTGTCACCTTTTTCTTCTTCTTGGGGAGGTCAGTTGGCGCGTAGACCAGTCGGTAACGGGTTGCCCCTGGTGATGGCTCCCAACGTGCCCTGAGACTCCATGGAGTCGCATCATACAAAGTCAGGCCCTGGACAGGTTGCGGTTGCACTGCGTAGACGCACGCATGTAAGTACACACACACACACACTTTCCTTGTTTGAGGTCAGTTTCTTGACGAAGTCACCGAAGGCATTATGTTTTCTGGCTGTCTGTCCGTCCGTCCATGCACCTTTGATAGGTTTTCGTTTGCGCGATAACTTAAGAAAGGCTGAAGGGATCGAAGTCAAACTTGGTACAAGTATGTATAACGATGTAATGATGAACCAGTTAGATTATGTGGTTAAGAGGTCAAAGGTCAAAGGTCAGAGGTCAGAGGTCCCGTGAGGTTAAAATTCTGTTACCGTGTTAACTTGTGAACCAGTGATCGGATTTTGACCAAAGTTAGGATAAGTACCATATGTATTATGATGCAAAGATCAACCAATTAAATTTCGGCATCAAGAGGTCAAAGGTCAGAGGTCATGTCAGGTAAAAATGTGATTCTTGAGAACAGCTGAAGGGATTTAAATCAAACGTGGTGCAAGTAAGTATAATGATTTAAAGATGAACTGATTGGATTTTTGGGTCAAGAGGTCAAAGGTCAGGGGTTATGTTCGGTAAAATCCTGTTACTGCAATACTTTGCGAACCGTTGATGGGATTTTGACCAAACTTGATACAAGTATATATTTTGATGCAAAGATGAACTGATCAGATTTTTTAGCATCAGAGGTCAAAGGTCAGAGGTCACGTCAGGTAAAAATGTTATCGAGGTAGGGATTTGAAGTGGACCAAGTACATGTACCATGATACATATGTACAGTTTAGATATTGAGGTCAAATGGTCTTGAGGTTTTAGGTCAAAGTTAGAGAAAGAAAAGACTTAATGTGGGCAGAGGCATATCAGTTGACGTCGCAACCCCGGCACGTATGTAAAATTTGGTGGAGATTGGCCCAGGTGTTCTTTTTCCTATGAGATTTTTTTGTGCCCTTAACCTGAACCTGGGTACCCCCAGCATGTTTGCAGAATCTGGTGGGGATTGGCTCAGCCATTGTTTTTTAAATCTGATTTTCAGATGTACACACACATTCTGGCGAGAATCCTCTCCGTGCTGATGACGGCCAGGGAGCCATAAATGTGTCCGTGGATTGATTCCTTTCCCCCAAGGGATTAGCTGACGATCCTGCCGAAAAAGGCTTCTAAAGTCATGCAGACTGACTGATGTTGCAGTTCGCAGTGTAGCAGCTGGCAATAGGTAGTGGGCAGTGCTATGTTTTTCACAGACTGCGCCTGGGCCGGTTTGCCAATTTAACGTTAGAATTCCTTCTTTTAGGGCTGCAACAAAACAAAACAACAACAAATTCATTCATATCAAATTAATCAAATTACATTGCACTGCAAAACATTTTCAGTGAAGACAAAAGCACAAAGGAGTTCTTCGTACTTTGCGTGACCACCGGCGTTTGCTTTGTGCAAGAGCTTCAAATCATTCGTTACAATTTTCTAGCAGTTTCAAGCAGCTTTCCTTTGAAACCCCGGCCCATTTTGCTCCACAAATTTGCAAAGGCTGCTGAGTCTTATTACGGGGTACATGCCCCTCACAGCTTGTTCCTGCTACATCTCTATCCGGTTGAGGTCAGTGACCGAATTGGTCAATCAAGTATGTTGACCATGTATGTGGCTGTTCAAAAATGCATTGGTTATTTTGGCTTTGAGTTCAGGATCGTTGTCAGGATGGGAAAAAAGTAACCAGACCCAAATAGCTTTCATGCTGGAGGAGGTATGCTCTGCTTCAAAGTATCATGATATATAACAGCATTCGTATAATCGTCTATAATGCGTTTGCAATTGTCCAGTGCCTTGACTGTTCAGACAGCCCCAAGCCTTTAATGATCTGTCAGCACGCTTCCCCACTGGAGCTAAAATAAGTCACCAGATTTTTGCAAGTTCTGTGCAAACATGTGTTTAACATTTTCCAAGGACTTTTCGAAAGGTTTCAGGAATGGGATTTTTAAAAATAGTCCAAGAAACACCAAGGTATATATTGTTTTGATTTTCCAAAATATATGATTATTAATAATGGAGGGCCCAATTTCTTCGACAGAGCTTTGGGGGCAGTCACAAGTCAAGAAATGTTTCATCCTGGACAGATCGCCACTCCATCACGGGATACTCAACTCGAAGGTGGCAGAAAACTGGAATCTGTTCAGGGTGACGTTGGCAACTCACCCACTCTTTACAAAAGACACCATGGGATCTTTGACGTCCACCAACGACCTCCGGTTTAATGTCCCTTATGATCTTCAAGTTAACCTCAGGTGCACACAATGAGGCAAAACAGCATGATGAATGTTTTTGGGTTGGCAGGATAGCTTGGTCTTAGGGGTGTGCAAACGAGCCTCGAAGCTACCTGCCCACGCGTGAAAACACCACGGCGATTGTTCATAGCTGCTGGGTCGACATTCAAAACCCAGGGTTGACGGCTCAGCAGCGAGTGCCCATTCCTTGAAGATATCCTGCCAGCTCGTATAGAATTGGTTGCTCTTTGTATCCCAAAAAGGCTGTTCACAAGAAACGTGCCAAATATCCGTAAATTTGTTTACAGTGAATAGGCTGTTGCGCAGAGAGCATCCATACTATCAGATAGCATGGAATGTAACCTGGTGTCAAGGAACCTCCAAGAAGACCAGACGACTTGCTACCCGCAGTCAAGGTAGCAATTTGGAACTTCATGATGGAACTAACGATAACTCACCCTCTCTTTGTTAAGGACACCATAGGAATCTGTAACATCCACTAACTAGTGCTAGTGCACAGGATGTCCAGTTCAACTTCCACCTGATGCCGGCGCACATTTTGATGCCTTGCTCTACCTGCGAAACACCAGGGGAGGGGAGGGGCCAGTTTATACTTGGGTCGACATTCGAACCGATGATTGACAACTCAGTAGGAAGTGCACACACCTCGAGATGATTCTGCCAGCGCATATATGATTTGTAAGAAAAAATATTTCTCTTCTAATTATATGTACTTACTCATGGATTGTGTTTGCATTTTGCAAGCAGATAAATAAATCAATTATACGAAGAATGTGTGAGCAGTGTGAGCTCTATATTCACGCGGAGTCCTCGCTCCACCCCTCTCACAGTTGAACGAGGCTGCACCGGCAAACTTTTGTTTACTGATATTTTAGTTTATGGAGATTTATAAATGGACAGTTTTGTGATTATTTTTTTTTTCCTACAATCTCGACTTTAGCTTACATCAATATGCCAAATTTCAACTTGGTAGCCCATCTATAAAGTACAGTACAAAACATTTATATCAGTGAGTGAGTCAGTGAAGTAACTGTTTAAAAAGAGCTTCACTGTCTATACAATAAGAGATGTATGTCTGTCTGTCTGTCTGTGTGTCTGTCTGTCTGTCTGTCTGTCTGTGTGTCTGTCTGTCTGTCTGTCTGTCTGTCTGTCTGTCTGGTGCCATTTTTCTCAGAGATAGCCAAACTGATCTTTGTCAAACTTTCAGAGGTTGTTCATCAGTGAGTGTGGAGTGTTTTTGGCAAAAAAAACAATTAGGAAAAAAAAGTTGCTCTTTTTAGTGCCTAATCCTTTGTAGCTAGCGATGTGAAAGGTAATATTAAATGTTCCCCGACCCCATTCCTTAATGGATATAGGGAAGTGTTTCAGCCCCCCCCCCCCCCCCACAACAAAAAAGAAAAAAAAATGATTTCTTCAAAATGTCAACAGGACGAGAACAGCACCGGGCAATGCCAGGTACCCCGTCGAGTAATCTGGATATTGCAAGATTTATAGTGTTGATGTTCCTTGGACTGTTGTGAGTATCCAGTTCCCTAAACTTATGAAACACTGCTCGTAACTCTAACTTTGGAAAGAACCAATGATTGATATAAATTCTAATCGTGAACATTAAATCATATTGTTCAGATGAAAAACATAAAATGAGGGGTAAAATAACTTCGTTCATGCAAGATTGTCCACAAAGCCAAAAGTCTTGTTTTCAATCTGAGAAGCAGCCGAAGAGTTATGGGCAAGGGCAGTCTGCCGACGAACAATATAGTAATCGGAGAATAAAATACACGATAAACCAATAAACAGAGAAAGAAAGGCAAGGTTTCTCAAGTCGTACGACGTCGACACAGGTTGATTTTGGAAGCGTGGCATGTGAAGAGCCGGTAGGGAGGTTGAACTGGGGAGACGGTGGGCATTCCCGCACAATATACACCTCTGATGCAAATGGCGAAAACTGGATGGTGCAAACGGCAGGATAAGGTGAGCAACAAACACCCATTCCCAAACACCACATCCACACGTGCACAACACCCAACGAGAACCTCAACATCCACACAACCAACACCTCATCATGCCCAACGGAGGAGAGGAAGGGAAGGGAGAGGAGGGAGGGGAAGGGAAGGGAGAGGAGGGAGGGGAAGCTAGAAGGGGGTTGGGAAGAGCAAGGAAGGGGTGGGGTAGGGGTGGGGAGAGTGATGCCTCACCAAACGTTGCTGTACACTGTGGGAGTGATGGGTGGAGGAAGGGGTGTGTGAGACAGACAGACAGAGAGAGGCAGAGACATAGACAGAGGTGTGGGAGGAGAATGCTAAATTTTATTAGGCAGGGGGAGTGATGAGGGGACAGAGAGCAAGAGAGAGAGAGAGAGAAAGGGGGGGGGAGAAACGTGAGGGGAGGAGGGTGGGGTTAGCAATGAGAATGATATGTTATACTTAATGACCGACCACACACTCATGCATGTGCGCACACACACACTGCCATTTATTTATTGGTATAGATGACTGAATCGAACCCCATAACTTGACGAGGCATAATTGATGTAGATGACGTCAGCGTCATGTCATTGAGACAGAGTGTTTCTTTGGTTGAATATATACATATATATATATATATATATGTAGATAAATTTAGGGATCAGTAATATACTGCCTGATTGGAAATGTTAAGGTGTTCTGTGTAAAAGGCAACTTAAATTAAATAAGTATTGTAGTTACTGTGTGAAAGGACACTCTTGCAAAGAGCCAAATGCATCGGTGGCGCTCCGCAAAGTGATTGAATGTCAACAGTACCTTGAGAACAGCTTTGTTGGGGCTAAAATGTCCGAATAACATGACGGCTATCCTCCAACATTAAAGATAAACGGACTGGGAGAAAGATTTGTTGTGGGATATGCTGCTCCGGGCCCGTGGTCAAGCCTTTGGTCAGTCTTGGAATGTAGACTTTGTCACCTGTTTTCAGATTGACCCTGTGCTCAACACAATATAAGGTGAGAGTTATCCATTCGAGAGATGAGAAATTGCGATGCGAACCAGAGAACAGCTCCAGCGGAGTGCTTGGCACTTTAAGAGGTGGTGTGCAGTCAAGTTCGTTTTGGGAAAGCGAGCTGGGCATGGCACAGGTCGGGCTGCGGCGGCCGCACTGCGACACGGTGTGCACATTGACCACAGTCCCGCGTCTAACTCGTTGCATCTTTGCGGATGCAGATCAATCCTGCCTGCTGACTGGTTGAGTTCACGAGGAACCAACGCAATTCTGCGAGTGTCGCCGGGCAGACATCCAAGCTGACAAACCCTCTCTGGGCACATCAACAGAAAAGCCAAACTCATCCTCTTCCCAAGGCATCGCTGGGCGCAGCATGATCCCGAACTGCGAGTCGCGGACACGGATTCATCTGCTTGCTTCGGCGATACGAAAATCACCCTCTGGGGTCTCTCATCAACGCTGCTGGCTGGTCGGACATCACTTTGTGTGCGCCAAACGGAGAAACCTAGCCTGCCTCGAAAGGATAAGGAAGTAAAGGGGGGTTCTAGAGATAAGTTGCCCACCTTCGAGTTGTGAGAGAATTGAAAACTGCATTGAAACATATGTGTGTAACTTCGAGGGAGGTTAAAGGCTTTGATTGTGGCATCTATTACTGTGAAGAGTTTTTAGGTCATTGAGTGTTTCTTTGAAATCATTGTAATTGAATCTTATTGAATGGGATTAGCGTTTGACAGGTAGACAGGAGGGATTAATAAATTGAATAGTAAACATCCTGTTTCATGTCATACGCTGGTTTCACCTGGTAAACAATAGACAGAACATTTACCATCATTGTCATCTTGTTAACTTTCGAGCACATTCCTCTCCGGGTAATTGGGGCACTCACTTTGATACACGGAAGCAGTGCGTAACAATATACATAATATATATATTATATGTATATAATATTCATATGATTTTGTTTTGTTTTTTTTTAATATTTATAATATATATTTTTATATTTATATATATATAAAAAAAAGTATAATAAAATATATTTATATATATATAAAAAGTATATATAAATATTTTATATATATATATATATATATATATATATATATATATATATATGTATATATTGTGTCTATACTCCCATGCCCTGATAGCCAAAGAAAGCCACATAAAGTAACCAAGAAAAGCTACACAGAGAAAGCCCTTCGCTATTTCAAACCCGATCTGGGTTCCTCTCCAGCTGCAGACATCTACAAGGAGCACATGTACATGAAAATCCCAATGCTACACATCCCCTCAGCCACTGGATCCCTGGACCTATGGGTTTCCAACAAAAGTAAACGGAAAACCAAGAAGGAACCCGAATAAGTAAAGAGTAAAGATGGAGTCATCAGGAGGAACCTGGATAGGATTCGGGTTTCAGCCGCGACTCCACTTCCCTCAAACCCATCCACGCACAGCTAAGTGAACCTAACAGAAAAATTTCTGCAAGAATTCACTTCTCCATAGAGAGAGAGGAATAGAGAGATGAAAGAGAAGAAAAAGCAAGAATTTGAATGAATAAATAGAATTATAAAAAATAAATTAATAAAATAAAATAAAAATTAGAAAGAAGTGTGAAAGGAACAACGAACAAAGATGTCGGGAAGAACCCAGACAGATATATTTCAGCAGTTGCTCCCCAGGCTCAAACGCAGCAACATGTACAAGCTACCAGAGGTCCATCCGCGGTTTAGCACAGTCCAACAGCATCAGGATATGGGACAAACAGTATCTCCTAAATAGTGATTTCTTCTTCCTGTGGGTATACACGTACGCACAGACATACATACGCACGCACGCACGCACACACCAAAATAATTCACAAATCGAAGTGGTAACTGGCATCCTAATTTACCAGTTATTAAGAACTTATTGCAATAGCCAAAGCAGCTTAATGAAGGCATATTAGAAGTGCTTTAGGATTGAGTGGAGGGGTTAAGGAAGAGTTCAAGTACTTACAGGTGGTCTCGGTCTTGTGCAGGGGCTCACTTTCACCCTCGGGGTACACCGCAGAGACAGAGAGCTTGTAATTGGTGTGTGGTTGAAGGTTTCTCAGCTGTAAGCTTGTCTCATCACTCGGTACAGTTACCTGCACAAATGCATGTCAAGTGATGGCATTGTTCACACAGGGCACATTCTTCTTGATTGTTGTTTAGGTTGTAATATGCAGTATCTGTAAAAGCTTCACCAATTCGTGTGTCTTCCCTGACTAATGTTGTGTTTCCTGATGTTCCGCTCTGTGTCTGTTGGGTGTGCAGGGAATATGTTTTGGGATTTGGAATGATGTGATTGACTCTTGGACTATTTTCTCATCCTTCTCCATTTCTCCAGTTGCCTCCATGTTGCTTGCTTCTTTGAGGTGGTTTTCTCAGCATATTATTTCAATGAAATGTTCCACCATTAATAAAGTGTGACGCGTGCAATTAGAATATACAGTTTGTGGACAGGCAAATTTTCTGCACACAAAAGATAAAGAAAAGTAAGCCACGATTTGGTGCCAAGACGGGATCAGTCCACAAAGGTGTACAAGGTTGCTTTGATTGAAGCCTCAGGGAAAACGCCCAAGGGATCTTAAAATATTGATAAGGTGTTGTCTACATATCTATCTATATATTACTAAAACTCTCATCTTGCATGTATGTATGTATGTTATGTATGTATGTATGTTCCCGAAATACAGCCAAAACGGTACACGATAGCGCAAAAATTTTAGGGCCACCTTACTCACCATTCTCCTGCGGTGTGCAGTATCAAGTTTCGTTCAAATCGGGCAACGAAAAAATTATTTAAAAATCAATTCCCATTCAGTCAATACTCTTCGGGAGAATTTGATCAATGCAAACAACCTCAGCGTAAGTTCGCTGGAGCTATCTTTTTCTTTTGAAATGATTTTTTCATCAAACCGCCGTCACAACGAACCCCATGGGTTCACGGGTCGTCGAGTAGTGTCATAAATGTGCTGCCGGTTGGGCCTGAATAATTATTTTATCAAACAACCAACTTCAAAGACAATAAATGTCAGAACTTGAGCAAAAAAACCCCCCCAAAAAACAACAGCAATCTAATTAACATTATTCAACATAATGAGGTCAGAGCAAACAATTAATGAGAGCAGAGTCGATGGCGCGCCACCGCAAATGCCCACGCTTCCCACCTCAAGCAAAGTTGAAAGATGGCAAAAAGTTCTACCAGGAATGACCCCATATAAAATTTTGAGTTTTGACCCCTGTGACCCTAAGTCCTCATCCCGTTGCATATACCGTCCAAAGTTTCATTTAAAAATGTTTACAAATGTGCCTGTAATTGCATTTTTGTTGTTTGACCTTTTAACACCACCCCAGGCCAAAAATGATACCGATGTTGCACCCTCGTCACTTGGTGATCAAAATTACTAAGTTTGGTGAATTTCTGCACAACCGTTTCGGAGATAGCTTGACAGACAGATGAGACAGACAGACAGAACCAGTTACAATTCCCCCCCCCCCCCCCCCGTGTTTTTTTTTCCAAAAAGCATGGAGACAATAACATAACTCATTAGAGGCCCATACTCTTTTCAGAACTCGGGGGGCGGATCACAAGCACCCAAGAAACTTTCATGAAGTATAGTCAATAGTGGACGGACCAGCTATACTCCGATGCAGAATCCTCCACTGAAGGTGATTTTGACAGGTATATCAAATACCAGGGTGGCAGTTTATAGGTGGGTCAGGATTGGAACCCACGCTAGACAGCTCAGAAGCTAGTATGCACACCTCTAGGGGTGTGCTATCAACTCCTGGAACAACATATCCTGCTTATCCACATACAAGAAGAAAAATAATTACAAATGTGAATGATAAGAACAAGAGGAAGAAAGCAATGGAATCAAAGCCACAACAGTAAGGGAAGACAAAAACAATTGTTATTTAACCGCTCGACAAAACAACCAGCTCTTTATGAAAACACCAACTACAAATACAATTAAACTAAGAGCTTGAGCAAATCAAGTCAAACGATGTGATTCAGGTAAAATCAGCGTAACAATGTCATAGCAAACAATAAAAAACAACAATCACAAATGCAAGTAATGTGAAATGGTACAAAAAAAATGGGGGAAAAACACCAGAAACAAAGCAAAGATGAAATAATAAAAGGAACAAAGATGAAGCACCTCTGACGTTTGCTTTCAGGCACCACTGTCAATAAACCAACAATCCTGGCAGGTTTGCGCTGCCCAAAGGTGGACCGCATGGAGAGGATGGGAAGAAACCCCTCCCCGCGTCGGCCCCGTCACAACCAGAGGGATAATACGAGGGGTGGTCCCATCGAGCAACTGATCCTCTGAAAATATTTGAAATATCTTCCCAGACCCCCCTCCCTTGTCTCAGCTGAGGAGCCGGAGTGGTCGGTGGCTCTCCTGAGGACCTTCTCGCTGTGGGGATGGGCAGGGAAATTTACACCTGGATCTTTGACCTCTTCAGGGTCGTGACTGATGAAGTTTGTAACCTGTACAGATAATAGGGCCCTCTGTGACGCCTTAGCAGCTGCGCCTGGAAGCATGCCCACCACACCGCTTCCTTTTATTATTTCATCTTTCCATCTTTAGGTCCATCAGATGGATGATAACGCGACGCACGTGTGGGAATGAGGAGATGAGGAAGAGGAAGAAGAAGAGAAAGAAGAATCTGTACTACAGTTGTGAATTTCAGTATTCGCGTTTTTATGTCAAACAGCACAAATCATAGATGGACCATTGGGCTAATTCCGCCCAAATGTTCAGAGAAATTGGAATAAAGAAGTGCGACACCACGAAGCTCCAAGCTTTGCAATGCCAGTATTGCACGCCGAATACGTTTGCCCACTTCCATATGAGTGAGAGCAGCAAACTTCTCCTTGATTGACCAAACTTCCAACCTACACTCGTTATCTTCACAAACGAGAAAAGGTAAATAAAAAGAAGCAATGTAATTGGTTTCACGAGACACATACGTCTTAGGTATTCGTCTTCTTGGAAATTCATCTTGTTGAATGGACCGGTACGATGGCTTGGAGGTACTGCCCCTCCTCTAAGCTGTCTCGCCTGGGTTTGAATCTCGACTCAACTATAAACTGTCATCCCGGTGTTTCGCAGGCAAGGTGATCATAATCAATGTGTGCGCCGTCCCTGATCAGATGGACCTTAAACTGGGTGTCCCATGTGCTTTGGCATTAGTTGGTGCACGTTAAAGATCCTATTATGTCCTTAGCGAAGAGTAGGCGAGATATCTTTGGCTCCTGGAACAAATCACAAATTCTTGCTGTAAGCTCCATGTGGAACTGCAGCACAGCGATGCTCTCAGCAGTGATTAAAAACAGCAATCACGTGCAGTTACAAACTAATAGGAAAGTAAGAAGTGTGAGGGGGTGGTGTGTGGTGGTGGTGCAGCTGGTGCTGGAGTGGTGCTTGCAAATGTACAAAGCAATCTGTAGAACTGTGTGCACAATGGATGGTTTGGAGAGATGAAAGATGCAATGACTTTTATAACAACCATTGAAATAATATTTGCTTTGTTGCAATAAATTAAAGTGGAGGTAATCGCAAAGAGCTATGGGTGTTCAGAAAGGTCCATCACCATTGCACAGAAGTTCATTAAAACTGATATATTATGTTAATAATCCATGACCAGACTCAGAGGCAATGTGGTTCGGGCGTCCGCTCTGAGTCTGCGAGGGCGGCGGTTTAAACCCGACCCTGGCTGAGTCGCACCAAAGAATTTAACAACAGTACGTGCTGCTTCCTTGCTTGACGCTCATCATTTGGAGGATAGAGCATGATTCACAGCCCCTGTGGGTTGGTGTTTAAGTACCACAATGTAATTAGTCCCTCCCACACTACCGCCCAACCTCATTACCCATCATTGACCCCCAAACTGAATTTCCCACCCCTCCCCACCACCCATGCCTGGATTGATTGAACCCCTCCTTACCTACACCTCCTCTACCCACGCATAAAGAATACGCAGGTGGTACCTGAGCAGTTCAAAATGAGCTGCCTACAGGGGGCTCCTACCCCCATCTTCCAAAAGAAAAAGAAAATGCAATAACAAAACAAAACAAAAAATTCCCAACCAATAAACCAAGTGTAATTATGGCTGTGGTTGTAGGAACAAAACATTTAGCCTCTTTTAGGCCAAATCATCTGCTTCTATTTTACT
>CM068968.1:33469141-33527268 GCA_035128595.1 Eptatretus atami
CAAAAGCAAGCTACTACACTTAAATGGGATCCATCAATAATATTAAATCATCTTTAGTGCTGGTCATATTTTCATTATCCTGAACTGCTGCTCCATTGGGCTCTTTGGCTGAAGGTGCAGCGGTGAATTTTAAAAGGAAAACGTTCAGTATTTGAACGAAAGGACCAACTACTTGCTCGGTTTGTAACTGGATTATGCGTGTTAGAGCTAGATTGAGGCAAATAAAGTTCAAAATCACAAGAGCAATTGGCACCAGTACATGTACTTACTCAGCCTCTCCCCACAGCGCAGGGAAGGCTTATTGATATTGTGGGGTCTGTTTCTGCAATTGGTGCCCCAAATTTTTAATGTACCACAGAGTTCCTTAGACCCCTCGGTGTTTAAACCACCATTTCGAAAAAAACATTTTCTTCTTCCTGCACTCTCAATGCTCTAAATTTCCAAACCGTATCAATTTTCGAGCTGGATGGGACTTCCGCAATGAATTTTTGCATCAATAATGTGAACATAAAGTATGCGGGGTTGACATATATTTTAAAGATAATGATCTAATTATAGACATTTTAACATTTTTCACCATAACCATAACCAGAGCCATATCCCTAGACATATCGCGTGCTTTTGAAACGGTCTGGCACCCTGCCCTGCTCATCAAACTCTCTTCCTATGGTATCCAATGACATCTCCACTCATGGCTCGAAGACTTCCTCTCCTGTCGCAGTCAACGTGTGGCCCTAAATGGAGTTCTTTCATCCCCTCTTCCTGTCCAGGCTGAGTTCCTCAAGGTAGCGTTCTGGGCCCTGTTCTTTTTCTGGTTTTCATCAACGATCTCTCGGACTCTCTGGAAAATCCTCTTTATCTCTTTGCTGATGACTCCACCCTCTGCCGTACTATCTGTCGTCCCTCAAACCGGCAAGCAGCAGCTTCTTTGCTCACTGCAGATCTGGGTAAAATCCCAACTGGTCCGACACGTGGAACATGTCTTTCAATCCGGACAAGTCTCACACTCTCACGATGTCTCTCCGAAAGGACCATTTGGAAACGCCCCTCCCCCCCATCCACTTTCTCATCAATCTCTGGAAGAAGTCCTTTCTTTCAAGCTTCTGGGGTCACGATCTGTCATGATCTTTCCTGGGAAAGCCACATTTCAAACCTGGCCTCCAAAGCCAGTCGCCGACTGGGAATCCTCCGTCGTGCAAAGTCCTTCCTCGGCCCACCTGAGCTCCTGACCACTTACAAAGCTTTTGTCTGCAGCCTGATGGAGTACTGCTCTCCCCTCTGGGCTGTGCTCCTGCCTCCCACCTTTCTCGGCTTCACACTGCGGAAACCAAGGCATTTAGGATCATTGGTATCTCCTGCGATGAGGCTAAGTCTTTGGGCCTCTCACTCTCTCACCGCAGGTTGGTCGGTGGTCTTTCTGTCTTCTACCGTCTCCTCCCGGTCTCGCCCCCCTGCTGTTTCTGCGATTTCTCCCCACCATATTTCTGCAGGCGCTCAAGGTCCGCCAACAACCCCCTTCTGGTAAAACTTCCAAAATCACGAATCACTGCTCACCTTCACTCTTTCATTCCTCTTTTTTCCCGACTTTTGAATAAACTCCCTCACTCTGTTCAATCCCATTCTTCCATCCAGGCCTTCAAAACAGCTGTTCACCACCACCTCTTATCGTCCCCCATCCAAATTCTCGATCTTTCTACCCCGTTAATCCACCCCAAACCCACCTTCAAATTCCCTGATTTCCTTCCTGAAAGTCCCTGTAATGTCCATCTTGTATTCCCCGTGTTCCCCGCTCCATCCCTCTCCCTTCCACAGATCTCCTAATGTCTCTGTTCCCCACTGTTTTGTCTTTCTCACTCCCGCCCCTCTTGTCTCATGCCCCCCCCTTGCTGTGCGTTGTGTGTTCGCTCTCATACGAGCCTCGACATGGTATACAAAAAAATAAAATAAAGAAAAGCACTTCATGCAAAATAATAGACTTAGTTGCCACAAGCACACAATCACTTTCACTCACAATGGGGGCAGCCCCACCCGGCGTCCAGCACTATCGAATCGTTTATACTCCTCCTGGAGGATGTGTATCTTTAAGGATAAAGGATGTGAACAGGCTCCAACGCCAGCAGGTCTTCCACAAAGCAGCACTTCCCAGCTCACAGCCATGGCACCCAGCTGAGAGCGAAGGCCAAGAATCGTGAAGCATCAAACAAACACAAAAGAGGCGAAGAAGCTCAAACAGGGTGAAGGAAGGTAGCGGAGGTAGAAAGAGCTAACAGCACGTGTACAGCCCCTTTTATCCCCTCCGCTGTGGCCACGCCTCACGCCTCTGAACATTCTTTGCTCATGGACTGGAACCAGCCATTGAGGTGGGTGTCACCGCCTCCAAGGTGATGTCACGCGGACCCTGTGTCGCCACCGGTGCTGCCCGATCCAATGATGTGACACCTAGCAGTGCGCAAATGGCATCGTGCCTTTGGCGGTCCTTGAGATGGCCGGATGGCCGGTGCTAGCGGACGCCTTTACCCAGAGCACGAGGGGGTTTATCAGCTAAAATACGAACCAAGACACATCCCAATGCACGACTCTCTCTACTTTGCCAGGATCCTTGTCTAGCTTTACAGAGAGGACATGTACAAATTACCTTTTCCTCTCTAATGTCTATGTCAACAATACCGCCTCTCACGGCATGATTAATAACACGATTACTTAACTCTAATGGGTCCCTGGTTCCAAAAAAATGTTCTAACCTACACGAACACACGGACCATGCTAACTTAAATACTGGCTAACTTGTATCCCCTCCAACGTAATGATGGTTTTCGTGATGTGATCATTGCGTGAAGGCTCTGAATAAGTTTGTGAGCTCTTGGTCGTGACTTGCTCATCACCCATGAAGTGGAGCATTTGAAGACCATCGACAATATTGATGATGATGATGATGTACCATACTCCTTCCAGAGCTTTGGTGCTGCCGAAGCAATTTATTGCCAAGGTCTAGAAACACCGACGGTGAAAAACAAACTTATAATAACAGCAAATGTGCAGCATTTTGCTGTTTTGGTATGTCAAAGTATATCTCCTTTCTGTTTCATGTGCAGCAGATGTCTGTGGATAGCATCATTTTCTGCAGGCACAGCTGTGCCACTGATGCAGTGCCCCCTGTAGATTAGAGCAGGAATTTTGTAATTTGTTCACGGTGCTGGCGATAGCTCACCTACTCTTTGCAAGGACACTGTGGAATCTTTAATGTCCAACTGATGCCAGCAGGCAGGACACCCAGCTTATCGTCCATCCGAGGGACGGCGCACACTCTATCCTTTGTCCTGCTCGAAGTAAATGATGCACATCCACAAAATTGGAAAGTATCATTGCATTCCCAACACAAACATTCTGTTGCAATTCCCACTGTAGCCTTGAATGACAATATTGCTCTCATGTGTTGCAGATGGCTCGACGCCGTCACGATTCCTGGCTCCTCCCAGTGACCTGTCGACCTCTGATGTGACCCAAAACAGCTTTCGAGTCAGTTGGGTGGCAGCAGCCCCACCGGCGTCCAGCACTATCGGATCGTTTATACTCCTCCTGGAGGTCCACAGAGCCAGGTCTGTTTGTGATGGTTTAGTTTGTAACTTACATCCAGACATGATACATTAATAACTGCACGTCACTGCGAAAAGGCTTTCTGAGCACAGTTAATGCGCCATTATAACGGTAGCGTAAGTGGGTGAGTGAGTGGTAACTTTCAAGAAGTTAAAAAAAAATGTCTGGTCAAACCACCGGCCAACAAAAACAGGCAGAATTTTTCCGAGCTGTTTGTCGTGTTATAAATGTTATTTTAATGACGTTAAATGCATGCATAGTTTTGTCCAAAAAATTCCTTGCAGTTCGCAGGCTGACCCACTCCAAAATTACAGCAAGAAAACGATGCGCCAAAAGTTTTAAACTTCCAACAAAATTTTTGACACATGCGAGACTTTTCCTTGTGTCTGAAAAGAAGTGTCCCGTTTACGGCCCCAATTTACACCTTCGAGTGGGGTCTTTTGGCCCAAGTCTTTCACGAACCGTCATCACTTTGAAACGTCACCTGTGTACCGGTAGATATGTAGGATCTCGTATTGTGTGAAGGCCTCCATATTGCTAGTGCAGAGAGGCTGTTTTCTGGTCTTCCATATGCCACAAAACAAACCATATTTCCCAGATAGCTTCCAAAGCCAGCCACCAACTGGGCATCCTTCATCATGCAAGGTCTTTCCTTGGCCAGTCTGAACTTTTGACAACATACAAGGAAGGCTTTCATCGCATCTTGATGGAGTACTTCTCTCCCTTTTGGGCTGGCGCTCCTGCCTCGCACCGTGCCCTTCTTGATGCCGTGGCCTTCAAAATCATTGGATCTTCCGTGGCGAAGCTGAATGTCTTGGCCTGTTACTTTTGCAATGAGGCAGGTTGGTAGCCTCTCTGTATTCTACCACCACCTTTTTGGGCTTTCCCTCTATTGGCTCTCTATCCCTCCCGGGTTTCTGCAGGTTGCACGGGGTCTGTAAGTAACCCTCTCTTTGTTAAACTCCAAAAATCCAGGTTCACCACTCACTTCCATTCATTCGTTTCTCCTTTCTTTCACCTCTGGAACCAACGTCCCCAGTCTATTCAGTTCCATTCTTCCTTTCATCCAGGGATTCAAGACAGCTGTTCACCACTACCTCAGGACATCCCCATCCATACTCATGATCTCTTCTACCCCCGTAAATGACACCATTCCCAAGGACTCCCTTTGTCCAGGTTATTGCGATTACTCTCTCTCTCTCTCTCTCTCTCTCTCTCTCTCTCTCTCTCTCTCTCTCTCTCTCTCTCTCTCTCTCTCCTATTTTCATTTGTCAGTTGATTTGTTGCTTTCTGTTTTGCTTTCTGTTGCTTTCTCATTTCGCACCTCAGAAGGATGACAGGTTGAGTCAACCCCCTGATGTTAATTCAGTGGCCAACGGGGCTCAAACTCAGGACCCTAGGATCCTAAGCCGCCACCCTAACCACTAAGCCAACATCAGGCTCTGATACAGGTAGTGGGTAGTAATAAATTACATCGGTATGAAGCCATCCTGCGTTTTTTCTGTTTTGTATACATTGTCCATTGTCGAGGCTCGTATAAGAGCTAACACATTGAACATATTATAACAAAGGGAGCAAGAGACAAGAGGAGTTGTCCTGCAAAAAATGCCACGGGGACACTCTTTGTGGGGTTTTTCTGATATTTCCACCTGTGCAGGTGTTGGTTGATAGCCGGGTCAGGATTTAGAACTCATGCTACATAGCTCAGAGACGAGTTTATACGTCAAAGGCCAAAGCTATCCTCCAGGCTAATATAATCCTGAATCATAGGTGACAGTTCCTGCATAAACAATGACGCAGGCTTTATTACAGCGTTGCTTAAGCTCGTGACTGAGCTTGTACATACACACAGCTTGTTCAAGGACAGATTTCAGACACAGGGAGCGATTATGGTCTGAATATGGGAATGTAATCTCTGTCCTTTGCATCACCCTCACATTGCTACGGTTTAGGCTTTTCAGTAAAATAGAAGCAGATGATTTGGCCTAAAAGGCTAAATGTTTTGTTCCTACAACCACAGCCATAATTACACTTGGTTTATTGGTTGGGAATTTTTTGTTTTGTTTGTTATTGCATTTTCTTTTTCTTTTGGAAGATGGGGGTAGGAGCCCCTGTAGGCAGCTCATTTTGAACTGCTCAGGTACCACCTGCGTATTCTTTATGCGTGGGTAGAGGAGGTGTAGGTAAGGAGGGGTTCAATCAATCCAGGCATGGGTGGTGGGGAGGGGTGGGAAATTCAGTTTGGGGGTCAATGATGGGTAATGAGGTTGGGCGGTAGTGTGGGAGGGACTAATTACATTGTGGTACTTAAACACCAACCCACAGGGGCTGTGAATCATGCTCTATCCTCCAAATGATGAGCGTCAAGCAAGGAAGCAGCACGTACTGTTGTTAAATTCTTTGTGCGACTCAGCCAGGGTCGGGTTTAAACCGCCGCCCTCGCAGACTCAGAGCGGACGCCCGAACCACATTGCTCTGAGTCTGGTCATGGATTATTAACATAATATATCAGTTTTAATGAACTTCTGTGCAATGGTGATGGACCTTTCTGAACACCCATAGCTCTTTGCGATTACCTCCACTTTAATTTATTGCAACAAAGCAAATATTATTTCAATGGTTGTTATAAAAGTCATTGCATCTTTCATCTCTCCAAACCATCCATTGTGCACACAGTTCTACAGATTGCTTTGTACATTTGCAAGCACCACTCCACCAGCTGCACCACCACCACACACCACCCCCTCACACTTCTTACTTTCCTATTAGTTTGTAACTGCACGTGATTGCTGTTTTAATCACTGCTGAGAGCATCGCTGTGCTGCAGTTCCACATGGAGCTTACAGCAAGAATTTGTGATTTGTTCCAGGAGCCAAAGATATCTCGCCTACTCTTCGCTAAGGACATAATAGGATCTTTAACGTGCACCAACTAATGCCAAAGCACATGGGACACCCAGTTTAAGGTCCATCTGATCAGGGACGGCGCACACATTGATTATGATCACCTTGCCTGCGAAACACCGGGATGACAGTTTATAGTTGAGTCGAGATTCAAACCCAGGCGAGACAGCTTAGAGGAGGGGCAGTACCTCCAAGCCATCGTACCGGTCCATTCAACAAGATGAATTTCCAAGAAGACGAATACCTAAGACGTATGTGCTCGTGAAACCAATTACATT
Source organism: Eptatretus atami (assembly GCA_035128595.1). NCBI lineage: Eukaryota > Metazoa > Chordata > Myxini > Myxiniformes > Myxinidae > Eptatretus > Eptatretus atami. The sequence continues at coordinate 33,475,917 of CM068968.1, forward strand.
GCTTCTTTTTATTTACCTTTTCTCGTTTGTGAAGATAACGAGTGTAGGTTGGAAGTTTGGTCAATCAAGGAGAAGTTTGCTGCTCTCACTCATATGGAAGTGGGCAAACGTATTCGGCGTGCAATACTGGCATTGCAAAGCTTGGAGCTTCGTGGTGTCGCACTTCTTTATTCCAATTTCTCTGAACATTTGGGCGGAATTAGCCAATGGTCCATCTATGATTTGTGCTGTTTTGACATAAAAACGCGAATACTGAAATTCACAACTGTAGTACAGATTCTTCTTTCTCTTCTTTCTTCCTCTTCCTCATCTCCTCATTCCCACACGTGCGTCGCGTTATCATCCATCTGATGGACCTAAAGATGGAAAGATGAAATAATAAAAGGAAGCGGTGTGGTGGGCATGCTTCCAGGCGCAGCTGCTAAGGCGTCACAGAGGGCCCTATTATCTGTACAGGTTACAAACTTCATCAGTCACGACCCTGAAGAGGTCAAAGATCCAGGTGTAAATTCCCTGCCCATCCCACAGCAGAGAAGGTCCTCAGGAGAGCCACCGACCACTCCGGCTCCTCAGCTGAGACAAGGGAGGGGGTCTGGGAAGATATTTCAAATATTTCAGAGGATCAGTTTGCTCGATGGGAATCTCCTCTCATTTTTGTGTTTGACTTCTCAAGCAATTGCTGTATTTGGAGAGATGGTCAAGGTCTAGCATCAAATGATCAATTCCAGCATGAAAATTATAAATCCAATTAAACTTACTCTAGATTAGAAAGTAATTCTGGTTTGAGGAGTCAACGACAACTTTGAAGTTTGGGCATTCATTGATGAGGATTTCCGACGAGCTAATCAGCATGGACAATGTCAGAATCCCGTGATGAGAAAGGACAGCGTCGGAGGTGTTTTGTGGACGGCGACTTCTGGTCCTATTGGATTCCCAAGCCTGAGTGGCCATGGCGATCCTTTAACTCATGAGTCGTCCTGTTTAAATAAATTAAAAAACATCCAATGATCTTACGTGATGTTCCGTTTAGCCAGAGGTCATTGCGATCGAAAAGCGCTCTATGTCTTTTCCGAATCGCAATCAGTTATTGAGGTCATGTGTAGGCGGTGGTTGGCCAGGCTTTGTTTATTTTTATGTTTACTTTTTCGAATGGTTGGCAACACCTCCCACGAGAAGGCGATTTCAAGCATAGACACCTCTTTATGAGAGTAAATGTGCGACTCATAATGGTGAGAGTCTGTTCGATAATAGGCAGCGATGACGACGAACGCAACTCACTGACCGTCATTGACGGGCTTAAGGGCACACGGATGTTCTTTGCCAGTAGCACAACCTTTAATTGCTGGGAACACGACCTTCTGTGGCCCAAAATAGCAGACAAAAGAGTACCAGTTTGAAGTCACAAGAGCCTGGACGTCACCGTGTCAAAGAATCTCCAGGGAACGACCCTCTTTTGAGCTGGGTGATGGTTCACTGCCATTGCGAACAACGGCGCGAATGCGCTAACAATGCTGCACATGATGACATGAGAAGACATCTCCATCTTTATTTCGCCTATCGCATTTCATCATCATCTCAACAGAGAGCCTGAGTGTTGTATCAAAGAGATAAACCGACCAGCTTAAATGTCCCGTAGCTTGGAGGTGACATTAGGCTGGCTGTCTCGTACTCTGACACTCAGTCGACGTTAAAGGGGTCAGAGTGACCTTTTGAAAAGAGTATGCCAGTGTGTGTCGGTAGCCTGGCCACATTCATGTTTCTCGAATAAATTATTATTTTTTTCCCCCAAAAACGATTGTTGCTGACAATAATTCAGACGAGGGTTTGATCAACAAGGGGCGACAGGCAGCGCCAACCTCCATCCAGACTGAATATCACAATGGAGACAACACCAATCAATATACAATGAGTCAATATACAAATTGTTTAATTGCCCTAACGTTGGTTATCAAGCCACCCCTACAGGATAGGGGGGAGACATACCTGTTTTCGGGCTTGTTTATACAATTAGTGCCCCCCAATTATTAATGGTACACCAATTTCTTAGACCCCTGAGGAGTACTAAACCACCATTTTGGGGTTTTTTTTCTTCATTTTGTTCTGCCAATGACCGAATTGTATCTCGGAGCTGGCTCGGACTTTCAGAATGAAACTTTTCTTCAATAATGTGAATATAAATAAAAACGGCAACAAACTCGAACCAGACAGATCTCTCTGCCAATAAACCAGACACCATCTGTTTAACAGAATCCTTCCTCCCACAGGACGTCCTCGACTCCTTTGTGTCTCTTGCTGATTTAGGTCTCCTCCTCTCCTCCGATTTGATAGGCATGAACCACGCTCCGGCAGTGAAGTTTCCATTTACATCAATAACTCAATTTCTCACTGCCCCTGTACTGAACTTACACCTCCCAACCCCCAGGAGTAACTCTGGCTGTGACTTCCCCACCGCTCCCACCTCTTGACCGTCTGTGTGTTTTACCATCCTAGCAGTGATGACTCCATCTACATCTCTACCTCTCTCTCTGATTTATCACATTCTCGTCTTCAATTATGCTACCCTTATTCCCACCCAAGGTACACTGAATCCTGGGGTGAGGCAATTGCTCTGAAACAACTTGCCTTCTCTTCCTGGAAGGCAAATCCGATCGAAGGCAATCTCAGTACTTTCCAAAAAGTCTGCAACAAGTGTGTGTGCACTCTCAGGAAAGCCAGAAAACAACATCTGTCCAACCTCAAAAATGAACTTTCAAACTTGTCTCCCTCCTATAAAACCTGGTGGCACCTTGTTAAGTCTGTATCTGGTGTACGCTCCCCTTCCATCCCTTCCCCCTCTTCAAATGACACCACAGACGGCTACACTCGTGAGAATGCTGAATGCCTCAATTCTTTGTTTGCTTCCAAATTTTGTGTCCCAAACCGCTCACTCTTGGTACCCATCCTTCCTTGTCATACCCAACTGCTCCTGGACTCTCCGTCTTTTGCACCTGAGAAGGTAAAGAACATATTTCAACCCTCGACTCTGATTCTGCTACTGGACCGAATGGCATCAGCTCACGCGTCCTAAAATCCTGCTCTGCTGGTTTGGCACATTCTCTCTCTGCCCTTTTCAACCTGTCATTTTGCATCTGCTTGGAAATCCACCAACACCACTGCACCACATTAAAAAAAGGTACAAAAACTGATCCCCTTAACAACAGACTTTTCAGCTTACTTTCAATCATCAGCAAGGCCATGATATCCATGACTGCAGTTGACATGAAATCTTTCCTTTTCTCCAACAACCTCATCTCAGATCACCAATTTGGTTTCAGACCAGGTCACTCCACCTTGGACATGCTGCTTCTACTCATCCAGCAATGGATGGAGGCCCTCAATGTCAGACAATAGATCAGGGCTGTCTCTCTGGACATCCATATCTCGTGCTCCTGATACAGTCTGGCATCCTGCCTCACTCTCAAAACTCTCTGCCTATGCTATGGCATCCAAGGCCAACTCCACACATGGCTTATTGACTTCCTCTACTCTCATAGCCAACCTATGGCACTCAACGGAATCCTTCATCTCATCTCCCTGTTAAAGCTGGAGTGCCTCAAGGCAGTGTTCGGGACCCAATCATATTCCTGATCTTCATCAATGATCCCTCTGCTTCTCTGGAAAATCCTCTTCATATATTTGCTGATGACTCCACCCCCTGCCGCGTCATCTCATATCCTTCAGCCTGGCAGGCTGCAACCTCTTCCCTTTCTTCAGACCTTGAAAAAAAAAAAATCACAGGCTGGACAAACACTTAAAATTTGTCTTTCAATCCTGACAAATCTCACACTCTCACCGTCTCTCTCCGAAAGGATGAAAGGATGGTCCAGCAAACCATCCACATTCACTCGTTCAAACTCTTGGATCTCACTATCAGCCATGATCTTTCTTTGGCAAACCACATTTTAACATTGGCTTCCAAAGCCAGCCGCCGACAGGGCATCCTCCGTCATACCAAGTCCATCCTCAGCACACCTGAACCCCCTATCCACCTTCGAGCCGTTCATCCACAGCTTGATGGAGTACTGCTCTCTCTTCTGGGTTAGCTCCCCTTCCTCACATCTTGCTCAACATGACGCTGTGGAAATCAAGGTCTTCAAGATCATTGGAATCTTCCATGCTGAAACTGAGTCGATGGGCTTATCGCTTCACCATCACAGACAGGTCGGTGGTCTCTCTATCTTCTACCACCACCTTTCTAGTCTTGCACCCTCTGCTCTTTCTGTGCTTTGTCCCCCACTCCCCCCTCCCCCCAAGTTTCTGCAGAGCACACACGGTCCACCATCGACCCCCTTTTGGTGAAACTATGTAAATGCAGGATCACTGCTCAGTGCTCACCTCCATTCATTTGTTCTTCTTTTTTTCTGCCTGTGGAATTAACTTCCACATCTTCTTCAATCTCATTCTGTCTTCAAGACAGCCTGTTCACCACCATCTCAGATCGTCCCTAATCTAAAACCATGATCTTTTCTACCCTCGTTAACCCCACTCAAATTCCTCTTAATTTTCCAGTTTTTCCTCCTTGGAGTTTCCTTCTCCATGCATGTTTTGCGTTCTGTCTTTGTCTGTTATGTCCTGAACTATTCAGTGCGCTAGCTCTTCCACGAGCCTCGACTATGTTTACCAAAAAAAAACTGCCAGAGGGAATAGTGGGGCCGCATTTGAATTGAACAAGCAAGGACGTTAATGAACAACGAAAGAGGAGAAAAACGAGGGAAGGCAACACACCAACCTGTAAATTTGACAGTTGCATTGGGCTAGGTGGGGTTATTGGAGGTAGAAAAGATGGTGAAAAGGGATGGGGGTTGACATAAGATAGTGGTGCACAAACTGCTTGAAGCTCTGGATGGACGATGACCTTTTAAGAGCCTCTGAAAGACGGTTCCAACATGAGACAAGAGGAACGAAAGAGTGGTGGTGTGCGGTAAACCTGGATCTGGGGAATTTAACCAAGAGGTTGTTACTCGGAGAACGCGTGCCTTCGAGAGGAGATGGGAAGGACCAAAATGCTGAGAGAGCAGAGCGAATGGGACTGGATGAGAGGCAGTAAAAACACAGAGGGCACCGACATACTTGTGATGTGAGAGAAACTGAGCTTGTGCTTCTGTCTCATCACAGGTCATTCCAATACTATTGAGAGCTTTAGGTTCCACAGAATCCAAGAGAGATGTGATTTGATGCTGGAGCACCAGCCCATATGGGAGAGCAGTCCAGTCCTCCATTGGGATATGGACAAAGGCCTTGTAGGTTGTGAGTAGTTCTTGTTTTTCAAGTAATGACTTGGAATGGCAGAGGATGCCCAGTCATTGGCTGGCTTTGGAGGGCAGCATTGCAATATGGTCAGCCCAGGTGAGGTCATCGGTGATGGTGAATCCTCGAGGTTCAAAAAGCTGAACCTCACCGGTGGTTGATCATGGAAATAGATCGGTGGGTTATTTTAATGATCCTTCCATGGTGACAGGGTGAAATTATGAGCTTTGGCAAGATCGAAAGACATCTTCCATTTGTCAAACGTCCAATCAAATTTGAAAGACAAACATCTAATCAATTCCACATCAGCATAGTGGTGCAGCTGAAGTCTTCCCAGCAGAGGGATGGGGGTACTGAACGACACAATATGGAGTCATCTGCAAAAATGAAGATAGGGGTTTCCAGTGCATCGGAGAGGTAATTTCTGGAGATGGGGAATGGACTGGGGCCAACACACTGCCTTGGGAAACTCAAGCATCCACTTGGAGAGAGGAGGAGAGGGCTCCATTGATGGCAACACGTTGACCGTGCGAGTGGAGGAAGTCATAAATCCAGGAATAGAGGTGGCATTGAATGCCAAAGGCAGAGAGCTTAGTAAGCAGAGCCGGATGCCAGACTGTCAAATACCTGAGATGCGTCCAAGGAGGTGGGCGGTCCTGACCTCATGATTGAGATTTCGGGACTCCGACCATTGAGATTTGGAGTTTTCCTCGATCATTTTTTTTGTGTCTGATATTTCCTTGAATGCAGGATAGTCGCGAGCTTTTTGTGAAAAAAACATTTTTCCACTTTCCATCCTGCATTCATCGTTTACTCGTTTTATTTTATCATTCTCACTTTACAGAACATCTGTAAGATCTGTAATGAGTCCCGTGATTGGCAAAATTAAAATTGATGTTGTTTCACCAATATTGCCGCAACGTTGCTACAAGGTCGAAACAACGGAGCATTCAGATGCGAGTATGAATGGAAGTGCTGGGATTTGAAGGAAAAAGGCACAAAAAAATAAATAACTGAACAAGAGGAGGAAACAATCAAACAAATAATCATAAATGTAAAAAAAAAAATGTTCAAAGAATGTTCAAATGATACTTTAAGGTGACGACGCATGGGAAAGAGCAGCTTGGTGGTTTGGTGGACAAAGCCTTTATGGATTGCCTTCACTAGTGTGGGTTTGATCCCCACTGCTGCTAAGCAGATATTCCCCTACCCTGTGACGGAGGGAGTGGTGACCTGTCCGAAATTGTTGCTTAGCAATGGAAACGTTCACAAATTGTTGCGAACGCCACGGCGCTCTGTCAAGAGTCTGGGCCTCCACCACCACCATAACCACCATCCCCACCATCCCCATCACCATTCATAGGAAACATCAGCTGAGGACTTATGCAATCAACGTGTCAATTGGTCTGAATTAAAAAGAAAAAGAAGCAGAAATCCACCATTTTGAAGAAGTCTGGCACATCTGGAGACTCCATTACCATGACTTACAAACAGTACTCATGGCAGTATTCGTCCAATGGTCACCTGCAATCACGACTGACTCTTAAACAATTAAAATACCTTGTAATTAAAAATAAGTATGATATTCTGAGTCAAATTGAACAACTTATCCAGTTTATTAAATTCTCTTTTGTGATTCTGAGATGTTCTCCCTGAATACAAACAGAAACAGTACTAAAACAAACCTGTACACACAAATCTAGTACCTTCGGTGTCGTTAGACATCTCATCGACACGGCGGCACAGAGAATTCACGAGTCCCGCCACAATGGAGTCGAGTGCCTCAAAGTCTGGGACTAACAGCACATGGTCCCCGTACGGAGGAGATGCGATGACTCGCAGCTCACGCTCCTCGGCATTCTTAATGCCTATGGGATGAGAAGAACAAGTTCAGTCTGGGAGTTAATGAGCTATGCGCGGAAAGCAATTCACTAGAACTGTGAAGATTGCAGTACGATCTCTGTGGGTAGATGTGAGTGAGGCTCTGTGCATGACATTTTGAGTGGGGCTCAGTGGGTGAAGTTCTGAGTGGGGATCTGTGGGTGATGTTCTGATGAGGATCTATGGGTGAAGTTCTGAGTGAGGATCTGTGGGTGAATTTCTGATTGGGGATCTGTTGGTGCAGTTCTGAGTGAGAATCTCAGGGTGAAGTTCTGAGTGAGAATCTTGGAATAAAGTTCTGAGTGGGATATATGGGTAAAGTTCTGAGTGAGGCTCTGTTGAGGACATTCTGAGTCAAGAACTGTGGGTGAGACATGTGAGCAACGAAATGCCATACCAACAGCAAATATCTCCACTCCATCATTTCTCAAACTCTCAGATGGCTTCCCAACATCATCCTGCGACTTTCCATCCGTTATGAGAACCACCACCTTTGGGAGACCAGGCCTCGCCCCACTGGCCTCAATCAGGTTAGTCTCCAGGACATGCATCAGAGCAGCACCTGCGGTAACCAAAGGAGCTCTGCTAATTGCAAATGCTTAAAACATACATCATCCAGTAAGGTTCAGATGAAATCAAAAGTCATGTTCACATTATCCAAATACATAACCAAAAATCAAAAATAAAAACGAAAGTAAAAACGTACATGAAACAAGAGCAAGCTTACGACTTATGTGCAAATATATGTGCAAGATCGTGGTTATGTAACTCAGATATTCCAATTGCACTGGGCTAAAGGCTGACACCAGAGGCCTGAAGCATGAGGCCAATATGTACTGTCGCCTTCACCAAACCCAAGAAGCCTATTAGCTACAACTTTTCGATATTTGATGATCCTTTTAACAGTCAATTTGGTTATTTTACGCTGAACAAAAAAGTTATAGGTAGGGCATGGCGATTATGAATACTGTACGTCACTTTCAAAGATGTCTTAGACTTATCAAAATGGCAGATATTTCTTTTCAGTTTTACATTTGTGTGTTTTACAACAGTTTCACAAAACATAAACTTGCTCCATTATATAGATTTATCAGACAAATGACATGTCTTTCAATACGAGTGGTTATTGTTGCCGATGGTTATTATTGTACTTTTGGCTGTTACCTGTGAGTGTGTTGCCCCCTTTATAAGGCAATTCCTCGATCTCTAACAGCACATCCTCCTTGGTGCTGTACGTGTGCAAGTCCCACTCCGTGCGTGGGTCAGTGCTGTATTGCACAATTCCTGCACCACCAAGCACATAGTATCACAGTCAAATACTTGTTACATCACCACGAACGAACAATGCAGCGTTCTGCTCGACAACGCGCAAACACGAAAGTTGGGACGAGCTTCAGGCACAATGCAAATTCCAGATCCCATCTTGTCATCCGGCCCCTTATTCAAAGCACAACAAGATAACACGAAATTATATTCCAAGGATGAAAATCAATATTGTTCCGTAACTCGACTCAGTGGTGTCATGGTTAGCGTGTTTGCTCTGGGTCTTGGAGGTCTGTGGTTCAAACGGTTCAAATCCCAGCTGAGTCATATCAATGACTTTAAAATGGTGTGTGCCGCTTACTTTGCTTGGCACAGCAATTAAAAAGAATACAACATAGACAAACAACCGTAGGTTGACCAACGGCCTTCTCTTGCACTGAAGTTCCTTGGAAGGGACCTTGTATTAGTATTGCATTAGAATCATCATATGACTGTGACGTCATGTCACAGAAAGTTCATTATGGTCAAAACAGTTGTGCAACGTCCAATAGGGTGCATCAAACGCCCCCTTTTTTGCGAAAGTTTGAAAAACATAACGGCGATAGGACAGATCTGTTCGAATACATGAAAAAACATTTGCTCATTTTTTTCAGAATTTTTGGTCATCATCTTGGGGGTCCACAACGGGGTCAAAGTTCAGGCACGCAGCTCCTGCGCATTTTTCAGAATAAACATTATTTTTCACTGTATAGTGATCAAAACTTGTATCTGGTGGTGAAATAATTCTGACATATCGATGTACTGCTCCTTTTGTGATGTTCCAGTGATATAGAGCCAATCAAATTTTCCGGAAAATTTGCCGGAGAAGCGGGAAACTGGTGATTTTCCCAGAAAAAAAAAAACAACAAATAGTAACAAATGCCTCGGTTCTGTCAAATTCACGGCTTTATTACCCAGAATTTATGTGTATTCATATCAAGGTACTCATTAAATATAATTAATGATCAAGTTGCAAGCGTTTCAGGAGATTCGGATTCTCTTTCCTGTCATTCTCAGTGACTTGTTGCACATTCTGAAAGTGTTTTTCAGACCTACTGCACCGAGACAGTCCGTTCCGAGTTGTATTAGAGTTCAGCCGGATCATTAATTACATTGAGGCTTTGGTTTTAGATTTTGAATCCACATAGGCTGGAAGTGTTGCCCACTCACTCACTTCATACGTTAAAATGAATCGTCCACTTCAAGTTCTCGGAACACAAACCAAGAATCAACCGAGACAAAGTCAGATAGGCTGGATGTCAAGTGAATGTCCTTGGGGAAGTGAGGCTTTCCGAAGTCTGTACCAAAGCGCCCAATAGGCAAAAGTCCAAGTTCCTCTCTATCAGGCTTGACAGAGATGATACGGTCACCAGTTGATGCTTCTCTGCACTTGGAACATCCTCACTGAATAAGGCTAAAGGCACAAAAATTTGATTGGCTCTATATCACTGGAACATCACCAAAGGAGCAGTATATTGATATGTCAGAATTATTTCACCACCAGATACAAGTTTTGATCACTATACAGTGAAAAATAACGCTTATTCGGAAAATGCGCAGAGCTGCGTGCCTAAATTTGACCCCGGATGTGGACCCCCAAGATGATGACGAAAATTCTGAAAAAAAAATGAGAAATGTTTTTTCATGTATTCGAACAATCTGTCCTATCGCCGTTATGTTTTTCAAACTTTCGCAAAAAAGGGGGCGGTTGATGCACCCTAACTGTCCAATCAGACCCAAACATATGCACCATAATTGTTCTTTTAATTATTTGTTTGTTTTTTTTTCCTTCTTAGCTATACAATAAACCTTTCCCGTGAGATCAAGCAACGTTGCGCAAATTCTGAATGCAAGAGATGCAGGTTGACTTTAACTGGCGACATGGTCGAAATGGCAATTGAGGTATTCTAGAAAGATGGATTGTCTCCATCTGACGGTGGAGACACCACCAGATAACATTGAAAGAGAAAATTAATAGCAGAGGGAGTCATTTGCTCCAGCAGCTTCTGGGTATACATTATAATGGTCTTGTGATTCACATTTTCATAACAGCAACAATTAAAGATTAAAAAGTGGGACATTATAACGTCTAAGGGAAAACAAATGTGGATTTATTGATTCAACGGTCAGAAAAGATCAACCCACCGAAACGTGTGAGGTCTGCTCCGACATCAAAAGCCTCTACAAGCTTCCTCAGGAAGTCGCGTATTAGCTGGAAATTTTCCCGGCCAATGCTCCATGATCCATCCACCAACATGACGATGTCGGCGATTGAGGGAGAATCGCACTCTTTTTGGGACAGACACACACACACACACACGTATGCCGTGGTTGGCTCAGGAAGAGTTTTCCCATCAGGTAACCCAAGGGATTGCCAGTTGTGGTGAAGTTACAAAAAAAAAATAATGTTCAACAAAAATTGTCGATTCAAACAGACAAATGAACCATGCCACACAAAAAAAATAAAAATGTAAGGTAGAACAAACAAAAGTGGTGTTAAGTCTAGGAATTCACTCTCACGTCACCAACGGGTCAGTCGCCTCCCTGTCTTTTACCACGTCCGGTCAAGCTCTCTCGGCCCTCCGATCACCGTCCCCCAAAAACCTCCAGGATGTCCAGTAACGCTCTCCTTTACTAAACTTCCAAAATCCAGGTTGACTACAAATCTTTTGTTCCTCGCTTCTTCTGTAAGTGAAACCACCTTCCAGAGGCCGTTCGATCGGACTCTTCCCTCAGTGGCTTCACAAAGATGGTGCACCTCAATCTCATGTCATCCCCTATCCTTACTCACAATCGTTATTGTCCCCATGAACCCTTCCAAACTCAACCCTCTTAATAGCAGGTTACAGAGTTTCCTACTCTGCCTATCTTTACCTTTTCATTTATTCTCTTGCTTATGTGTCCAACAGCTACCCCGTTGCTCCACTGTCGGTCCATACCCTCTGCCATATTCTTCTTCAATGAGTCTTGGTCTTGTGGAGAAAAAAATCCTTGGCCGTGATTGGAAAGATTAATATTCAGAAATGAGGGCCCTCCCCAACTCGTATCGCTGCCCAGCAAGCATGCTCATAGCTGACGTTTGGACCACCGAGTGGTTTTTCAGCTCACGGGTCCTAGATGAAGACCGCTTGGTCGCAGTTGGTGATGCCTTCATTTTTAAGTATAGTATATATCACAAGCGCCTGTTGTCGATGCCACTTGGTCCATTGAGCCCCAGTAAGGAGTGTGCCCTTCCCTGGCAGCGATGACGGCTTTGTAAGATCTTCGCATGCCCTTAATAAGACTCTTCAAGAAATGCCAATTTAGAAATGGGTCCATTCTCAGACACCAACAATACCCAACCATCATGAAACGTAGTGCTGTATTTAATTTGTCGGACTTGATTTACACTGGGTGAAAGAACAAGCAAAGTTTTCCGAACAATGTCCTCTTCGCACAGACAATCTTGGCTGCCGTGGTCGTATCATCGTGGTGGTGCAACCGCATTTTCCCTCATGGATGTTCTTGGTGTGTTGATCACAGTTTTCCAATTATTGATGTGTACAGACTTGATTTGTCACCTACCGAAAGCCTCTTTTGTTTTTACTTGCCTTTTACCTGGCTCTCTGAAACAGTCTTTTTGAAATAAAATATAAAAAGATGACACATAATCGTAGATAGGAAATGTTCATCTCCGGAGTGGTTTTGGTGGAAATTATTCGACCAACAGAGCAGATTGTGGGAAAGATGTAATTGATGCCTCAAAAAACAAGTCCCACAGATATGATTGAATCATGAAAGTTCGGGAGCAACATGTAATGCATTTCAAACTAGAACGGTACTCGGTAGAGTGCATTCCTCCACCAGGCTGAACAGTTTACATTTCGTATTCCACTGAAAGGCTGGATCTGGATTCGGACTTGAACCAAAGTCTAATTGGCTTGTTATCATCACCTACCCAACTCATACACCTACGTTTGTCATAATCCGTCCATAACTTTTCCAGATATCGTGCTATGTATCATTTTTGGTCCCATCTCTCAATTGTTGAAGAATCCCGTTTAAAAATTCTCGTATCCAGATCCGGATCTTCACCAAAATAGAACCAATTTGCCCTTGTCGCACATCCAATCTGTCCACCAAGTATCTTTCGAATGTGTCCACAACTTTTTTGAGACATCCTCCTCATAGACAAAGAAACAGGGGTAAATACATAACCCCCGTCCACCTTTGGGGGATGTGGGTGGTAACGGGAAAAGGAAATCCTGTACTTGCTGAGAAGGAGCATTATTGCTCGGATTGCTACCACTGTGGTTGACCAGACACATCCATCATTACGTTAGGCGTCGTATCGTACGACACAGGTTGGATTGTCCTCTTTCATTGAGGAAGCGGTGCACCAATCACCAGAAATTGTCACTGAACACGACGGAATGGAAATCATATTCCCGTTGTTGTGTTATCATGCACTGCTGCAATCTTGTCTCAATGATGGCCAACAAAGATGAGTTGTATCCAATACTGCCATAATGGCGGTCCCAAAGTAGTCTTTCATTGACATCATTTGTTGCTTGTAGAGAAATGGGACATTCCTGAGTCTCCATGTTGATTGTGAGTGCTTGTTCGGTGTTCCCATCTAAGCACTTGTCTCATGATGCTGTTCCCATCTGAGCACAAGTCTCACACAAGCATGGTAGATAGCACACTCCCAACATGGATCAAAGATGGATCGAAAACGAAAAAGGTGAATACAATCTGTATCGTTTGTTAAAGAAGATGCTTTGTGAAAAGCAGGTCTTACTGATGGTATTAGTGGTGGTGGTGGCTGTCCCTTCCAGAGGCTTGCTTTCTCCTTCCTTGTAGACAGCGTGCACAGCCAGTTGATACACTGTGCTGGGTCTGTAAGGTCACAATAAGTGCACCCACGTCATCGTCCGTCAGCTCAAGACAACAAATCGACAACGTACCAGGTCAATTTCCGTATTAACATCCAATTCCAATTATGTGTACAGCTCAGGTTTCCGTAAACACAACTCACCTGAGATTATCAATGTGAGTCTCTGTTGTTGATGCATCCACATTAATCTGTTTGGCTTCATTGTCTGGGCCTTGCTCTGGCCTGAGAACTACACGATATGACTGAACATTCCCAGAAGATGCAGCCTGCCAGGATAAATGCAAAGACGAAGGAGTCACATCTGTGACCTGGAGTTGTTCAGGCTGAGGAAGGGGAGCTGGAGGAGAGTAAGTTTGGGAGAGAACAGAATAATGTTTCAGGAAAATGCAAGCAGAAAACTGATAATCAACCCTCTCCCTATTCCTTTCCCCACCTTCCCCTCTAATCCCCATCACAACATGCTCTCAAGGGAATAGAAGTTGATGTTAACCCTGTGTGTGTGTATACATATATATCTGATAATGGTGAACACGCACCAGTCTGAGTCGTGAACTTCCCAATGAGTGGTCGGCCCTCGCCTTGCGCATACACTGGATGGACAGACACTTCGTATGTGGCATCGGGCTGCAGCCTCCGCAGAGGCATGGTGGTAACTTCAGCCGGTACAGACAGGGGTCGTAATCTTCCTGGTCTGGCTTCACCTTCCTGTCGATACAGCACCCTGTAGCGCTGTGGTTGACCAGGCACTGGTTCCCAGGAAACCATGGCGCCATTATGAGAGATTTCAGAAATAGTAAGCACTGCGGTATCGGGTGTTGGAGGCACTGTGGGAGTAGAAGGATGGCAACATGATGCACTTCACATTAGCCAATGATATAATATGAGTTCCCTTGCAAGGAACTTCAATGCAGGAGGAGGCCATTCGGCCCATCAGAGCCTGTGCTCGTATTGTCAACCTCTGGTTGTTTGTCTGTGCCCTATTCTTGAGCATCAAGCAAGGAAGCAGCATGTACCATTTTTTAAGTCTTTGCTTTGACTCGGCCAGGATCCAAAACACCGACTTCCCAGATTCACAGCGGACACTCAAATCATTACGCTACCAAGTCAATGATTTTCTTTTCCTTTGTCTCCAATGTCATTAATTTCAGGACTTCTTACATTTTCTCTTTCCCATTATTTATTTTGAGAAGAAGAAGAAGAAGAAGAAGAAGAAGAAGAAGAAGAAGAAGAAATGTGCACCACATAGTCAAAGGAAGACAAAATAATTATCGTTTGTATTTAACTCATTTACGTGTCATCTAATTGGTGGAGCTGTCTACAGAAGAGAATACAATGATAGAGTACAGGTATGTCGTGAGAAATCATGATAAATGGACGGAGAAATATTTGGATATCAACAACATACAGAATGAATAACCAGTGTTGAGGACGACGGTACAAAGCGTTAGATGAGGTTGTCACGTCACTATCTCCAAGAAACTTGTCTGCTCTAAACATAAAAAAGGGTTTCAGTTTTACTCGATCCTCTTGCGACAACTTCTCCAAATGAATTTATGGGGTTATCAGCGGCTACAGAGTAAGAGAAAGAGGGAAAGAAGGATAAAACAAGAGCGAGAATCGCTCTGCGATACACGTCCGCTACCGGTCCAAATGAATGTTCGGGAGAAGAAAAAAAAATTTTGTTTGCGTTTAACACACACTTGAGCCAATTCCAGAATCAAAATGAAGAAGAAGAAGAAACTCTCTAACACACCATGTTTGGGTCTATTCGGTAAAATAAAAGAAAAATAAATTTTCATTTACTGATATCTTTAGTAAACGAGAAACCAATAAAGGCAACTCGGATAACAAACTGGAGATAATAATTTGTTTGCGTTTAACGTACGCTCAAGCTAATACCTGAACCAAAATGAAGAAGCAACTGTACCCCACCGTGTTTTGTTCGTTTCTAGGCTTTGCCTATTTCATATTCAAAATAACCCAATGCGTATCCATGAAGCAAAAACATGCGTATGGTTTATGTGCATAAATAATACTGTACATCATGGTTATATACCTTGAATCATTCGAATTGCACTGGGCCGTGGACTAAAACCTCGGCCTGAGGCCTACCGATCTGTGCTGCTTCATGCAATGGTAGTGCATGATTTTATTGGAGTGGAGTCGGGTCAGCTGTCCAGCCAATGAGAGTAAAACAGTGGGGTGGAGTCAGGACAGCTGAACACTGATCCATGTATAATATGTGATATTTTCTAAGTTTTAAAAAGGGCATAACAGTGAAAAATTGATGAAGATGGACAACGCATAGATGGACAACCTGAAGATGGAAAATGCGAAAATGGGCAACGTGGAGACGAGGCCTTGCACGCCAAGATGGGACTGTGCATGATGGGACTTCAGGTCCCTTTTGTCTCTCTTCCATGGATAAAAAAACAGAAAAAACATCCTTTGATGCACTGCTGGGGAGCGAACAGTTCCAACCTTCTTAGCTTAGTTGGTAAAACATCCCCTCCCCCTTCAATTCCTTATTCCCAACTTTTTTCCGTGAAGGCTCAGAAATGGTCTGCCCTTTGTTGCACAAAGGTTGAGAAACATGAGGATGGCCAATGTGAATATGGTCAACATGAAGATGGAACATGCTGAGATGAACCATGCTGAGATGGACAACGTGGAGATGGACAACGAGGAGATGGACAACGAGGAGATGGTCAATAACGAGACGTGGCCGTGCACACCGAGATGGGACTGTGCATGATGGGACCTTCCAAGAATGGACTTTGAGTCCTTTCTGTCTCTTTCCCGTGGGGAAAAAACAGGAAACATTCTTTGATGCACTGGCCAGCGAACACTCCCGACCTTCTTGTCTTCGTTTGAGAACTCTCTCTCTCTATCGAGTGCAGCCTATGGCTGCTGGTTGCATCATTGGTTGGAAGCGGCTTTTGCCGCTGATGCAGTGTTCCCCTTACCAGTACACTGGTACTCATTTTGCCGACCTCGGAAGGATGACAGGCTGAGTCAACCTCCTGGTGTGTATTAATTCAGCAGCCAACGGGGCTTGAACTCAGGACCCTAGGATCCCAAGTCGCCACCCTAACCACTAAGCCAACACCAGGCTAGTTTGAGAACTTCCCCTCCCTCTTTGATTCAAAATTCCCAAATTTTTCCATGAAGGATCGGGAATGGTTCACCCAGTGATTGCACAAAGGGAAGAAATGCAGAGATGGACAATCCAGAGATGGACAATGCGGAGACGCAGTCATGCACCCTGAAATGGGACCATGCCCAATTGGCCTTCCATTAAAGGACTTAGGGTCCTTGTTGCCTCTTTCCTGTGGGAGAAAAAGGGAAACATTCTTTGATGCACTGGGTAGTGAAGAGTTCTAACTACGAAGATAAAAATTTAAACGCACATGTTCCATCCTTTGATTGCACAAAGGGAAGAAACATGGAGATGGACAATGCGAAGATTGATAGGAACCTGCAAGTAAGATGGGTGAGGGGGGATTAAATGGGGGGGGGAGAAAATATCATTGGCTGAGATCGACGATGACATGAGATGGAAGTGTAATGCTGTGTTGGAGCCCTTGAGGAGATAGTGGGATTGTACTGACTGGGGGAGACAATTCCACATACAGAGAGTCAGGTCAGCGTATGGAACATGTGCCGGAGCAGCGCGTCGCTGCGTCCACTTTCCACCAGTACTCCAGGGGCCTCTGTCTGGCCATCCCCCAGGCAGTTGCCTGGCCCATTCCCATCTCCTTGAGATGCTGATCAACCTGCTGCAACCACGAGGCACGTGGTCGCCCCATTGGCCTACTCCGCTCACAAGGCTCCCTCACTGAGAGAATCTGGTGAGCAGGCTCAGCATCAGGAAAACGAGCCACGTGTCCAGGGATGGAGGGCAAGAAGGGGCATGGGGAAGGTGGATGTCTGAAAAAGCAGTAGGGGCAAGACCAAAAGAGAGGCAATAGAAAACAGAGGCCACAAACTTGTCTTATGATGAGAGACCAACAGGCTTGGTACCTCTGCTTCATTAGGGGAGATGTCAATGATGTTGATAGCTTTGGATTCCACGGCATACAGGAGGGAGGCATGAAGTGGAGGAACAAGCTTAGGAGAGAGAACTAGTCCATTAATCAACTGACCTGCCTTGTACAGCACGTGATGTCTACATTAACTGAGCACGATGAAGTGTACCCAGACTATGGCTGGCTTTTGAGGCCAGCTTCATATGTTGTCTACCAACAGAGGTCATGACTTATGAGAAGATCCAGATGTGGCCACAGCTGTGGTGAGGCCCAGATATTGACGCCTCTGTGCCCACGTTTTCAGTAAAATTTTAACCGCATAACTTCTGGGATAACCACAGCACCCCGCTTGAGATATTAGGGTCTTGAGTTTGAACACCTGTCCTGCCGTTCAATAACACCAGGTGAGTTGACTCAGCCTGTCATCTTTCTGAGGTCGGCAAAATGAGTTCCGGCTTACTGGGAACATGGGGGCACTGCATCAGAGGCGCAGCCTCGCTCCCAGCAATTATACAACCAGCAGCCACAAGCTGCATGCTAAATGAATAAATCAATTAAAACTAAATCTGTTGTTTACAACTGATAGTCCTTTATATGCTAGTCAGAGCTCCAAGGATGTGACTTAGGAAAATCTCTCACAGTACTCACTCCTCCAAACAGGAACTTCCGTGTTACAGGTAATCGGTACATTGTATTCCATTCACACCTCTGTGCTCATTACCCATAGTTATAACTTACCTTCCAGTGTTCTGCTTTCCTTCTCCTCAGGCTCCCCATACCCAGAGGCATACTGTGCCCGAACGGACACACGGTATAGCGTGGCTGGATTCAGGCCATCTAACAATGTCCTGTACACCCCAGGGTGGAAGCTCAGCTCTACTGGCTGCCCACCAGCAACAGGCTGAGCTGAGAGAATGTATCCCATGACGGCTCCGTGAGCTGGACCCCAATGCACATTCATGCTGTTTGTTGAGATCTCAGAGAAGAGGAGGTTTGAGGGTCGACTCATTTCTGCAACGGGAGTTACAGGTGATAATGGAGGAACACATTTGGTCGACCATCATGAATCAATCGACGGTATCTCCATCCAATCCTTAAAGGATTGGATGGAGATACTGAAGGATTGGATGGAGATACCATCAATTGATTCATGATGGTCCAACGATGATGGTCATTGCCTCCCATATCTATTGACAATTATTTATACTCTCACTCACTGTGTTCTCAATACCTATGTACTTGCTATCTTCTCCACTCACTTGATCTGATTGGTCCTTATGTTTAATGTTTACCTTTTCTCTACTGCCCCCACTGTTAGCATATCTAAATCCAGAAAAAGGAGGTTAGAAAGGGAGGGGTCCAAAGGGTGCAGATTCCTTTCCCTTCGTTTTCCAGAAAACAAAATTACATCGTGGTAGCATAATGCCAAAATTACATCATCATCATTCTAATATTATCATCATCTGTTTCTTCCCACAAATTATTATCAAAGTTATCCAATGATTATTATAAAACCTATGACGCTAACCACAAATGTTTAACAGTTTTAAGGCACATCAACCATCCACACCCTTTACAAAATCATGCATCAATCTCACCAGGTAACCAGACCAACTGTGGCTACACACCTTGCCAGCTCTCCTGACAGTTAGCCCGATTCGGTCTGGCATCATTAGCTACATGGGTCTGGTTAGTACAGAAAACACCCACCCAGCCTCTGTACCTTCCACGGTCTTGCCATAGCCAACGGCTGGTTCACTGGTGCGTCCATCTGGAAACTCAGCCTGTACTTGGATCTGATATTGAGTGTTTGACCGAAGACCATCCAGAGTGAGGCCAGTTTCATCGGATGCTGTGACGTGCTCATCGTATTCACCACCAGAGTGCGCAGGAGAAAAACGTACACGGTAGGCCTTCACCGAGCCTGGTGCTGCAGTCCATTCGACCCTCAAGCTGTTGGGGGTCCCACCAGAGACCACGACAGCAGAAGGGTTTCCGATCTCTGTCATGGGAAGAACAAGAAAGAAATCCACTCGTGTTCAAGCTACGAGAAGTGTGAAACAAATGAATTTTTTTTCTCTGATGAAGGGCTAACTCTCAAAATGTCCACCGTGCTTCATTTCCAATAGCGGTAGATACGTTCTTGTGAATTTTTAATTAAATTAATTTTTGAATCCATTGCTTATCTCATCCGCCAATGCACAACTACACCAGCCTTCATCGATACTCGTGTTGTCTTGTAATTTGAGGTAGATTTGGAAGAGAAGGGAGAGGCGAGGGAGGTGGGGAGTTGGAGGGGGCACAATTGGGCTACATTTCCTTACCTTCGAGAGTTGAGTGTATTCCCATCAACTGCTTGCTTTCCCCTGCTGTATACACTGCCACCACTTGTGCCTCGTATTCTGTTTCCGGGTCTAACCCAAAGAATTCAGTTTCAGTCGTCCTGGGATCCAGCGAATGCTGCTTGGGTGGAACACTTCCGGGTCTTGTTGGCCGCAAGAAGGCCCTATAGGACACAAGGCCAGTACCCGGTGCAGGACTCCAGGCCAGACCCAGCTGATTTTGTCCAACATTAACGAAGCGAAGGTCAGTGGGTGGCTGTAGGTCTGTGAGAACGAAAGGGGCGTGAGGAAGATGGCAGTACGATGCAAGTAGCCCGACGAAGAGATGTGCACAAGAAAAAGATCAGTGGGTTGAGGAATTGTTTTGTCAATTCTATGGATGGTCTATGTTGTTTAAGAATGGAAACAGAGAAAGAAAGAAAGAAGGTGAGGGAGAAAAAGGCGAGAGGAAGAGAGGAGGGAGAGAGAGAGAGAGAGAGAGAGGAGAGAGGAGGGAGAGGAGAGAGAGAGAGAAAGAGAAGAGACCGACAGAAAAGGGCAGAGGAGAAGAGACCGAGAAGAGACAAGAAGAAAGAGACATAAGAAAAAGAAGAAGAGAGAGAGAGAGAGACAAAGGAGAGAGAAGACAGAAAGAGACAGAAAGAGATGAGAGACAGAAGAGAGAGAGAGAGAGAGAGAAAGAGAGACCAGAGAGAGAGATAGAAGAGAGAGAGAGAGAGAGAGAGGAGAGGAGAGAGAGAGAGAGAGAGAGAGAAGAGAGACAGAAAATAGAGGAGGGGAAGAGACAGAAATAGAGAGAGAGAGAGAGAGAGAGAGGAAGAGAGAGAGAGAGAAAGAGAAAGGAAAGAGAGAGAGAGAGAGAGAGAGAGAAAAAGAAAGAGAGAGAGAGAGGGAGAGAGAGAGAGAAGTGGAGAGAGAAAGAGAGAGAGACAGAGAAGAAGAGAGGGAGAGGGAGAGAGAGAGAGGAGAGAGAGAGAGAGAGAAGAAGAGAGAGAGAGAGAGAGAAGAGAGACGAGAGAGAGAGAGAGAGAGAGAGAGAGGAGAGGAGAGAGAGAGAGACGAGAGAGAGAGAAAGAGAGGAGAGAGGAGAGAGAGAGAGAGAGAGACAGAGAGAGGGAGAGAGAGACAGAGAGAAGTGGGAGAGAAGAGAGAGGGAGAGGGAGAGAGAGAGAGAGAGAGAGAGAGAGAGAGAGAGAGAGAGAGAGAGAGACAGAGAGAAGTGGGGAAGAGAGAGGAGGGAGAGGGAGAGGGAGAGGGAGAGAAGAGAGAGAGAGAGAGAGAGAGGGGGAGAGAGAGACAGAGAGAAGTGGGGAGAGACAGAAGAGAGTGAGAGGAGAGGAGAGAGGAGGAGAGAGAGAGATGAGAGAGAGGAGAGAGAGAGGAGAGACAGAGAGAGGGGAGAGAGAAGACAGAGAGAAGTGGAGGAGAGACGAGAGAGAGGGAGAGGGAGAGAGAGAGAGAGAGAGAAGAGAGAGAGGAGAGAGAGAGGAGAGAGAGAGGGAGAGACAGAGAGAGGGGAGAGAGAGACAGAGAGAAGTGGGAGAGACAGAGAAGAGGGAGAGGATGAGAGGATGAGAGAGGAGAGAGAGAGGTGAGAGAAGAGGAGAGAGAGAGAGAGGGGAGAGAGACAGAGAGGAGGGAGAGAGAGGGAGAGACAGAGAGAGGGAGAAGAGAGGGAGAGACAGAGAGAGGGGAGAGAGAAGAGGAGGAGAGAGAGAGAGAGAGAGGGAGAGACAGAGAGAGGGAGAGAGACAGAGAAGAGGGAGAGACAGAGAGAAGTGGCGAGAGACAGAGAGAGAGGGGGAGAGAGAGAGAGAGAGAGAGAGAGAGAGAGAGAGAGAGAGGAGAGACAGAGAGAGGGGAGAGAGAGAGACAGGAGAGGGGAGAGGCAGAGACAGAGAGAAAGTGGGCAGAGACAGAGAGAGGGAGAGGGAGAGGGAGAGAGAGAGAGAGAGAGAAGAGAGAGGAGAAGAGAGAGGAAGAGACGGGAGAGGAGAGAGAGAAGGAGAGAGAGAGTTGGGGAGGGGTGTTTAAAGGGTCATCAGATATACAGGACTGAAAATAAAGACAGAAAAGCGGACAAAAAGAAAATTACAAAGTAAATAAATGGATCGAATGAACAAAAATAATGGAAGTGAATTGAAAGAAACAAGTTGAACAACAATAGGGTGAGTGTAGACAGCAAGAAGGACGTGAAATCAAACCAGGAAGCGTGGGTTCCACTTCCGTGTGTGCTGTCAACCTGCCCGGAGGGCTGCTGACGTTTCCTCGATGTGCCCACAAGGACACCTGTCAACGACAACATAATAAGGTAATGACGGACTTCACCTTCGAGGCTCGTCTACAAACTCATCACGCATTCACAAGTCATGGAAATACAGGAGACTCCCATGAAGATAAAAATGGATACGTTGTACGGAACATTCATCTTGACGAATACAACGGGCTGATACAGACCGCCAGTGTTCACTGTTCTATTTCATATTTATTAATTACTGCGCACATGGGGCGGAAAATATGGGTTAAACAATTATACTGGTTCATGTCCATCCCCCCATCGTATCAGTTTATGATCGAGGAACGACGTATTTAAACTGAATGTAATATTTTTAAACACGAATCAGAACATGAGTAGAGAAAGACAAAGTTTCATCGTACTTTAGCTTCAATTTCGTCCCAATCGGACAAGCACAGAGAGGAATGAGATCATATTTTGCTCTACTTGCCAGGCAGTCAAACAAAATTGGAAATCATTCCGAACAGGAAACAGTTTTTTTTTTAAGGACGTTATAAAGGACACAAACAACAGGCACGGATAACTAATGTAACGTGTTAAATCAGGCGGTGTAATGGACACTCGGGGAAAATGTCAGTTAATTCTGGAATTAGTTAATTTGTTCGAGTTTTACAATCTTGACTTTATTTAAAATGAATTTTAGACTTGAACACTGTCGTACACAAATCATCTGTCATCATACTTCCAAGAACCTGCAGTTTTGCAGTACGGTACCTCAGTTTAAATAAACGTTCAATGGGGTGGTTGGTGGATAAGGGTGGTGTTCGGGACTGTTTGTGGAAGCCCGAAACTTTTCGTATTTTTTGAACGATTGTTAAATCATCTATCTATCTATATATTACTAAAACTCTCATCTTGTGTATATATACATATATATATATATATATGTATGTATGTATGTATGTTCCCGAAATACAGCCAAAACGGTACACGATAGTGCAAAAAATTTTAGGGCCACCTTACTCACCATTCGCCTGCGGTGTGCAGTATCAAGTTTCGTTCAAATCGGGCAACGAAAAAATTATTAAAAAATAAATTACCAATTCAGTCAAATACTCTTCGGGATTATTTGATCAATGAAAACAACCTCAGCAGTATAGTTCACTGGAGCTATCTGTTTATTTATTGTTTTTGTTTTTTAATGATTTTTTTTGTATCAACCACTGTCATAACGGGAACCTAACGGGTTCACGGGTCGTCTAGTTATTCTATTAAAATTGAAGTCAAATGTAAGTAACACTGTGCGGGGAATCGTGTTCTATGAACTCTTTCGTTTGTTGTACACCGCTCCTTCCCAATTCCATGTCCAGGCGATGCATGACATCATCACCAGGCGCCGAAGGGAGTACTCGGTTTTCACTCTGTTTGTTTGTTTGTTTGTTTGTTTGTTTATCCGGGCGATATCTCCTTTGAACTATGAAGCTGAAATTTGGGGACAAGAGTGAAGATGTTCTTTGGCCAAAAGGATTTTTTTTTATTTTTTTTATTAATCCATTAATTGATTAATTACTTAATGATTGTCGATTTATTAATTCCTTATTTATTTTGTTTATCATCCTGGCAATATCTCAAGCACCCTTTGAGCTCGGAAACTGATATTTGGACATGACGGTGAACAAGTGATTTGGCTATTAAGGGTATTTTTGATTTATTGCTTAATCAATTAATGGATTAATTATTCATTTTTCGACAACTTATTTAATTTTCAAAGAATTAAAGATTCGGATGAACCAGTGGTGGTTTAGGTTGCTATCGGCAATCGATGGAGAAATCAATTATTTTATGATTATTATTTACTTTAATTACGCAATTAATTACTGAATCAATCAATTATTGCATGCCGCTCACTCCAAATCCATCTCCACGTGCTGCACGACGACATTGTCGTGCGTTGGTGGATTTATTTATTTATTTATTTATGTGGCACGAGGGCGGTGTAGTTTGAATGTACTTCTACTTGTTATTTGTTTAGTTGTTTTCTCATCTTTGAGGCGAATGACGGAGTTTGTACATTGACCTTTCTTTCTTTAACGGACACAATGAAATTCCCACCTTCGAGTGGGGTCGGGCGGGAAACGTTTTTGGCCCAAGTCTTTCCCGGACTGGCTGGCTGGCACGGCTTGATGTCGGATGAAGTCGGTCAGAGCAGGAATTATAGTCATTTGTTTTTGGGTGCCCAAAAAAAACCCACCGTGGGGTCTTTAACGTCCCCTACGACCAGTACTTGGAGATGGGCTGCTCAGTTTAATTTGTATCCGAGGGATGCCGGACAGTGATGTTGTCGCTCTGTCCTGCGAAACACCAACATGGCAGTTTATAGCGCGGTCGAGATTCGAACCCGGCTGGAGAGTTCAGTGGTGTTGGTGTGTGTGTGTGTGTGGTGTGTGTGTGTGTGTGTGTGTGTGTGTGTGTGTGTGGTGTGTGGTGTGTGTGTGTGTGTGTGTGTGTGTGTGTGTTTGTTCACATTCAACTCTAGTTTTATTCTCAAGGAAACTTGGTCACCGAAGGACATTTGGCCCATCGTGCATGCACCATATCCACACACAAGCATTCCCACCTCGTGTGCTCGGTGCTAATTATACAGGTAACCCCAGGCAGGGAATCTGGCTATCGGTGCTGGCACACAATAGGCCGCTCTTCTTGTGAACAAGTCTGCTGAGACAGCCGGCTTTACATCGTGATCCCAGTTTTACCGTGCGATCTTCGGCAGCGCAGTTTGTTGTCGGAATCCTTCGAGGATGAAAACCAGACCAAACAACTCGAGAGATAATTATGCTGTCCAAAATCTGTCCGACGAAATTACAAAATGTCTCAGACATAATAAATAAATAAATAAACAAACAATTCTTGACATCATTTTATAAATGCGGATAAGGAGCATGGAGGCTTTGTGAAGCGTTTTATGAACCACGTGTTATTTCCCTCCAGCTACAGTGATCACGATGTACTTCCAAGGATGTGTTGCAATGGAAAACATTCACAGACACTTCTGAGATTTCAAGAATTTCATGACGAACTGGAGCAGAACAAAGAAAGTTTGACAGTGTTTACAATAAACCGGACAGGGGGGGGGGGGGAGGTGATGATGTGATAAAAACGACCACCAAATAACCGAGCATGCCAATGAGCCTGGCGAGCCCTGGACCAGGACGTCACGTCATGCGCTCGCCTCGGAGCGACGACAGGCCAAGTTCATCCTGCTCGTTACATCGAGTTGCTGCATCGCAAAATCAAGCTCCATCATGACAACACCACCATCTATAAAAGTGTTTGGAACCACATCGTTTCCCACATTTGTCCCAATTGTTTCATCATCTGGGATGCTGGCCCCAGACTAGTTACTGACAGGGGTTGGGAAACTTGGCGAGGATGCTGGAACAAGGGAGGGGGCACTGCAGCTCGATTGGCCTTGGGTTTTGGGGTCAAATTAAAGCTTTCTGGAATGAAAAATGTATTGTGCTTCAGAATATCTTGGAGATGCGTGGCCAATTCAAAACAGCTGAGAAAAGGAAATCCACCAATCGCTCCGATAACAAAAACATGCCTTGGAATTAAATGGTCAAAACGTGAAAAATGACACATCTTGATATCTCTGAAATATTTACATTTAAATAACTAGAAGGGCACTCGGTAGAGCGCATACCTCCACCACGAAATGCCTGATCCACGAGAACATATCGGGCCCGTTACATGTTTGAAATATCATGCCATCCAGTACTTTGTCATTTTTGGACCTTATCTCTCAATGATGAAAAAAATCACTTTAAAAATTAAATAATTCTCGAATCCAGATCCGCATTCGGATCTTCAGCAAAATCGAATCATTTCGTCCTTGTCGCACACCCAACCTGTCCACAAAATTTCATCCGGATCCGTCCACAACTTTTTAAGATATCCCGTACACAAACAACCAAACAGTTCTCAGAATCTCAGAATCTCAGAATGGTATCCGGACATCGCAATGCAGCATCATTATCCACGGGGTGCACGACCACGCTGCCAGCATCATCGCTGTTGGCGTGGCTGTGCCGCTAATGCAGTTCCCCCAAGTAGTTTTGGCAGGAATTTGGAATTTTATGGCCATGGTGCCGGCGAATACTTGTCTAATCTTCACAATGGACACCGTGGGGTCTTCATTGTCCACCAACGAATGTAGGCAAATGGGACACCCGCTTAATGTCAAATTGAGGGACGGTACACACATTGATGAATCACCCTGCCTGTGAAACACAGGGATGGACAGTTTACAGCTGCGTCGGGAATCGAACCCAGGCGAGACAGACTACAGGTGAGTGTGCATACCTGTAGGTCATCATGTCAGAGTGAAATCCACCTTCAATATATTCATATAGTTGCTTGCGTGAAGTTTGGCAATGAAGACCTGTCCAATGAAATTGAAGCCGTGACAAAACGATGGTCGAGTTGCACATTCAATGAAACAATGGATTTCTTTGGTAAGTGTGATACAAGAAGGGAACTATCAGCCAATAGAATGTGACGTGGTATCGCATCAGTTAAACACTTGAGCGTTGAAATTTGCGGTTTATTTATTTAATTTTTTATACATGGTCTAGGCTTGTGGAAGACCTATGATACAGAACAAATCAGGACAAAACACAACAAAGGGGAAACACCAACAGCAGGGTGGAGGGAGAAAGTAGATGGAGATGGACAAACAAGGGATGCAGGTAACGATGATGGGGTAAGGGAGAACGGAATGGATGGACAAGATGGAAACACAAGCAAAATTTTTGGGAAGGGTGGGGGTGGTTTAACAGGTGCCGAAAAGATCGTGGTCTTGGATGGGGAATGACTTGAGATGGTGGTGAACAGCTGGCTTGAAGATCTGGAGGGAAGAATAAGATTGGATAGAGTGTGGTCGGTGGTTCCACAGGTGTGAAAAAGAGGAATAAATGAGTGAAGGTGAGCAGTGGTTCTGGATTGAGGCAATTTCACGAGGAGGGGGTTGCTGGTGGATCGGCGTGTGACCTGCAGATACCTGGGGGGGAGAAAGCAAGGAGAGGATAGAGGGTGCAAGTCCAGAAATAAGGCGCAAGAAGACAGAGAGACCACCGACCTGTCGGAGATGGCGAAGTGAAAGGCCCTAGACTCAGCTTCATCGCGAGAAGTTCCAATGATATTGAAAGCCTTTTTTTCCAGGGCATCAAGCTGAGCAAGATGTGAGGCAGGGGAGCCAGCCCAGAGGGGAGATTTGTCGTTGACGTATTAAGTTATATTCCATTTTGTTCATGGCTGCACTCTTTTCAGAGCTTCGGTGCTGCTGAAGCACTCACTATAGGCAGAGAACACAATGAGTAGTCTTCTATTGCTCTTCCCAGCAGTAGTCAGGAAAGCGGTTACAAGGATCTGGTGAGTCAACAGTTGATGCATGAAATATAGCCGTCTATATGCACACCAGAAGGGTCACCCAATCAAGAATGGGAAAATTTAGACTAAAGGAAATCATCAACAAGATTGTTCCTTGCTAAGATCAAGTCTTCTTCGTTCCCATGCAGCACAAGGCTGTGGGGTAGCATCATTGACTGAGGGCAAGCTCAGCCCCTCTCCCGGCTAAGGTAGTGACGCTTACGCGCCACCGCCCGAATCAATGCGAGATGAAACTTGGGCATATGTCATGTGACATACGACGACGTTCAATCACCCAAAGTGCCATTCTTTCAGGGGTTGTTTTTTTTTACATTAATTTCATTAAGAATTGAAATTTTTTTGTGTTGACCTTCCGTGTGTGAAAATAATTGGCCAAGGAAGTTTGGATATGTATAAGGAACAAACACATTCTTGTGTATGTATGTATGTATGTATGTATATATATATGTATATCGTAGCTCCCGGTTGTAATGGTGAGCATCAGCCATGGATTATGTCTCAAACGGTAAAAACACATAATCCACAAAGAACAACAGTCTGTCTGCCACCCAGACGATTGTTCCTGCTAATGCAAACCAATCAACTAGAAGGCAGGTGGTGCGATCGGGCGGACAAATCGAAATGTGCGAGGTATGACAAGCGCTCCGCCAATCTCCCACGGACGTAAAGTCCTGCGCAAGCACACCACACAACCCGGAGGCTTCAGCCTGGCGACTCATGTCAAACAGACAAATATTTTATGGTCACCGCTGGTTGAACATCAAACGGAGCCACCTATCCAAATTTTGTGTTTATTTACCCTCATCAGGATGGCATACCGTATAAATATCTAACCAATGACGATGTTCGTCATGCTCCCACCAATTCTCCCCATCCCCCTCAGCCACCGGACAAGCTTCATCACTTATTGGCAAATTATCAGCGACAGTGTAGACAGAAATGTGTACCACCGAGGCTCCCAAGCATATACCACATGCAATACCAATAGCAGTCAAAATATAAAATTCCCAAGGCTCAAAAAATATAAAATTCTATCACCCCTAATTGGAAAGAACAACCAATCAGCTCTCACCTAGGCTGCAGCTCGGATTCCGATAACAGATTAATGGCACGTGCAAGTACTGTTATGCTAATCAGGCCACATTTTTATTATAATGTATCATAATAATGACACCAAGAAGGAAGTGACATGATTAGAGATAAAAGAACAATTAGAAAAGAGACTGGAGAGCAACCTCATAGGCAGTGCCTGGAGAGAGTCGCTCAAGAAGGGCAGATATCGCATTCGACGGTAAGTCCTGCTGGAGCCCAGAGTCAGGACTACTGCCGACTGGCCACATTGACAGTCGATAAGAGGTGATAGGTTCTGCGGGTGCATCCCAGGCCACTCGTATCGTGTCAGGACTCGAATCCACTACGTGTAACTGTGGGGCCTCGGGCTCTGGAAGCTCTGAAAAGGGGTTAGAAGGCAGAGCAATCAGGAAAATTAATGATCCACCTTGAAAATCATAATAATGAACTAGAATGGCACTCGGTAGAGTGCATACCTCCACCAAGCTGAACAGTTTACATTTTGTATCCTATTGATAGGCCGGATCTGCATCGGGTCCTTTACCAAAATCAAATCATCACCTATCTTGTTCGGCACCTAACTAGCTTGTTCTTGTCACCTATCCAATTCATCCACCAAATTTCATCCAAATCCGTCCATAACATTTTGAGATATCGTGCTATACATCGTTTTTGGCCCTCTCTCTCAATGGTGAAGAATCACTTAAAAAATTCTACTATCCAGATCCAGATCCAGGTCTTCACAAAAATCTAATCATTTCATCCTTGGCACACACCCAACATGTCCACCAGGTTTCTGCCGAATCCGTCCAAACCTTTTTGAGATATCTTGCTCACAGACAGACAAACAGACAGACAAGGGTGAGAAAGCTAAGGCCATAAATATAAAGGTTACAGTTTGATATTTACAGATGTTTATACTCCTCTTTTCTCCCATCATCATCACATTCTCTCTCTCTCTCTCTCTCTCTCTCTCTCTCTCTCTCTCCTCTCTCTCCACCCTCAAACTCAATCGCCATTTGTCGTGCAATGGAAGCACAAATGCGTCGCGAGAAATCTTCTTCTAGTTCAGCCAGATTTCTGAAATCGGGAATCACGAAGATGTGATCGGATACAGGGAGAGATGCTCTGTTCCAGCTCCTCCTCGTCTGCTGCCTTGATGCCTGGGAAGAAAATAAAAACAGAACAGTTTGAGAAAGAATGGGAAAAAACGAGTAAGTCGAGAAATGGGTGAAACATTAATTTTCCGGTTCAACATTTAAACTCCTACACTGACTGCAAAAACCTCTTCCCTTGTTTTGCCAAGGCCAGTGTTTCCACGATGACGCCACTGACTCAAGCTCAAGACAACATGTGTCACTCTTCTCCATATCATCGTTACATTCCGTCATATAGTTTTAATATATTTTGCTCATGTCCAAATATGATGGAAAGGTAATCTAATCAGTGCAGAAGTCGTTTTGGAATTCCACAAATGTGTTCAGTATCAACGTTAACGCTTTGAACCGGCCGTTTTACCGGCACTATTCAAACCTCCATATACCCCAAGCGGCCAGTTTTACCAGCCGCATTTCAAACCTCCATATACCAAGCGGCCAGTTTACCAGCCGCATTCAAACCTCCATATACCAAGCGGCAGTTACCAGCCACCATTCAAACCTCCAATACTCAGCGGCCATTTACCAGCCGCATTTCAAACCTCCATATACCAAGCGGCCAGTTTACCAGCCACCATTCAAACCTCCATATACTCAAGCGGCCAGATTACCAGCCGCCATTCAAACCTCCATATACCCAAGCCGGCAGTTACCAGCCACCATTCAAACCTCCATATACTCAAGCGGCAGTTTACCGCCACACATTCAACCTCCATATACCAAGCTGGCCAGTTAGCCAGCCCGCCATTCAAACCTCCATATACCCAACGGCAGTTTACCAGCCGCCATTCAAACCTCCATATACCCCAGCGGCCAGTTTACCAGCCGCCATTCAAACCTCCATATACCCAGCGCCAGTTTACCAGCCGCCATTCCAACCTCCATATACCCCAGCGGCCAGTTTACGGCCACCATTCAAACCTCCATATACCAAGCGGCCAGTTTACAGCCGCCATTCAAACCCATATACCAAGCGGCAGTTTACCAGCCGCCATTCAAACCTCCATATACCCAAGCGCCAGTTTCCAGCCGCCATTCAAACCTCCATATACCCAAGCGGCAGTTTACCAGCCGCCATTCAAACCTCCATATACCCAAGCGGCCAGTTTACCGCCGCTATTAAACCCTCCATATACCCAAGCGGCCAGTTTACCGCTGCCATTCAAACCTCCATATACCCCAGCGGCCAGTTTACCGGCCGCTATTAAAACCTCCATTAACCCAACGGCCAGTTTACCGGCCCCATTCAAACTCCATATACTCAAGCAGCCAGTTTACCGGCCGCCATTCAAAACTCCATATAACCCAAGCGGCCAGTTTACCGGCCGCTATTAAAACCTCCATATACCAGCGGCCAGTTTTACGGCCGCCATTCAAACTCCATATACTCAAGCGGCCAGTTACCGGCCGCTATTCAAAACTCCATATACCCAAGCGGCCAGTTTACCGGCCGCTATTCAAACCTCCATATACCCAAGTGGCCAGTTTACCGGCCGCTATTTCAAACCTCCATATACTCAAGTGGCCAGTTTACAGGCCACCATTCAAACCTCCATATACCCAAGCGGCCAGTTTTACCGGCCGCTTTAAAACCTCCATATACCCATGTGGCCAGTTTACTGGCCGCTATTCAAAACCTCCATATACCCAAGTGGCAGTTTACCTCCCGCTATTCAAACCTCCATATACCCAAGCGGCCAGTTTACCAGCCGCCATTCAAACCTCCATATACCCAAGCGGCCAGTTTACCGGCGCTATTAAACCCTCCATATACCAAGCGGCAGTTTACCGGCCCCATTCAAACCTCCATATACCCAAGCGGCCAGTTTACCGGCCGCTATTAAACTCCATATACCCAAGCGGCCAGTTTACCGCGCCATTCAAACCTCCATATACTCAAGCAGCCCAGTTTACCGGCGCCATTCAAACCTCCATATACCAAGCGGCCAGTTTACCGCCACTATTAAAACCTCCATATACCCAAGCGGCCAGTTTACCGGCCACCATTCAAACCTCCATATACTCAAGCGGCCAGTTTACCGGCCGCTATTCAAACCTCCATATACCCAAGCGGCCAGTTTACCGGCCGCTATTCAAACCTCCATATACCCAAGTGGCCAGTTACCGGCCGCTATTCAAACCTCCATATACTCAAGTGGCCATTTACAGGCCACCATTCAAACCTCCATATACCAAGCGGCCAGTTTACCGGCCGCTTTAAAACCTCCATATACCCATGTGGCCAGTTTACTGGCCGCTATTCAAACCTCCAATACCCAAGTGGCCAGTTTACCGGCCGCTATTCAAACTCCATATACTCAAGTGGCCAGTTTACCGGCCACCATTCAAACCCCATATACCAAGCGGCCCAGTTTACCGCCGCATTATAAACCTCCATATACCCAAGTGCCAGTTTACCGGCCGCTATTCAACCTCCATATACCCAAGTGGCCAGTTTACCGGCCACCATTCAAACCTCCATATACCCAAGCGGCAGTTTACCGGCCGCTGTTCAAACCTCCATATACCCAAGCGGCCAGTTTTACCGGCCGCTATTGAAACCTCCATATACCCAAGCGGCCAGTTTACGGCCGCTATTCAAACCTCCATATACCCAAGTGGCCAGTTTACCGGCCACCATTCAAACCTCCATATACCCAAGCGGCCAGTTTACCGGCCGCTATTCAAACCTCCATATACCCAAGCGGCCAGTTTACCGGCCGTATTAAAACCTCCATATACCCAAGTGGCCAGTTTACCAGCGCCATTCAAACCTCCATATACCCAAGCGGCCAGTTTACCAGCCACCATTCAAACCTCCATATACTCAAGCGGCCAGTTTACCAGCCGCCATTCAAACCTCCATATACCCAAGGCGCCAGTTTACCAGCCGCTATTCAAACCTCCATATACTCAAGCGGCCAGTTTACCAGCCGCCATTCAAACCTCCATATACCCAAGCGGCCAGTTTACCAGCCGCCATTTCAAACCTCCATATACCCAAGCGGCCAGTTTACCAGCCCCATTCAAACCTCCATATACCCAAGCAGCCAGTTTACGGCCGCTATTCAAACCTCCATATACCCAAGCGGCCAGGTTTACCAGCCGCCATTCAAACCTCCATATACCCAAGCGGCCAGTTTACCGGCCACCATTCAAACCTCCATATACCCAAGCGGCCAGTTTACCAGCAACATTCAAACCTCCATATACCCAGAGGCCGTTTACCAGCCGCCATTCAAACCTCCATATACCCAAGCGGCAGTTTACCAGCCGCCATTCAAACCTCCATATACCCAGCGGCCAGTTTACCGGCCGCTATTAAAACCTCCATATACCCAAGCGGCCAGTTTACGCCGCCCATTCAAACCTCCATATACCAAGCAGCCAGTTACCGGCCGCCATTCAAACCTCCATATACCCAAGCGGCCAGTTTACCGCCGCCATTCAAACCTCCATATACTCAAGCGGCCAGTTTACCGGCCGCTATTCAAAACCTCCATATACCCAAGCGGCCAGTTACCGGCCGCTATTCAAACCCTCATATACCCAAGCGGCCAGTTTACCGGCCGCTACTCAAACCTCCATATACCCAAGCGCCAGATTTTTCTCCAGGAAGCCAGAGTGGGGGAGCCGAAAGCCCAAGAAAGTTCAGGGTTCAAAGGATTAACAATAATGAAGAATTTAGTGTTATACGTAATAATAAGAAGAAACAATGATGATATAATAGTCATTAAACTATTTAGCGTGGGATCAATCCCTCACTTGACGACATGACTTGTAGCTGCCATTTTGATGCAGCGCCAGCTCAGAGCGCACAGTCATTTGGACCGTAAGTCCTGCGGTCATTAAGCAGGCTGTCTATCTCCATTATGCACGTTAAAAAAAGTCCAACACCATGCAGGTACTCTGGCCTAATTCCCCGCATAGAGTTACCTGTATAATGCACACAAACTGCACCTGGAAGGTGGATACGTCACAGGCATGATGGGGGACAAAATGCCTTTATTACTCCGCTTATCGCTGTGTGTTACGATTAATCGTGGAGAATAAAGTTGACGACTTCACTTCCACCTTGAAAACAAATGAAAGACTTTAAGAAGCTCGGTGTGCATCTTCGAAATACATCAGAACATGAATCAACAACTACATCCGGCGGAAGCTTGAATATAATGATCCATTCTCTGTGGCAAGCCAATCAGAATTCTCCTTACCCAGAACAAAAAGTTCAACTCCGTTCTCCTTCAGACGCTGCACCGGTTCTGTAAATTCATCTTGGGCCTTGCCGTCGGTGATAAGGACCACCACGCGGGCAGCACCCTCACGAGCCTTGCCTTCAAAGCCAGTCTTGAATGCCAAGGACAAGGCCTCGCCTGGGGAATACATGGCCAGATAAAGGCTGGGAAGCAGAGGGGGGGAGGAAAATGTGGAATACAAGAGCAATCGGGGAAAAGTAAACAGGAAGAAAGAGATTCAAACCTCCCAGCACGTCCATAAAGAACCCACAACATCATGAGAGTCCATACCAGTGCACATGCATTGCTGTTTCACCCTCAGGAGCAATCCATCATCGCCGTTTTCTTTGTGCATGTGCACACATTGGTGGGGTGTTGATAAATTGTAGGAAATTAAAAATTAGGAAAAGGAAGGAAATATCAGAGAGGAAGGGTTCAGTAAGGGGAGGGGGGGGTTGAGAAGGGAGAAGGAGGAAGGTCTGAAATTCTTCAACTTTAGCATATGTAATAAATAGATGGCAGTTAAAATATCCTCAAGGCAGGGGGGAAAAGTTGGAATCAATGAGCAGATTTAGCACAAATTGGCAACAGCATATCAATTCCCCCCCCCCCCCTAGTTTTTTGGTCGAAAAACCAAAATTGTGGAATATTAATAGATTCCATGGTTGTTGAGAACATTTTTTGTATTAATGCCAGACGGGAAGAACATAATTAATAATATTTGAGCACAACCGCTGCGTAGTGCTTCGTAGTGCTTTGTAGCGCTCCATAGCTGGACGCGCGGACCGGCACTTGAGAGCGCTCGGAGACAACACTTGGGGGGCTTCAGTAGTTTCATCATTATTGTCATCAATCATCATTATCCAAGAATACCCAATTTGGTGTCTGCCTTTGGTCGATGCATCTGGTCGTTAGTTATCCAATCTCAACCAAACTTACCAAGGGGACGAAGGGTATGTCATAACTCATATGACAAAGATTGCAGGTCATTGGTTTGCCCCCCGCTTCCTGGGAGGGGGCAGGGTGGGTTCCGAAAGGGAGGTCGACGCAAATTCTTGATGTAAATGTGTACCGGGTCCAGGGAGAGTGTATGATGGCAGGCTTTCTAACTGAATTTTATATTTTGTCCTCAATTTTACATTTTCAGACATTTTTTTTCCAGTCTATTATGTTGCTCTAGGCTCGATTGCGGATCCGGATGAATTCCCATGGTGTATTTACTTTTTCCGTCTTGGAAAAAACGTCAGCAGCTTGGAGCGTCGTTTGCGACGTTCTCTTGCTGTTCTCACCACTTGCTCACTTAATTGGATCTTGAGGTCATTTGACTGTTGTTCCTATCCCTTTCTTGCCTACTTCGATAGTTTTTTTTGTTGTTGTTTTTGTTCCTATTCCTTAATTTTGTTGAACTGTACAGTACATAGAATAAATTTGAGCCCCTACCCCCATTCCTCTAAAATAATTTTCCCAGAAAAAGGAGCACAAGCTGCCAATACTATACGCTCACATTCCCCCTCCGCCTTCACTTTTCGATAGAAA
The DNA here is from genome assembly GCA_035128595.1 of Eptatretus atami. Taxonomy (NCBI): domain Eukaryota; kingdom Metazoa; phylum Chordata; class Myxini; order Myxiniformes; family Myxinidae; genus Eptatretus; species Eptatretus atami. The sequence goes on from CM068968.1 coordinate 33,511,315, forward strand.
TCGATGCCCTTGCTGTTGATAAACCATGATTTGCATTAAAGGGAAAAGCAGAACAAACTCATCGACATGAGAGATGAAGAAAGGGACAGCCGCTCCCACTCAATTTATAAAGAGCCACCCGTTTCGAGGGATTTCTGATCATTTACCCATGGACAACCTCCCGAGGGGAATATAGATATCAGAGAATGAACAACCAATGTCAAAGTAGATCTGCATACACATAAACATTGCTGCACAGACCCAATACAATACTGCATTTACAACAACCTCTCCCATCCCTTCAGGAAGAGACGCTAATCAGCAACCAGCAACCAACCAATCAGCTAATCAGCAAGGTGCCATTTTATCCTTACCGACCTTTACGTAAAGTCGCAGAGAGTTGGAGGCACAGCACATGCAGGTGAAACTTCAAAAAGAACCTGAAAGAAACAATTACCCTCTACAGCCGACAATCCACACCATGAAACCAATAAGAGCAAGGTAGTTGTTCAGACCTTTTCTCAAATTCCTTTTCCAATTAATGTGCCCAAGCAAAAATACTACAGTTAGAACTACAGTATGTGAGAATAGTGCTCTCATATACTATAGTTGGTAACAGGTCCTACTACAGTAGTCTGCAGAGAATTACTACAGGAAATTGCTCGCTACAAATAGTGACCTTGGGCAATGAATCCTCCTTAAAACGATCTTGCACTCGCTGGATGCCTTGAGAGCAGCCACAGATGGCAGAGCATGTCACCACATTCGGGCTGATAAAGCAAATATTTTCCACTCAATTAATTCATTTTGCGACGGAGTAACTCGGTGGCCTTGTAAGCAGACGATGACACAGGAAGCCATTAGTTTGTCAATTTGCACTCACAATGCCACTTCTCACAGAAAGTTACATCCTGAGCCTGTGCCTCTGCAGGATGATACTCTAGGGTCTGGCACTCTCTTCCAACGACCAAATGCCCACCGAGTCCTGCTAGGCGAGATCACGATCAGCACAACGTCAACATGACCGGTAATTGGAGGCATTCCCAGTGAGTCGTGGCCTTTTTGTGAATAAACTACTTTGATGACCTTGTATGTTTCACAAAACAACGCCGAATTGGTATCCTAAATCCTGCTGGAGGTTAAAATTAGAGTACTGGGAATGTGATTATTGAGTTCTGTAATCCGAGCTTGTCTCTAAAATCGGACTGTCGGTAAACCAACCGAGCCGGCTCATGAAGGGTACGGAGTCCTCTGCCTGCCTCTCCTGGTCTTGATCAAATATGATGCTCGTTCACACTTTCTGGTTGACCATGAACGTACCCTTAGCTTAGGGATATTGGGATGGGCACTGAAATACTACTGAGGAAAAGGCAAGACTACTGTCCACACGGCACCGACACCGCACCGACAAAGTACAACAAATGTAAACCAGAGAGTTGGTGTCAAAGCCACCCAATGCTCGCCTGTTTATACATTTATCGTTTTTAAAGACTACTCTAATAATTAATATTTTTTTATAAAGCATTGCAGTGAAGTATAATTTTAAGCAATATATGTATTTGTATATTGTAATCAGTAACAAGAGCGCAAGTGAGCACAATATACGCCCGAACAAGAAGGTATATACAGAATTGTGCTACTACATGGAAAACAGCATCCTGGTTGCCATGGCAACCACTTTAGATGACGAACGTATGTCACAACACACCGTCTCCACAGTCTGCACCTATGTACCAAATATGAAACGTGAAAGTTGAAAACTTTGGGAGTTAGAGCGCGGACAGGAACGGATGGAAAACAGCATCCTGATGACGACAGTATGTCACGACACACCGTCTCCACAGTCTGCACCTATGTACCAATATGAAACGTGAAAGTTGAAAACTTTGGGAGTTAGAGTGCGGACAGGAACGGATGGAAAACAGCATCCTGATGACGAACGTATGTCACGACACACCGTCTCCACCGTCTGTACCTATGTACCAAATATGAAACGTGAAAGTTGAAAACTTTGGGAGTTAGAGCGCGGACAGGAACGGATGGAAAACAGCATCCTGGTTGCCATGGCAACCACTTTAGATGACGAACGTATGTCGCGACATACCGTCTCCACCGTCTGTACCTATGTACCAAATATGAAACGTGAAAGTTGAAAACTTTGGGAGTTAGAGTGTGGACAGGAACGGACGGATGGACCGACGGACGGACGGATGGACAGACAGACAGACAGACACGGACGGACTACCGGTATCACATAATACGCCCCGATAGATATATATATATATATATATATATATATATATATATATATATATATTTATATATTATATATATATATATATCGGGCATAAAAAAAAATAGTGTGGTAGATAAAAACATTAGAAAGGAAAAAATAACTTGCATCAAAAACTTTAACATTTTCACGTCACGCTGACGCTGACGCTGACGCTCACGCCGGGGGTATCGCTATAGCTCTCTGTTCTTCGAACAGGTGAGCTAAAAATGGAAGTGAATGAAGGGTAGTTGGCGGTGGAGAAGATGAACAATGGATTCTAATACACAGTGCAGCTATATTTTTCGCAAACGAGGTGCGCATCACCGGTCTCCCTGATTTTAACGTGGGTTCAACTGAGCTTTGTTACTCTGACAAAGGGTTAACAGCTTGAAACATCAGCTGCATCAGGTTTCCCACAATGGTAAACGTATCATCCTCATCCACTGTATGGGTGATAAAATATATACAAAATATATTGTCAAAGAAATACTCTCCACTTCACCCAGGATTTCCAAGTGGAAAGCATTTCAGAGGCTCATAAATAATTTTTCCTCTCTTTGAGGTTTCTTGGCTGTATTACTGGCTTCTGATTTGGTGTTGCCAGATGATACACAGGAGCTGGATGTGTGTGTAGGTGTGACATGATACTGACGCCGGACACATAAATAATGCCGACATCACCTCCAAACTTCGATTGCATTCGTGTGGAACTCAGGTATTTGCAGACTGAGATTTATGTCTTTATGGTTTCGAATAAATGAAAGCAGAGCCGCCGATCCAGATTCCGTACGTATGGGCTCATCAGGGGACAGCAGACTGCAAATCGTTTACCCGTGACTATTCCAAGCTCGTTAATAAATCCAAATCGAACCACCAAACTTGGGGCACAGATCGGGCACAAACCTGTTCGTAACAAGCATAACTTATTCGCATGCCATCACTGTCATGTCGCATGTAGGGTTAGTGTGCTCCTTTCGTCTAATTTGTTACTCCTAACTGCAAACCTCCTGACTGGTGATCAGCAGGGCAGACAACACTTGTTGCCAACAGGTTATGCAGCAAGTACTGTGGTGGGAGTCGATCTGTGCCCTGCTGCCTCATCAAGTTCAGGGTTCAGTTTGTATATCTAATACATGAAGCTATTTCTAACCCCTGACTCACTGACGAACATCCATCCATCCAACGGGACCATACTCTGTGCAGAGCATTGGTGCTGCCTAAGCAATCTCCTTGGCTATTGGGTAAAATCCTGGATAGGTCACCACTCCAACACAGGATAGCAGCAAACTGGCACTCATTTTGCCGACCTCGGATGGATGACAGGCACTCAACCCCACCTGGTAATAATTCAACAGCCGAGCAGGATTTGAACTCAGGATCCTGGGATCCCAAGCCAACCACCCGAACCATTAAGCCACCACCAGGCATATACTGATTGACTCACTTACTGATATTAAAGATCGGTACCTTCCAGGTGACATAGAAAGCTGAAATTTTGCGTGCCGATGGACATCGATGCACACACACTGGGAAAAATTCACACAACCGTCGGAAAGCATCCGTAAACGAAAATATAAATAAATGAAAACAAATAAATTAAAATAAATACATGAAAAAAATGCAGGTGAGCTACCCGAGACAATGGGGAAGCACGGTCATTTTGTGTGCCGATGGACATCAAAGCCAATACACCGGGAAAAAGATCACAGAACTGTCAGAAATTATCCGTAAATGAAAATATAAATAAAATGACAAATTCCTGCCCAAATCCCAAAATCAGTCAACCGTCAAACCTGATCAGCAGATCGTGAAAGACTTGGCCAAAAACGTTTCCTGGCCGACGCTACAAGAAGATGGGACTAATTTGGGGTGTTTAATGAAATATTCGTCGTTGTTTCACGTTGAAACTTTAAAATACCTTCATCTGACATGTGATGCCCTGAAAATGAGCAACGACACCAAATCAATGACAATCATGAGCAAATTAACAATGGGAACTAATCCATTGTTCATGGTATCATGGCTCCACATACAGGACATTATTGTGCGCGATTCCCAATTCGCACGACAATTCCCGCAATGCAGATGTGAGACATTAGATAACACTGGACGAACTTTTCTTGAAGTATCAGACGGTAACCTGGGGTGAAGTGGCGCATAACTTCAATCTGGGGGGGTGCCGGCGTTGCCATCTTTATGACGTCACTTTCATCTCAGCAGTCAACGCGGGAGTTAAGAGAAACGCCCGTTGAAATAGGGGAAGCTGCTTGCCTGCATCAACTTATGTGATCATACCAGCAGGAGCCAAAACAGCAAATGCATTTATAACCATGACAGAGGATGAAAGATGAGTATGGCCTAGCATCTTTGGTATGTCCGTATGCTTGGATTCTCTGTCAATGTCCTAGATCCACTAGAGGCACAAGGAAACTAATTTCCAAATTAATAATGACACTCCCACATGCTGTTTGTGGTTTCTTGGGTATTTTAGTGAAGGTCTGGTAAGTCACCGAGAAATGGAAAAGTTGAAAAAAAAACATCCCAAAGTGCAGCGGGTGCAGGCAGTGATGGAGGTGCAGTGGGTGCAGGCAGTGGTGGAGGTGCAGCAGGGGCAGACTGTTGTGGTGGTGCACTGGGGGAAGGCAGTGGTAGAGGTGCAGCAGAGGAAGACTGTTGTGGAGGTGCACTGGGGGCAGGCAGTGGTGGAGGTGCAGCAGAGGAAGACTGTTGTGGAGGTGCACTGGGGCAGGCAGTGGTGGAGTGGTGGACTTTGAGCTTTGTTTCAGTGGATTGCCTTCACATAGCCTCAACATGGAGAGCTTGAGCAGCTCACAGTGAGTGAACTATCTGCTTGGACACATCGCACACCGAATCCCGCGGTAAATCGAGAAGGTGGGAAATATTCTTGTTAGAGGATTGAAACAAGATTCCTTTGCTCCCCACCACCAGTACAACATCTTCGGTCGTCCTTGAAACTTTCTTGGGTGACACATTGGGTTTGTAGTTCTTGCAGTTTTGTTTCTCGTGCCTTAATTTAGTCATCCGTAGAACAACTGTGCTCATTTGGCAAAGAGACTTTCCACTGGCCATGTCCATGACCGTCCATTGTTTAGGTACACCTGTGGACATCACCGTTGGCTCATGAACATAAAAATCAATTTTTGTGCATAATGGCGAGCACATTATTTGGCTAAATTTACAACCCGCCGGAGTGGTACAACAGTGACACACTCATCACCTGCTCCCCGTCCCACGACCCCACTCCCGAGCAAGGAACATTGAACGGTCTTTACCCCCTATTAGCATACTGTGCATGTGGACCATTGTTGAAACCAGAAAGAACTCGTTATAGTGGAGGAAGAAGCGAAGGCATTATGCTCAACTTTGGCATTATGCTCAACTCGGTCCAAACAAAGATGAGTAAAGCTGTCCTTAGGGCACGGCATCAGGCAGCACTGACTTGAAAAAGCGAATGTGTTATGTAGGACCACAAGGACCATGGATAACGGCAGAAAGGAGCAGATGATGAGAAAGTGAGTGGTGCTTGAATGATTGATGGGCAACGTTGACACCATGGCCATAATACCATGTCTTTGGTAGTGCCCACAGCAGAAACGTGCTCCTGTGATGCCACCACTGTCGTCGCCCGGCACCCGGCATTTCGATAAATCGTGTTGAGAAACTGAGAGCTTCACTTTTCCCATTCCTACTGCCTCAACCCCTCCGTGAGTCCAGAATTCAACACATCTGCAACCTGAGTGTTGTGACCTACACCTGGGGGGGAGGAGTTGTGCTGGACTTTTTGTGTGTCCACGCGTGTTTTATGTTATTTTCGTTTAAAAACCTTGCGACAAGAGTTATTTCTCGATTTGTGATTTTACGCAATGAAGGATTACGATACATATGAGCTGGGGTGGCAAACAATTTGTGTGATTCTGGAGTAAATAAAATGCAATTAAGTCTCAAAAGCTTAACAACTGGTGCTTGATTGACTGTTGAGCCGACTACTATATCTTGCATGTGCATAGTTAAAATTAAGTAGTTTATGTCTGATCTCTGTGACTGGACTTGCTCTATAATTTGGTCTGAGTGTATTGCGGTATAAGTTCACCCTGTCATCGGGTAAAACTAGAACGGCATACCTCCGCCAGGCTGAGCAGTTTACATTTTGCATCCCAATGATAGGCCGGATCTGCATCCGGATCTGAACCAAAATGAATCGGCTTGTTCTTGTCACCTAACCAACTCATCCACCAAGTTTTGTCATAACTCGTCCCCAACTTTTGAGATATCATGCTATCCATAGTTTTTGGCACCATCTCTCAAAGGTGAAGAATACATATAAAAAATATAAACATTCTCGTGTCCAGATCGGATCCGGACTTCACACAAAATCAAATAAATTCTTACTTGTCACACCTGACCTGTCCACCAAGTTTCGTCCAAAAATCGTCCATAACTTTTTGAGATATCCTGCTCACAGACAGACAGACAGACAACAGTGAAACAACCTCTGCTTCATCTTTGGTGGTGGAGGTAAAAACGATCACAATTGCAAGGCTAATCTACTCGGCCGTTCTTGTGATTGGATCGAGAGTAGGACATTTGCAGCATCAGGCCAGAAAACACCACCTCCATTTGGACCTCCAGGACCATGTCACTTGCCAAGCTCATGACGCGCGAGGAACTGGCCTAACAAAAAGTATTACAACAAAAGTTCGGATGAATATCCAGTCGAAAGGATTTTTATTTATTTATTGCAAAATGAGACATTCAATGCTGCAACATGAATTAAACTTTCAATTTAATTTACCTTCAAGAATGGAGTTGTTGTCATTGGCTTCATACCAATAATTAGCCGAGCTTGTCCTTAATAGAAGCAAGACACTTGAACTTGAACCAGAGAACTTGTTCGTGAACAACACTCATAAAACCAGTCTTACCGAGTCCCTATCCTCCAGCTCCTTCATCCCAATCGAATACACGGCATACAGGTACAGTTGCTCGAATTTGACTTTTGGCCTCAACCCGATTCCTTCCATGATACTTCTTAATGGGCCAAAACGAACCTACTTTACAATCATGAATATGCACCATCTTTGCATTGTAATTTGTACCTATACCATTCACATGAATTTTGGGAAACGTTCAACAACCTGCAACTTCTACTCATATCAGAGCCCCAAACATCCTCACCCTTATCCACCACGCACGTAATCCCCTTCTTCCACCAAATGACATCTACGATCTGTTGGTTTGTTCAGAACCCTCCTCCAATTTTTGATTCCAATCCAGCTCGGCAATGCATACTCAGGGGCCCAGGCGGGTGACGCGGAGGGACCGGCGTCACTGTCCGATCTCCTGCTCCTTTATCACAAACAAATTAATGCATACAGGTACATTTGCTAGTACGATGTAACAAGTCAAAGCACCCTCCACACTGTGATACATATTACAGATATGTGCCACACGTATGGAGCGTGCTCACTACGAACTCTCATCCATTTGGATCCACACTGGTCAAATGTCGTATAATTTCAAACCCGTGTGGTGCCAACAGTGGTGATGCATGGGGAAGCACAACCCCATCAAATCGCAGAGGGGTGTAAGCTGGCTTCTTGTCTGCATTAAGGTTATGGACAATCAAAATCCCATGGTAAGTTTTAAAAAAGAATGGGACATGGTGTGCCGGTCCAGTGGTCTCTCCCTGTTTGAGGTTACTATAATTTTAGCACTAACTATACAGTACAGATATGCAGGGTGTGGGATACAATACAAACATGATAGACTAAATAGTCTATCACGTCATAATCATTGATAGAGATTTGTCTTTATCGCTGTGTATATAGTATATATATCTGTATTTCAGAAAGCTCATTCGAACCACTGTTCACTGATTCACTGATTCACTGACTCACGGACTGACTGATAATAAGATCACTACCTCTGGGTGATGTAGAGAGCTGAAATTTTGCGTGCGATGAACATCGAAGCCGGTACACCGGAAAAAAAAATCAAAGAATCATCGGACAAACATCCATAAATGAAAATATATAAACTACAGGGGCACTCGGTAGAGCGCATTCCTTGCCACGCAATGCCTAATCCACGAGAACATATCGGCCCATTACATTTTTGAAATACCATGCCATACAGTACTCTATCGTTTTGGCCTTTCTCTCAATGGTGAAGAATCACTTATCTATTCTTATTCATAATTATCAGATCTGGATGCGGATCCAGATCTTTCATCATTGAACCAATTCTTCCTTGTCACGCACCAACCTGTCCACAAATTTCATCTGGATCCGTCAACTTTTTGAGATATCTGCACAAAAAACAAACAAACAAACAAACAGACAGACAAACAGACAAACAAACAGACAAACAGACAGAAAGGGGTGAAACATAACCTCTTCACTTCGGTGGCGGATGTCTCCTTCCCATTTCTGGTTCATACGTTATGCCTAGATGACCTGTTACAGATTGCAACAACATCTTGTTCCCCAAAAGGACAGAAAAGGCAAATTTACATTCAAACCCCCATTGTCTCACCGGTCATGGTATTGCCGCCCTTGTATTTCATTCCGCCAACAGCCTTGGCAGCCTCGGCAGTTGAACGGTGCTTTCCCAGGTGAAACTCTATGCGGGCATCGGTACCGTACTGCACTGCGCCAATGCGAGCAGCTTGGGGAGAAACATCCAGACGTTGCACCATTGTCTGCATAAACTGCTGAATGAGGCGGAAATTGGACGAGCTAACACTCCAGGATCCATCTACCACGAAGACGAGGTCCACCATCAGGCCAGGGACGCACCCTAGATGAGGATAAAAACAACACATAACCATCTTAGATGCAGTATTTCTCGAGCAACCCATTTCAAGAATAAAACTAGAACGGCACTCGGTAGAGTACATAACTCTGCCAACCTGAACAGTTTACGTTTTGTATCCCACTGATGGGCCAGATCTGAATCCGGACCTGAACCCAAACCGAATCGCCTTGTTCTCGTCACCTAACCAACTCATCCACAAAGTTTTGGCATCACCCCGTCCACAACGTCTTGAAATATCATGCCCACAGACAGACAGACAGACAGACAGACAACAGACAGGAGTGAAACAAAAATCCACCATCCACTTTTGGTGGTGGAGGTGATGATCACGACGAATTTACATATAACAGGTAATATTAAATAATAATCAAATAAACAATGGATAGGTCAAGTTGCTCAATATTTGAACATCAGATGCTTCAAACTCGAGTTATGGTGTCTAAAATGATTCACATGACCTTTGACCCATTGCACCCAAAATTGAATCGGTTCATGTTCAACTTTGTACAAAAGTCCGTACATGTGCCGAGTTTGGTTGCAATCCTTCAGTGGTTCACAAGTTATTGCTTCAACAAAATGATTTTCAATTAAAGGGCACATGACCTTCGACCTTTGACCTTTTAAACTGGAAATACAGTTCATCTTTGAATTGCAGTATAAAATATAAAATAGGACCGGGTGTCCTGAAGCTCACCTGGATCAGGAGCAAGAGTAACTCAAACCCCCCGCAAACCCCCTTAAACCCTGATTTTGTTTATTTAACAAACTTTGGGTGCAACATGAGTGATGAAGGTTGTGGTCAGGTTTCATTGAAATCGTGTGTGTAGTTTTGGAGAAGAGAGCAAATACCTATTTTAGGGGGGGTCAAACACCCCCCTCCGGCCTCCCCCCACCCCCCACATCCGTCGACCCCCTTATTGAGCGCATATTTTGATTCGGTCAATACACCTTCGTTGGGTATCATATATGAAGCTTGTGGCCAAGTTCCATCAACATTGTATGTTTGGTTCAAGCGATAATGACTGAAGTGTTTACCGACTCACTGACTGGCTGACTTACCTACGGACACTGCACGATCGCATCAGCTCTCCGGACTGAAGTTCAGGTGAGCTAATAATAATTGTGTTTATACATCACCTTTTCCATATCTATACAAGGAGCTGGATGCATTGAGATGCTAAGACCACACATACTTGTACCAAGTTTGGTCAAAATTCCTGCAGCGGTTCACAAGTTATCGGAGTAACGAACATCTTCTGCGCACACACACACAAGCAAGCACGCACGGACAGACGCACAGCCGGGCGGACAACCCCACAACACAATGCTCCTGCGTCGTTTTCACCTTCGGGAGCATAAAAAAAGCAAGCATGTAGCCAAGGGGTCTGCAAACACAGAGGTGGGCCTGCAAGAATTCAGCAGAACTACAAGAGCACACTAGCATTGTGCAGTTGGTGTGATCAAGCCCAGAATGAGCATCCCAGTGAATCAACAGACCCTGCTGTCAGACTTGAACAATATATGCTGAAGCCGTTTGCACGTTTCCAAACCCCCAGGATACTGGTTCAATGCATCATCACATGCAACACAGTGCATTGACCACAGAGATAAAAGGATTGTGCACAGCTGCTCTTCTCTGACATTCTGCAGAATGAAAGGCCCAGCCAATTGTAACCCAGCTTTCCTGACATTGTAATGACCCCCTGAACTCCTTTGTCACATCCTGGAAGTTTCCATCTACTTCCAATAATCCATCTCTGGGTTTTAAGTGTTCGCCGATCACCTGGAGTCAGGGTTTAGTGTCACCTGGAGTAACTCACTTAATGAGAATGTTACCTATGGTGCATTTTGGGATGGCTCTTTTGGTTGATGTCCCTCATGTGGCGGTTTGCAGAGGTAGCACACTTACCTGCCTTTGAACCGTCTCGTCTGGGTTTCACTTCCGACCGGACTGTACGCTGTTGGATTGCTGTTTCTCAGGCAGGACATCACATCACAAAGTGTGCCCCCTCTCTCGGAGGGAAGTTAAGCTGGGTGTCCCAGCTACGAGCATTACAACAGTGTCCTTTGTGAAGAGTAGGTGAGTTATCACCAAATGACAAATTCCTGCCCAAATCCCAAAATCAGTCAACCGTCAAACCTGATCAGCAGATCGTGAAAGACTTGGGCCAAAAACGTTTCCTGGCCGACGCTACAAGAAGATGGGACTAATTTGGGGGTGTTTAATGAAATATTCGTCGTTGTTTCACGTTGAAACTTTTAAAATACCTTCATCTGACATGTGATGCCCTGAAAATGAGCAACGACACCAAATCAATGACAATCATGAGCAAATTAACAATGGGAACTAATCCATTGTTCATGGTATCCATGGCTCCACATACAGGACATTATTGTGCGCGATTCCCAATTCGCACGACAAATTCCCGCAATGCAGATGTGAGACATTAGATAACACTGGACGAACTTTTCTTGAAGTATCAGACGGTAACCTGGGGTGAAGTGGCGCATAACTTCAATCTGGGGGGGTGCCGGCGTTGCCATCTTTATGACGTCACTTTCATCTCAGCAGTCAACGCGGGAGTTAAAGAGAAACGCCCGTTGAAATAGGGGAAGCTGCTTGCCTGCATCAACTTATGTGATCATACCAGCAGGAGCCAAAACAGCAAATGCATTTATAACCATGACAGAGGATGAAAGATGAGTATGGCCTAGCATCTTTGGTATGTCCGTATGCTTCGGATTCTCTGTCAATGTCCTAGATCCACTAGAGGCCACAAGGAAACTAATTTCCAAATTAATAATGACACTCCCACATGCTGTTTGTGGGTTTCTTGGGTATTTTAGTGAAGGTCTGGTAAGTCACCGAGAAATGGAAAAGTTGGAAAAAAAAACATCCCAAAGTGCAGCGGGTGCAGGCAGTGATGGAGGTGCAGTGGGTGCAGGCAGTGGTGGAGGTGCAGCAGGGGCAGACTGTTGTGGTGGTGCACTGGGGGAAGGCAGTGGTGGAGGTGCAGCAGAGGAAGACTGTTGTGGAGGTGCACTGGGGGCAGGCAGTGGTGGAGGTGCAGCAGAGGAAGACTGTTGTGGAGGTGCACTGGGGGCAGGCAGTGGTGGAGTGGTGGACTTTGAGCTTTGTTTCAGTGGATTGCCTTCACATAGCCTCAACATGGAGAGCTTGAGCAGCTCACAGTGAGTGAACTATCTGCTTGGACACATCGCACACCGAATCCCGCGGTAAATCGAGTAAGGTGGGGAAATATTCTTGGTTAGAGGAGTTGAAACAAGATTCCTTTGCTCACCCCACCACCAGTACAACATCTTCGGTCGTCCTTGAAACTTTCTTGGGTGACACATTGGGTTTGTAGTTCTTGCAGTTTTGTTTCTCGTGCCTTAATTTAGTCATCCGTGTAAACAACTGTGCTCATTTGGCAAAGAGACTTTCCACTTGGCCATGTCCATGACCGTCCATTGTTTAGGTACACCTGTGGACCATCACCGTTGGCTACATGAACATAAAAATCCAATTTTTGTGCATAATGGCGAGCACATTATTTGGCTAAATTTACAACCCGCCGGAGTGGTACAACAGTGACACACTCATCACCTGCTCCCCGTCCCCACGACCCCCACTCCCGAGCAATGAACATTGAACGGGTCTTTACCCCCTACTTAGCATACTGTGCATGTGGAACCATTGTTGATAACTCAGAAAGAACTCGTTATAGCTGGAGGAAGAAGCGAAGGCATTATGCTCAACTTTGGCATTATGCTCAACTCGGTCCAAACAAAGATGAGTAAAGCTGTCCTTAGGGCACGGCATCAGGGCAGCACTGACTTGAAAAAGCGAATGTGTTATGTAGGACCACAAGGACCATGGATAACGGCAGAAAGGAGCAGATGATGAGAAAGTGAGTGGTGCTTGAATGATTGATGGGCAACGTTGAGCACCATGGCCATAATACCATGTCTTTGGTAGTGCCCACAGCAGAAACGTGCTCCTGTGATGCCAACCACTGTCGTCGCCCGGCACCCGGCATTTCGATAAATCGTGTTGGAGAAACTGAGAGCTTCACTTTTCCCATTCCTACTGCCTCAACACCTCCGTGAGTCCAGAATTCAGTCGACATCTGCAACCTGAGTGTTGTGACCTACACCTGGGGGGGAGGAAGTTGTGCTGGACTTTTTGTGTGTCCACGCGTGTTTTATGTTATTTTCGTTTAAAAAACCTTGCGACAAGAGTTATTTCTTCGATTTGTGATTTTACGCAATGAAGGATTACGATACATATTGAGCTGGGGTGGCAAACAATTTGTGTGATTCTGGAGTAAATAAAATGCAATTAAGTCTCAAAAGCTTAACAACTGGTGCTTGATTGACTGTTGAGCCGACTACTATATCTTGCATGTGCATAGTTAAAATTAAGTAGTTTATGTCTGATCTCTGTGACTGGACTTGCTCTATAATTTGGTCTGAGTGTATCTGCGGTATAAGGTTCACCCTGTCATCGGGTAAAACTAGAACGGCATACCTCCGCCAGGCTGAGCAGTTTACATTTTGCATCCCAATGATAGGTCGGATCTGCATCCGGATCTGAACCAAAATCGAATCGGCTTGTTCTTGTCACCTAACCAACTCATCCACCAAGTTTTGTCATAACTCGTCCCCAACTTTTTGAGATATCATGCTATCCATAGTTTTTGGCACCATCTCTCAAAGGTGAAGAATCACATAAAAAAAATATAAAAACATTCTCGTGTCCAGATCCGGATCCGGATCTTCACCAAAATCAAATAAATTCTTACTTGTCACACACCTGACCTGTCCACCAAGTTTCGTCCAAAAATCGTCCATAACTTTTTGAGATATCCTGCTCACAGACAGACAGACAGACAACAGTGAAAACAACCTCTGCTTCATCTTTGGTGGTGGAGGTAAAAACGATCACAATTGCAAGGGCTAATCTACTCGGCCGTTCTTGTGATTGGATCACAGAGAGTGGGACATTTGGCAGCATCAGGCCCAGAAAACACCACCCTCCCATTTGGACCTCCAGGACCATGTCACTTGCCAAGCTCATGACGCGCGTCAGGAACTGGCCTAACAAAAAAGTATTACGAACAAAAGTTCGGATGAATATCCAGTCGAAAGGATTTTTTATTTTATTTTATTGCAAAATGAGACATTCAATGCCTGCAACATGAATTAAACTTTCAATTTAATTTACCTTCAAGAATGGAGTTGTTGTCATTGGCTTCATACCAATAATTAGCCGAGCTTGTCCTTAATAGAAGCAAACGACACTTGAACTTGAACCCAGAGAACTTGTTCGTGAGACAACACTCACTAAAACCAGTCTTACCGAGTCCCTATCCTCCAGCTCCTTCATCCCAATCGAATACACGGCATACAGGTACAGTTGCTCGAATTTGACTTTTGGCCTCAACCCGATTCCTTCCATGATACTTCTTAATGGGCCAAAACGAACCTACTTTACAATCATGAATATGCACCATCTTTGCATTGTAATTTGTACCTATACCATTCACATGATATTTTGGGAAACGTTCAACAACCTGCAACTTCTACTCATATCAGAGCCCCAAACAATCCTCACCCTTATTCCACCACGCACGTAATCCCCTTCCTTCCACCAAATGACATCTACGATCTGTTGGTTTGTTCAGAACCCCTCCTCCAATTTTTGATTCCAATCCAAGCTCGGCATGCATACTCAGGGGCCCCAGGCGGGTGACCGGAGGGGACCGGCGTCACTGTCCCGATCTCCTGCTCCTTTATCACAAACAAATTAATGGCATACAGGTACATTTGCTAGTACGATGTAACAAGTCAAAGCACCCTCCACACGTGATACATATTACAGATATGTGCCACACGTATGGAGCGTGCTCACCTACGAACTCTCATCCATTTGGATCCACACCTGGTCAAATGTCGTATAATTTCAAACCCGTGTGGTGCCAACAGGTGGTGATGCATGGGGAAGCACAACCCCATCAAATCGCAGAGGGGTGTAAAGCTGGCTTTCTTGTCTGCATTAAGGTTATGGACAATCAAAATCCCATGGTAAGTTTTAAAAAAGAATGGGACATGGTGTGCCGGTCCAGTGGTCTCTCCCCTGTTTGAGGTTACCTATAATTTTAGCACTAACTATACAGTACAGATATGCAGGGGTGTGTGGATACAATACAAACATGATAGACTAAATAGTCTATCACGTCATAATCATTGATAGAGATTTGTCTTTATCGCTGTGTATATATGTATATATATCTGTATTTCAGAAAGCTCATTCGAACCACTGATTCACTGATTCACTGATTCACTGACTCACGGACTGACTGATAATAAAGATCACTACCTTCTGGGTGATGTAGAGAGCTGAAATTTTGCGTGCCGATGGACATCGAAGCCGGTACACCGGAAAAAAAAAATCAAAGAATCATCGGACAACATCCATAAATGAAAATATAAATAAACTACAGGGGCACTCGGTAGAGCGCATTCCTTGCCACGCAATGCCTAATCCACGAGAACATATCGGGCCCATTACATTTTTGAAATACCATGCCATACAGTACTCTATCGTTTTTGGCCCTTTCTCTCAATGGTGAAGAATCACTTATCTATTCACTTATTCATAAAATTATCAGATCTGGATGCGGATCCAGATCTTCATCAAAATTGAACCAATTCTTCCTTGTCACGCACCCAACCTGTCCACAAAATTTCATCTGGATCCGTCCACAACTTTTTGAGATATCCTGCACAAAAAACAAACAAACAAACAAACAGACAGACAAACAGACAAACAAACAGACAAACAGACAGAAAGGGGTGAA
>CM068968.1:33533676-33545958 GCA_035128595.1 Eptatretus atami
ATAGGGTGGGCCGCAGTATTTCCACGGTCACACAATGTAGCAGTCACATATGTTTTTATTTTTTGGGTAGCCGCACGGCATATTTAGAAATTGTGGAAACCGAAAACGTGGGGGTGCCGTACGGTCTTTGATTTGATGTGCACGGTGACCTTAGGTCGTCCCTGCGGCGGCCATATAATTTTCAAGGCAGACGCAAGGTAGCCTCAAGGTGCCCGCAAGGCGACCGCAGGGGGCCCTAAGGCGAACGTGTGGCCAGACGGACGGTAACGAGTGGGTATATATACCAGTTCTTTTTTACTGAAATAAAATATAACAGTTCGGAATATACCAGTATATATAACTGAATATACTATAACTATAATATATATAACTGAATATACCACTTCGGAGTATAGGCAAACACCTATACTCCGATCTCTAGCGGTAGCGCACGTGGGACGCACGGTCGACGCAGACTGCCACGGAGGCCTACGTAGGACGCACGGCGGGTGTATGGGAACCGTGTGTCGACCCTGCGTTGCCCGCAGGTAGTCACACAGACCGCAAGGCCATCGTACGTTGAACACAGGGACGCCTTAGGACTACCCTACGGCGACCGTGGAAATAATGCGGCCGCAGTAATTTTTTGGGGTTGGCAAAATTCATTTTTCATTGATAAGAGCCTACGGCAGCTGCACGAATAACGCAAGCCCACCGTACGCCTTACGTATGGTCGACGTGGAACACATCTTCGTCATGGCTACGGCTTGTCGATTGCTACGGCCAACGTAGAAATGAAAAAGTTATAACTCCGCGCTATAATTCCACGGCGACCCCTACGGCCTGTAAAATATAGCCATATGGCGTAGGGCCACCCTGAGGCCACCTCAGAAACTCTGCGGCCGCCGCACATTTCTGTCAATTCAGGGGGGGTGGGTATGCCGCCGTATCCTAGCCGTAGAGCAAATGTGACTTAGGCTTAAGTGAATCTCACCGTGACCTCAACATCCTCACCAGAAACAGGTAGAGACAAGATAGCAGCATCCAAGATGTTATTGAAAGCCTGGATCTTAGTTTTGACCCAGGAAACTCATAATCCCAGTGGCTCCAACACTTCATTCAACACCTCGAGGGCCCCCAAAGGATATCTAGAGTTTCCACAAAGATGACTGCATCATCTGCGAAATCAAGGTGAGAGATCCTGATATTTCCAAACGATGCACAGCAGCTTGATCTATCCGACATCCTCCCCAGAATCCAGTCCATACAAGCGCTGAGAAGTGTGGGGGCCAGTACACACCCCTGACAAACTCCAGTAACAACTGAAAATAAGTCAGAGATGGCATCACCACATCTCACAGCACTCTCAGTACCAGAGTAGAGTTGAAACATCAGATTGATCACTTTTGGTGGCACCCCATGAAGACCAAGAATCCTCCAGAGGGCATCCCGATTCACTGAATTGAATACTTTGCAGAGATCAACATAAGCTGCAAGCAGCCCCTGCCGGAACTCTCATCTGCATTCAGTGAGGACCCGAATAGCAAGGATACGGTCAATCGTTGACTCTTTGGTGTAAAGCCTGACTACTCTTGGCACGGGTGTTCAAGCAGATGGTGGCGAACCCATCAATTATTTCCGAGTAAAGACCTTGCACTGAGAGCAGCGTCACCCCTCGGTAGATGTTGCAGTCCTGGCGATCACCCTTCCCTTTCCAGAAAGGGACAACAAGGCCCCTCTTCCAGTCAGTTGGGATGATGCTGTGTTCCAGGCGAAGCACAGAACTGCATGCAATGACATGAGTACGGCATTCCACCAGCTTTGAGAAGTTCAGCATGGATGCCACAGATCCCTGGAGCTTTACCCCATTTCAACCGTTTCACTACAGTCTGTGTTTCCACAAACGAAGGTGGACCACAGTTGATTTGAGGGTCAACAATGGGGATAATCACACCTCTGACATCCAAATCGAAGCTCGTGGATCAACCTCGTACAGCCGCTCAAAGTAACTGGCCCGGTGGGCCTTCAATTCGGACTCCTCTGTCAAGAGCACACAACCTCCGCTCTAACTGCAGTAGACCGAGGGACGGCTTGGAGGAATGCAATGCGCTCATTCCCCTGTAAGCAGAATAAGAAACATGTGTCCACAGTTGATGCTCTACCCCTTCACAGATTCTTCGCACATAGGCCTCCTTGTCCACCCTTAGTGCACGTCCAGTTTTATGTCTCATCTCCCTGAACAGCTCAGCTCTGCTATTAACCTTGGCCCTGCAACTCTATTCAATGGTATCCAGCTTCCCTTGAGAGACAAAATTCCTCTTCGCCCTCCAGGGAGTTCCAAAAATCCACCGACAACATCAAGGACGGTGGTCTTGAAGGCACCTCACAACTCTTCATGATTCCCAAAATAACCCAGACCCCCCCCCCCAAATCCCACTCAGCCTGTTTGCAAACTCCTCATCTACCTTCTTATCCTGAGCCTATCAACATAGAGCCTAGGCTGAGATGTTACCATTCTCCTGGATTTAAGCTGCAACTTCAGAGTTGCTACAACAAGTCTGTGGCTGGTATTGAGGAACTGGGCACTCCGGTAGACCCTGCAGTTCTGAATCTTCGCTTTATTCGAAATTCTCCACTGATCATCAATGAGCACATGGTCAATCTACTTTGCCACACCACCATCATTGAAATACCAAGTCCAGCGATGAACTTGTGGGCGCTGAAACCATGAACCAGCCACCCAAGTCCATGACTTCTTGCAAAGTCAAAGAACTTGGTGCTATTCTGGTTCACAGTTCCAGACCCATGGGGACCGACACATGTCTCATAACGATCCCTATCAGTTCCAGTCGATGCATTGGAATCCCCCAAAACTAGAAGAGTACAGAAATAGAAAACTAGAAAAATTTGTCCTGACCTGACAATAAACAAACAAACGACTTACTCTGACAGATCCCTGTTACATGGCAATCTAACATACTCAAAACACATGGACCATACGACCCTAACCACAGTCTAGCTCTGGATCCCCCCCCTTCCCCTCTCTTCCATGTAACAATATGTCAGGCTTACTCATCATGCAAAGCCTAGAATCACTACAGTCTGGAGCCTTGATAGAAGATTAGGTACTATAGCATGGAAATGGGAGTCACAAGTAAACGAGGAAAGGTAAACTGAAGGAAGGAAAGGGAACTTGAAGATAATTGGAACTTGGAGCAAGGATCTAAGAGTCAAGAATAGAGAATCAGGAGCCAGACAGTTGTAAAAGAGTCAGGGGAGATTGAAGACATTTGCCAAGGAAAGCAAAGATCATGCTTTATTTGAAATTGCCAGTGTCTTGAGGATTAGGTCATAGCGGTGTGTAGTTGACAGCTCAAGGGCAAGAGGAGTTACAGGGAAAGGAGGGGAGGTGATCAAGCCATAGTTACGAAGAGGGTGCTGCGTGCTATCGGAAACCCGGAGGGGATGTCTCCCATTGTTAGGAATCATAAATGTTGACACAGCAAGAGAGAAGATTGAGGAACTCTGAAGAAGGGCCCATGTCAGAACATCGCTTCACCTTCCTTTCCATGGTGGTTAACACACCTCTCTCAAAGCTTGGTTGAGAAATATTCATCGTCCTCATTCCTGCACTGATGCAGATGACTCGAGTCCTCAAAAAGACCAGATTTGTGGATCCAACCAAAGGTTCGTTTCTGCTTCCTCCTCTATTCAGCCTTGGTCTCGCTGAGCAAGTGGGAAGGATCTTGAGGGTTGCCAAAGTGCAAGTGGCTTTCAGCCAATGAGAATGCTTCCAAATTTGCTCAGTAATGTTAAGCATGGCATGCCACCTTTGGAGTGAAGAACATTTGTTTACAGCATTCTGTGCGGCAAATGCACCAAGGAGCATTTCGGGGGAAGAGGTAGAACATTACAGCTACAGCTGAAAGGCATTGCGTGCCAGTTGCTGGAGAAACTGCGAAGCATACATTTGAGATGACTGGAGGGGGTGTGCATCTTGTGGAATACACAAATCATATGTAGCACTTGTTGCTCATGTCACGGCAGACATTATGGGGCAATGCCAGGCCTTGGAGGCTACGATTTTCATCCTCACTTCATTTGCTCTTGCAATGAAGTGTGACACGTGGACATGTGGTGAGCAGGATCCATTTGAGTACTTTTGCCCAGAGCGGAGAAGTCACCCAGAGGTTGCCGCATGCTCCCCCACCAACGATCGGACGCCTGGCACGGGGACTCCTAAACAATGAAGTTCTGGTTTGCTGTGAAATGTTTGACTGGAAATGGGCACGGTGACACGGATGCGAGCTCATGGTGCTCAAAACGTCTCCACTGATTGTTCAGTTGTGTCTGTGCAGTGTAGTTTTATGTACGATAAGCAACGGGTGGTTTGCCGTCATCTTTTCAAAGGGAGTCAGGCAGGAATCTGGAATTTGAGCAGGACAATGGCAAACCTTGCATGGATACACAATTAGGGGCTTGGAGGCCTATTTCCACCCCACCCCCCTAAGAAACACACACATTTTATGACATTTATAAACTAGATAGGCCTACTGAAAAACAAAATATTGTAAAATTGTGACATTAGCCCTCCTGGCTTTGTCCAGAAAAGTCATGAATCCGTGCGGACAATTGGCATTGCCCGATACCAAACTGTTCAGGTAGTTTAAAAAGAAAAAAACTGCAGCAAATTCAAAATAAACATTATTTCCTGAAACTCAAGCAACGACCTGAAAAGTTTTCTCACAGCGGCTTTCTTTCCTATTCTACTTTGTACTTGATACACAGTTTAAGATTACGACCCATTTTGTTTCGGTTCAGAACTGGGCCGCAGCCGTGGTCATGTGGTCTCACGACCGAACGAAAAAACCACTAAAGCACATTTCTGGTCATGATTATATTTGCAGTCAAGGTCGTGAAAGCCCCTGTTATCAGGCTATTCTTTTCATTCCAGACCAAAAATATAAGTGTTGGTAATAGAAGCCATTGTGCTGGAGGGATAGGTGGCCATTAGGCAAAAGAAACCTCTTTTTAGATCCTCGTGAGGATCTTAAGTCTTACTCACATTGTGTTCTTGTGGACTTTTAGATCTGTGAGTCTCTAGTCTTACACGTTGTTGTCTTGTGGACTTTTTTGTTTCACAGCCTACAGTTTTCATCGAAACTTCCTGAAACTTGGCGTATATATATGTAAAAATACCCTGCGCAGACAGTAACCATCTCCGATTTTGAAAAGTCCTCCTAGAAAAAAAAGTTGATGTCATAATATCGCCGCTAATGGAAATCGCCTAAAAAAAATTATCTCCGAAACTAGGCAAGATTTTTGAATTTTTGTTTGCGGGAATCAAGCCGGGCATTAGCACAGATAATTTATCGCAAACCTGATACATCACAATGACGTCATATTCGTTTTTATGACGTCATCATTAAGAGGACGAGGATCTTAGCATTTGAGCTTGTTTGTAATAAAATTTTTGGATTCATGTAAGAACTTAATGATGACCAGTAGAAGGCTAGAATACTGACACATGTAATACGCGACTTTCCAAATGACGTATGAATGCTGAATGAGCATTTTGCGCATGCACTGTGTGTGTGTCTGTGTGTGTGTGTGTGTGTGTGTGTGTGTGTGTGTGTGTGTGTGTGTGTGTGTGTGTGTGTGTGTGTGTGTGTGTGTGTGTGTGTGTGTGTGTGGTGGTGTGTGTGTGTGTGTGTGTGTGTGTGTTTACACTGACGCGGTTCAGCTCGCGGGACTTTTAACCTGCGTTACTGGCATGACGTCTGTGATTCAAATAGTCTTTTAAACGTATTTTTCAACATTTAGACGAGAGAGTGGAAATTTTAAAATGGTGAGGCATACTTGTTCGGTTCCTGGATGCAATGAAACGGAAGATCACGAAGGAACCAAAGAACTAAAGAGTAAAGACGGAGTCGTCAGGAGGAACCTGGAGAGGATTCCGGTTTCAGCCGCTACCCCCACTTCCCTCAAACCCACCCAGGCACAGCCAGTGAACTCACAGAAAATTTCTGCAAGAATTCACTTCTCCTTGGAGAGATAGATAAGGAGAATTGTGAAAATAAAATGTGAAGGGGAAAAAAAGATGTCGGGAAGAATCCGGACAGATATATTTCAGCAGTTTTCTCCGCAGGCTCAAATGTAGCAACATGTACAAGCTACCAGAGATCCATCACAAACCAGGCTCACGAGAATCAGGAATAAGAGAATATCCGTGGATGAGAGGAGTCGGGTTCCTATCATTTCCTGCTAAAACAATGAGCTAGCGGCGGCCAGGGTTATAACACACATCCATGAACGGACGTTCCTCCTTTCACCAATAGAAGCAAAAATAGAGTATAATTTCTCTGTGTGGCCCCAGAACCAAAAAAAATCGATACCTGTAACGACACTTACAGCCTCACAGCCTACACAACTCCCTCCTCCCTCCCCCAATCCCACTTCCCCCAAACATGATTACTAGTAAATATCGTCATTTCAAACTTACCCTGTACATCGACAAGCCCCAGATATGAATTTCCATTGGTGTTAAGACGCATGAATGTTTGGTTAGAACACGCCCATCGACGAACCTTCGGCCTTTCACGGACCCACATCGTCGGAGTTTTTTGCGGTATGGACTGCAAGATATCAACTTTTTGGAAGAGTTGATCAGGAAGTTCTCCAACTGTTTCATTGTGCAGAGGCACAACCCTTTCTGGCAGGTACGCTTGCAAGTTTTTCAGTTTCTTTAAAAAGTTTTTTAGTCCTTTCATTCTACAATCCTTATCTGGCAGGCCTGAAATATGTCCAGATGACCCGATTTACTTCGTTATGAGGTTTTCTGCACATGTGCACTGGGAAATCTTGGGTGGATACGTCATTTTGAAAGTGCCAACATTGTAGAGTAGACGTAATGAGTGCAAGGAAGTTGTGCTAGCATTGTATCGAAGTCCGTTTAGGCTGAATTTAGAGTATTGCATGCACTTGTGAATTTTGTCTTATGATAAGGATATAGGTGAAAGAGAAAGAGAAAGAGAGAGAGAGAGAGAGAGAGAGAGAGAGAAGAGAGAGAGAGAGAGAGAGAGAGAGAGAGATACATGCAGAGCAACCACACTTGGTGTAGTGGTTAAAGCCTCCACTCTGAGTCTGGGAGATCGGAAGTTCGAACCTGACCCTAGCTAAGTCATGCCAAAGACATTAAAAATGGTACATGCTCTTCCTTGCTTGATGCTCAGAATTTCAAAAGGATGGAGCACGGACAAACAAACTTAGGTTGGCAACCATAGCGCAGGCTTTGATTAGCCTAACGTCCTCCTCTTGCACTGATGTTCCTTGGAAGGGAAGTCCTATTATTAACTCTCATGGTTCCGGAGCTAACTTGTCGTAGTTATGATGAAAGCCTGGAACAGAAACAAATACCATTCTGTGAGATGAGAGACCTTTAATTGGAGATATGAGCGAGGTGTACAAGCTAAGATATTGTTGCGGCTCGGCAAAGCCGGCACTCCCCTGACGTACAATGGCATCCAAAATATAGCGATCCAAGACAGTCATCTCGGTAGTAATCGTTTCGTTAGCCATTCCATATGTCCAGTGAGTAAATGGGACAAGATGAGCTGCGTCGGCTCTTAGTTAGGTCTTCAATCCCCAAATCTTTCATATCTTTCAATCCCTTTATTTCACACGCACAACCCCCTTCAAGCATGCATGCAGTCAGGCCAGTAACACTATCTGCGGAACATCAAGAAGGCGCAGCAACTGCAGCCTCATTTGCATAAGCGTGCCATTAACCAACCAATGCCTCACCTCAGACCCTCACCACACTCACCAAATGCTATAACCCTCACCATAATTCCCACAACACCTCCGAAAATTCCCACAACAACCAATGCTCGACCTCCTTGCCACGATCACCTCATCCGCTTCAGTCTCCTCACTGAAACCACCGAAACCACTCCAATGTTTCAACGCCTTCACCACAAATGCAACGCGCTTCCTCTACCTCACTACAACTGCTACAAACCGCCCCAACCACAGTTATCTCCAACGAACTAAAAGTGCAACAATTACCAATTCACACTCTTCACACTTCCTCTGCATCACACTGCACCACATTTTTGAACTCCCACTCACGCACTGTAGACACCCAGTTTTCTTCCCTCCTCAACCCCTCCTAAGCAATTGGGTTGCATAGGTCCATCGACCATGCCAGGTATAACGAGGTTGCTACACCTCAACTGCTTCTCCTCTCTCTGAGCTATCTCTAATTTCCTCTGGTGTGTGTGTGGTGTGTGTGTGTGTGTGTGTGTGTGTGTGTGTGTGTGTGTGTGTGTGTGTGTGTGTGTGTGTGTGTGTGTGTGTGTGTGTGTGTGTGATGGCACTTGTAACATGTGTAGCATAAGTTAAGATTGTAGAAGTTTATATCTGGTTAATTCTGCTTGGTGTCTTCTATCTTTGAAAATAATAATTGTATTTCTTTGCCGCACCCACAAATCCTTTGCTTCCCTGCTGTACATAATTGTGAAAAAACCTTACTATTGTGGTATATAAATTTCCTTGCCCTCACTTGTGATAAATTGCTTGTTATGAATGTACCCAGCTGGTTTCGCTTTTCCTTCATGAGTCCAGCATGGTCCACACATTAGTTTATCCGGGAATTTTTACCCCGTTAATTTGCTCTTGTTAGCCAGCGTGCACTCACTGTATTGCTCGGCAGTAATCTGGGTGTGCGGTAAGGGCACGAGACCCCAATTGACTCGGACCATCACAGGTAAGGTATCACATGAGGTAGTGTAACTTTGCCCATATTGGCAATGCAAATCTGTGTTCATTGTTGCTTAGCAACCTGCGGGTGCGCGGAGTTATCTGTGCCCGGCAGCCTCAGGACCGGTCATTCGAGAGGGACCCGATTGTTCCCCCTTGTGGCGAGTCTTAAACCCGCGAGTCCGCAACAATATTAATGGGAATTGACACAGAAGATAGAAAGAATTTTTTTGTGAATGGGCGCAGCTTTAAGATAATGATGGAGAGTGAATGGTTGGGATGTGAATTTTTTTTCCAGGAAGTATTCAGAGTATTGTGTGTTTTCTTTAAAACCATGCTGTCAGGTTGTTCCATGTGCTCGGATGTCTGTCTTGTGGTTGTTACTTGTGTTGTCATTGTGTTGTATAACATGTGCTGTTGTTCAAACCTGAAAATGCTCCACCAACTAACACAAAGATCGCTTGGGCTCAGGTCCAAGCGGTCTTCATCTGAGACGTCCTGCAGTTTTGGATCATGATTGGGGGTTCCAGGATAGTTCAGAGGTATTGTGCTTACCTTTGAGCTGTATAATCTGGGTCTGATTCCCGAGCCAACTTTCACTGTCAAACATCATCCTGGTGCTTGGAAATCAGGTTGTTGTTTCAGAGGGTAACACAGTCCTTTGGATGGAGGTTAAGTCGGTGTCTCGTCTGCTGGCATCCTCTGGTTGACGTGAAAGATTCCATGGTGTCTTTTGCAAAAGTAGGCCGACGTGTGCCAACACCCTGGCCAAATTACAAATTTCTGCCCAAACATGTAGGGGCAACTAGCAGCGGCAAAGCAGCACCTCCGTAATGATGTAATCAGTGGGTGAAATAAATCATCGAATCCCATTTAAATATACTTCAACTACTTCTTTAATGGACCCAATAATTCCCACCTTTCCGTGGGGTCAGCAGAGAATGGTTCTTTCCTCAACCACGGTCCAGGCCTGACATTAGACTTAAAGAGATTTGGGCAGGAACTTGTGATTTGTTGAGGATGCCTAACACTTCATCGAAGACACCGTGCGATCTTTAACGTCCACCAATGACCGGTAATGGTAGAGCAGTCTCTTAGCTAAACGTCCATCCAAGGGATGGTGCACATTGATGCTTCACCCTGGCTGTGAACCACCAGGATGACAGTTTACAGTTACTTTGAGATTCGAACCCAGGTTGGAACAGCTCACTAGGAAGTACTCATATACCTCTAAGCTATCCTGGCAGATGCTATTCTCGGTTAAGTATGCATTCAGGAAATCGATAGGTAGATCACCCACACAATTCCCCGGCTCCTCGTGTCTTCACCATACCCCCTTCCTGATTCCTGATCCGCCCACATTTCTCTTTTCATTCAGATGCCCCAGTTGTGTTTTTCTTTGGTCGTTGCACTCATTCGATCATCTTGCCAGCCATGTGCTATGCACATTGTGCGTATGAAAATTATAAGCTAATGCAAAATAACTCCTCATGTCAGAAAGACAAACCCGCAGACCCACAGCGATGACACATGTGAAATCCACGATTTTTGTGGAATCTCGTCGTTATCTCCTGGAAGTAGTCCAGTACTTCCTGTGAATATATTTGTTATTGTTTGTCATTTGGAAGCAATTCTAACAATTTCGCTTAGTTGGAGGAAATGTCTCTTTTTGTTCTGGAACTTCGTATTATGTCAATTACTTCAAGATTTCCTTGGAATCAACCTGCATTTCAGGAATCCTGAGAAAATACTTTGGCAATGAAACGCGAGGAGAAGATTAAAAACAGAGGAAACTAGAGCAGCACTCGTAAGAGCGCATAATTCTGCAACGCTTCAACGGTTTAAGTTTTGTATTTCTACTGATAGGCCGGATGTGGATTCGGACCTGAACCAAAATCGAATCAGCTCGTCTTGTCAAATAGCCAACTCATCCACCTAGTTTTGTCATAAACCATCCACAACTTTTTGAAATATCGTGGGATGTATAGTTTTTGGTGAAGGTGAAGAATCATCTCTCAATGTTGAAGAATCACTTAAAAAATTAAATAATCCTCGTATCCAGATCCAGATTCAGATCTTCACCAAAATCAAAACAATTTGTCCTTCTCACACACCCAACCTGTCCACCAAGTTTCGTCCAAATCCGTCCGGAACTCTTGAGATATCCTGCTCACAGACAGACAGACATGGAGGGGTGAAAACATAACCTCCATCCACATTTGGTGGCGGAGTTAAACAGCGTTCACACAATGTAGCAGTCACATATGTTTTTATTTTTTGGGTAGCCGCACGGCATATTTAGAAATTGTGGAAACCGAAAACGTGGGGGTGCCGTACGGTCTTTGATTTGATGTTGCACGGTGACCTTAGGTCGTCCCTGCGGCGGCCATATAATTTTCAAGGCAGACGCAAGGTAGCCTCAAGGTGCCCGCAAGGCGACCGCAGGGGGGCCCTAAGGCGAACGTGTGGCCAGACGGACGGTAACGAGTGGGTATATATACCAGTTCTTTTTTACTGAAATAAAATATAACAGTTCGGAATATACCAGTATATATAACTGAATATACTATAACTATAATATATATAACTGAATATA
This sequence comes from Eptatretus atami, assembly GCA_035128595.1. NCBI lineage: Eukaryota > Metazoa > Chordata > Myxini > Myxiniformes > Myxinidae > Eptatretus > Eptatretus atami. Next base: position 33,545,012 of record CM068968.1, read on the forward strand.
CCACTTCGGAGTATAGGCAAACACCTATACTCCGATCTCTAGCGGTAGCGCACGGTGGACGCACGGTCGACGCAGACTGCCACGGAGGCCTACGTAGGACGCACGGCGGGTGTATGGGAACCGTGTGTCGACCCTGCGTTGCCCGCAGGTAGTCACACAGACCGCAAGGCCATCGTACGTTGAACACAGGGACGCCTTAGGACTACCCTACGGCGACCGGTGGAAATAATGCGGCCGCAGTAATTTTTTGGGGTTGGCAAAATTCATTTTTCATTGATAAGAGCCTACGGCAGCTGCACGAATAACGCAAGCCCACCGTACGCCTTACGTATGGTCGACGTGGAACACATCTTCGTCATGGCTACGGCTTGTCGAATTGCTACGGCCAACGTAGAAATGAAAAAAGTTATAACTCCGCGCTATAATTCCACGGCGACCCCTACGGCCTGTAAAATATAGCCATATGGCGTAGGGCCACCCTGAGGCCACCTCAGAAACTCTGCGGCCGCCGCACATTTCTGTCAATTCAGGGGGGGGTTGGGTAATGCCCGCCGTATCCTAGCCGTAGAGCAAATGTGACTTAGGCTTAAGTGAATCTCACCGTGACCTCAACATCCTCACCAGAAACAGGTAGAGACAAGATAGCAGCATCCAAGATGTTATTGAAAGCCTGGATCTTAGTTTTGACCCAGGAAACTCATAATCCCAGTGGCTCCAACACTTCATTCAACACCTCGAGGGCCCCCAAAAGGATATCTAGAGTTTCCACAAAGATGACTGCATCATCTGCGAAATCAAGGTGAGAGATCCTGATATTTCCAAACGATGCACAGCAGCTTGATCTATCCGACATCCTCCCCAGAATCCAGTCCATACAAGCGCTGAGAAGTGTGGGGGCCAGTACACACCCCTGACAAACTCCAGTAACAACTGAAAATAAGTCAGAG
>CM068968.1:33562087-33592114 GCA_035128595.1 Eptatretus atami
ACAAACATCCAAACAAACATCCAAACAAACATCCAAACGAACAAACATCCAAACAAACATCCAAACAAACATCCAAACGAACAAACAAACAAACAGACAGAATTACTGACAATAAGGGTCACCTATTTCGGCGACCCAACAAACGGACCCAAATGCAATCCCCTCTCCTTCGGCGAGGGTAATGAAGGTTGGAAAATGTGGAAAACAAACAAATGGAGGCATCCGTCATTTCCCACATCAGCCTCGTGACGTTTTTTTTTTCGCACTGCCACGAGAGAGTTGGTTCATTCATATTTGAGATCCTGAATTGTATGAAAAACATTATATGAGATAGATGCACAACAAACCATATGATGAACGGCACGAAGAGCAATTTATTGACGAATATATATATATATATATATATATATATATTTATCATTGTAAATCTTATTAAAATTTGTCTTGATTATTTCTCTTTGGTCATTGTGCCATCCTTTTTGAATGAGTCCTATTGTGTATTGATCTTTTAGATAATTATTTTGTACAAAAGTCGAGGCTCATGGAGAAGCTAGAACCCTAATTTAATGGATTAGGAGCAACAGAACAAGAACAGATGAGAGAGAGGGAGAAACACTAACAACAGAGTTGAAGGACAAAATAGAGGAAGACCGGGACAAACAATTGGTTTGGGGAGGAATGGGCAGAAAAGGATGCATGTTGTGGACAAGATTGATCGGAAAGAAACAATCGGGAAGGAAAAGTTGAAATTTTGAAGGAGGTGGGTTTTTGGGTGAGTGGAGGAGGGGGGTTTCGGGTTTGGATTTGGGGATGACTGAGATGGTGGTGAACGGCTGTCTTGAAGACCTGGAGGGAGGAATGAGATGAAGAGAGTGTGGAAGCTTGTTCGACAGGAAGGTGGACGATGGTGGACCGTGTGCAGGCCGTGCAGAAACCTGGGGGGGGGCACATGCATGGAAAGAGCAGAGGGTGCAAGACCAGAAAGGGAGCGGCAGAAGACAAACAGACCACCAACCTGTCTCTGCAATGGGAAAGTGATAGGCCCATAGAATTAGCTTCATCGTGGCACATTCAAATGATATTGAAGGCTTTGGACTCCACGGCGTCAAGCTGAGCAAGGTGTGAGGCAGGAGTACCAGTCCAGAGGGGAGAGCAGTACTCCATCAGCCTGTGAATGAAGGCCTTGTAGGTGGGTAATATCTGGGTTTTTTTCTTGATACATGTGATTGTTTCTTTTTATAGCTCATATGATTTGGTCAAATAATAATGGTTTTAACAACAACAATAGTTGACCTTACAGGGTGGAAGATAGCTGTTCGCACGTGACGCGTGAGCACCGAGGTCCAAGGAGCATGAATTTGCTTTTGGTGTGGATGCTGCAGCCCACACAGTCGCCACACTCTGAAATAGCAAGCAGTGAAACCTGGTGCCAAGGGTTGTACGAGAAGACCAGAATCTATTTTCCCCTCCCCTCGGTCTAGGCAGGAATTCGTCTTTTATTCAGGGTGCCGACGACAGCTCGTCTACTCTTTGTGGGATCTTTGACGTCGACCAGAACCCCCAGTGCTGGCAGATGGGTCCACCAGCTGAACCTCCTTACAATGGATGGACGGTGTGCATATTGCTGTATCGCCGAACTGGCGAAACACCAGGATGACAGTTTGTAGCACATTCGAGACTTGAACCTGTGCTGGACGGCTCAAAGGTGAGTACACATACCTCAAAGTAGTCCTGCCAACCCCAAAGCACTTTCATATTCATAACTAATCACACACACACTCACTCTTGTGCAGCCTTGAGGCTGCTGGTTGCATCATTGGTTAGGGACGCGGTTATGCTGCTGATGCAGTGCCCCTGTCACCAATACACTGGTACTCATTTCACCGACCTCGGAAGGATGGCAGGCTGAGTCAACCCCACCTAGTATTAATTTAGTGGCTAACGGGGCTCGAACTCAGTACCCTAGGGATAACTAATCAATAAATCTGTTCATTCATTCCCCCCCACTGTGTCCTCACATTGTTGTGCTGAATGTATGTAATATATCTACAAGCTCTTTCATGAGCCTTTCACACTGGATGGGAAATTTGAACCGAGAAACGAGAACTTACCCCTTTGCAAAAGTGCAGCCTCCAATGGGGGAAAACTTGTCATGGGAGTTGGGTTCTGGACTGGAGATGGGCGTTGGGTGGGAGCAGAGCGTTGAGGCCCATGAGCTTGAAAAAAAAGAAGAAAAAAAAAGAAGGAGGATTACAACAAATATTGGGATGTGAGGCTCTCGGGATGTAGATGTGGATGTAATTCCATCATAAATGTGTGAATGGACTTACTTCGAAACGTTGCCATGGCAGGTTGGCTGGCTGCTCCGCGGTTGATGGCCACCAGTTGGACACTGAATTCCGAGCCTGGAGACAATCCACTAACAACCATCTTGCGCTTCTTTCGTGGCAGCATGCTTTCAGAAACCTCTCCTGCAGGATCACACCACCACCAAGTGGATCATCCGGACGGGAAGAGTCAAAGACTACAAGATGGGTACTTGAGAGCTCTCCAGCAACACAACGCATGCACATTCAGAAAGCGTTGCGGACAATTTACTCTCATGGCCTCAACTATTCTCATCTTCTTGTGGTGTGAGCCAGGGGAAAATTTTGGCCAACGGCTTTCATTGTCTGGCTGGCTAGGCCTGGTGTTCAATTTGAGATAGCAGGAATTTGTCACTCGGTCAGCGTGTCGGGGATACCTCACCTACTCATTGTGAAACACACTGCGGGGTATTTAACGTACACTTATGACCGATACTATAGCAAACGGGTCCCCTGGCTTACCATCACTCCGATGGACGGCGCACATGTCGACGCATCAAATGTGCCCTGCCGGCGAAACACCAGGGTGGTAGTTCATAGCTGGGTCAAGATTCAGACCCAGGATAGACGGCTCAGAGGGGAGTGTGAATACCTCTATGCTGCCCTGCCAACCGTAAGATGCTTGAGGGGAAGGGCTGAGGTCTAAGTTCCACCAGTTTGTGAATGCAACATGTAGATGAGGTGCCAAATGCAATTCCAGATTTATTTTACACATTTTGTTTGACCGATGAGCTGCTTAACCCCACTCTTGACTGGAGGCGTGGGGTTGGGTGATAAACGCACAATACCGAACACTAAGAGGAAACCACCCACAAAGAAGAGAAGTCACATGTTGGCCTCCACGAGGAGCAGCTCACCGGTATCAAGCTGGGTGACGGTGAGCTTGAGGTTCTGGAAGGGTTCAGAAGGTGGTCGCCACGTGAAAATGACCTTGCCATTTGGCTTTGCGTTGACTTTCAGGTTCCTCGGAGCACGAGGTGCTGCACGGGGAGAAAGGAACGACGAGTTAGCAAAGTTAAGTGGCGTGTTGGCTCACTAACATACTATTCACTCAAACTCCGGCCCAGTTACCACTTTATAGGAAAACACCGACGAGCCGAAGACTTTCAATGACTCTGAAACTGCTTCCAGGCTCAGCTGTAATGTTTCCATGTGTCCTGTACCCACCAGCATCCTTGTCCGCACATGCGGACATGTTCCCCAGAGTGCCACGGCCTAACGCTCCAGATGTTTCGAGTGACACCGGCCTTCACGGGCAACACTGCAGTTCGTCATCACAACATGTGATTAGACCTTAGCCCTGGGTTAAGATGTATTCTGAAAGATCCTTTTTTTCACTGGAATAAACATTTCAGTAGCTTTCTGCTTGGCTCGCAACACGTCTGAGGTCATGACGACGCGTGAGAGAGTTGCCAAAGTAAATATAAGCAAAACTCTGGAGTAACACACGAAAGAACAGGAGTTTATTCAGTAACAGTTTCAAAGTTTTGCACTGCAAGTTGGAGATGGATTTTCAACAAATAAGATTGTTATGATGATAATTTACTCAAGGCATATTATGCTGCTTACGCACCTCCTCGGGTCATCCTTTGCAGCATCTTTAACCCTTTGAACCCTGAGCTCCTTGGACTTTCGGCTCCCCGACCCTGGGCTCCCTTGAGAAAAATCCGGCCGCTCAGGTACATGGAGGTTTGAATAGCGGCTGGTAAAACGGCCGGCAGGGTTCAAAGGGTTAACTTGCATTCCTTGAAAAAAATACATAAACGTCATGTCCGCATTCTCCATCGAATTGCCCTCTTCGACCCGTCGCTGCATCTCCTCGACCACTTCCTCACGTTTTCTCTTATTTTTGCAACCCTCAACCTTCAATTTGTTTTCAACTTCAACCTTCTTCAACCTCAACTTACATCCAACCTCAACCTGCATCTCTTCAACATCAACCTCAAACTCCTCGTTTTCCGACTGAATTGCCCTCTTCGACCCGTCGCTGCATCTCCTCAACATTTCCTCACCTTTTCTCTTATTTTTTCTAACCCTCAACCTTCAACTTGTTTTGAACCCAGGCTTCTTCAACCACAACTCATATCCAACCTCAACCTGCATCTCTTCAATGTCAACCTCAAACTCCTCGTTTTCCGACTGAATTGCCCTCTTTGACCGTCGCTGCATCTCCTCGACCACTTCCTCACGTTTTCTCTTATTTTTGCTAACCCTCAACCTTCAACTTGTTTTGAACCTCAGGCTTCTTCAACCACAACTTACATCCAACCGCAAACTGCATCTCTTCAATGTCAACCTCAAACTCCTCGTTTTCTGACTGAATTGCCCTCTTTCGACCGTCGCTGCATCTCCTCGACCATTTCCTCACTTTTCTCTTATTTTTGCTACCCTCAACCTTCAACTTGTTTTGAACTCAGGCTTCTTCAACCACAACTTATATCCAACCTCAACCTGCATCTCTTCAATGTCAACCTCAAACTCCTCGTTTTCCGACTGAATTGCCCTCTTCGACCCGTCGCTGCATCTCCTCGACCACTTCCTCACGTTTCTCTTTATTTTTTGCTGACCCTCAACCTTCAACTTGTTTTCAACCTCAAGCTTCTTCAACCACAACTTATATCAACCTCAACCTGCATCTCTTCAACGTCAACCTCAAACTCCTCGTTTTCCGACCGAATTGCTCACTTCGACCCGTCGCCGCATCTCCTCGACCACTTCCTCACGTTTTCTCTTATTTTTTGCTGACCCTCAACCTTCAACTTGTTTTCACCTCAAGCTTCTTCAACGCACAACTTATATTCAACTCAACTGCATCTCTTCAACATCAACTCTCAAACTCCTCGTTTTCCGACCGAATTGCTCACTTCGACCCGTCGCCGCATCTCCTCGACCCCAACCTCCATGCCAGACTGCATCCGGCCGAGATCATTACAAGTCAAGACGGCTTATTGTCCTGAAACGATTGTCGCAGAATGCAGTTGGTACCATCAACTTAACAATGATTTCATTCACACGCTGTCCTTTAAAAGTTTCGTGTCTACAACTTTGGCCTTTAAGGAAAGATCGCTGTTTCGAGTTACCCAACCCACCTTGAGTGAGAACCAGCGAGACACAAAGCAAGGCAAGGAGAGCCAACATCTCTCGGAACACGAGTGAAGGCTTCATGTTTGGGATGTGCTGCTTCAAATCACTGTCAACACACAGCAAAAGAACCTTTGATGCACAAACACTGCAAAGTTTTCCAGCGACCGCCCAGCTCTGGACACCGAGTCGGAAACCGCACGTGTAACCGCACAACCGCACCATGAAAATTGCAATACAGACTCCCTACACAAATACTGGCAGAACTTACCTGGAGCATGAAGCTTCGAAAAACAAATTCTGTCCCTTTCACTTTTAATGTCCGAGTCTGTCCTCCAACCAACCGAAAGCGACTCCAAGCAGCTTAATAATCCTGTGCACATCCCAGGCACAGCTTTACCTCTCCTTTCCTATATCCCTCCCTCTCTGTTTCCATTACTCCAAAGAAATCTTACTCCTCACCCCCACCCTCATGTCATTCTCCTCTCCGAATCCCTCCTTCCCCTTCTCTCCAAGCTCTAAGTCTTCCTATCTGTACACATTCATCACACATTCACACACCCCTTCAACCTCGACTCCTCCGACCAGCTCTGTTGGAGTTCCACTCCTACCTCCCCACAAAACATCTTTGCAAACCCAGCCTCCCCCCTAGATTCTTAACTCTCTCCGGAATTAAACTATCATGATCGCAATTGCAGTGAAATTAACATTCCAGGGTTACATTTTCTTCCCCCCACCATCCTTCTCTTCTCTCTTAACTGTACTCTTTGTTCCTCTTTCTCTGCTCCGTTAAATTGGATGGAAGTTTTTAGGAAATTACTTCTTGCTTCCTTTTGGGGGCCGAGAGGATGGCCTAGACTCTCGAGGTACGCACACTACCCTGTAAGCTGTCTAACCTGGGTTTTCTCATCCAAACTCAGCTATAAACTGCCATCCTGGTGTTTCACAGGCAGGGTGATTCATCAATGTGTGTGCCGTCCCTCGGATGGACGTGAAACTGGGCGTTCCGTCTGCTGGCATTACTTGGTTACGTTAAAGACCCCATGAAGAGTAGGCGAGCGAGTAGGTCCTTCGTGTAGGTCCTTCGTGAAGTAGGTAGGAGTAGGTCCTTCGTGGAGAGTAGGCGAGCTATAACCTGCACCCTGAAACAAATTCTAAATTCCTGCCATGACTTCCTCTGTCGGAGCATGGCAACCGGTCCAGGATTCTAACCCGAGCCGTAGAAACTGCTTCGGCAGCACCAACGCCCTGTTATGATATCCCAATATTTAATCAGAGGTTGGGGCTTGTGGAATGGCGAGATGAAAGAGTGAGAAAGAGAGGACACTGCGAGGTGGACGAGGGACATGACTATGGACAAGCAGACAGGAAAAGGAACACAATGAACAAGAAAAACAGCAAGTCCTTCACCAGGACTTGTTTTGTGTGGCGTTTGTGTATTGGTATGTTACGTAATTAATAAGAGACATAACTAGAACTGCCACTTTATAACTGCTGGCAGTGATGACCGGGTACCAAGACGTCCCGCTTTGAAGCGACCCCACTTTGATCGGACACCTGACGCTGACCCATGATGTTTTCTATTATTATTCAATTCAAATCAAATGGAAGACCAAATAGGTACGAGTCCTGCGTCGGAGTAATCAGAAGGAACCAGAACAAGCAAAAAGCAAACATGAAGTCATCAGGAGGAACCTGGATAGGATTCGCATTTCAGCTGCTACTCCTCTACACTCAAACCCATCCAGGCACAGCCAAGTGAACCTCATGCAAACATAAATAAATAAATAAATAAATAAATAACCCACATTTAAAAAAAAAATTAATAATTCTGGCTGCCAAACCATGTGTCCGACCGATCAAGTTGAAGTTTAAAACATGTATTCCCCATCACGACTAGATCACGATTGTGGAGTTTCACACTGATAAATTAAGTGGTTCCAGAGAAAACATTAATATTTTTCTTAAATCTAATATGGCTGCCAAACCATGTGACATCAATTATGCCTTAACAACATTGTACACGCATGCCTTGGGGAACATTTATGTGACGTTTACCCTCGATCTGTCTCTGTTCTGGAGAAGAGGATTTTGACACGTTTTGGGGTAAATCCAATATGGCTGCCAAACCATGTGACCTACGACATCATGGCTAGGCAGTCATATGTGTAAAGTTTTGTCTTGATCTGTTCAGTCATTTCAGAGAAGAAGACTTTTGAAGTTTTTCTTTTTTAAAACAATAAGGCTGCCGAATCACGTGACCGATGGCATCATGAAAAAATTTTGTGGACCATTTCATCCCAAGATGACCCTCAAAAATTGTCATGCTGATCGGATGTAGCGTTCTACGTATGCAATTACGACGTCATAACTAAGGCACCTATGACGTCATTAAAAACAATCACACTCATTCCCCATGAGGAGGAGTACTTGCCGTGTGCTAAGTTTCAATTTTTTTTCCTTGCTGCGGTTTCAGAGATACAGAGGTCCAAAGTTTTTTTTCCCCCCCGTTTATCCAACATGGCTGCCACACCACGTGACCTATGACGTCATCATTATGATTATAACATTCCGCATGAGGAGTCGCACCAATGGTGAAAATTTCGTCTCGATCCGACAAGCGGTTGCGGAGAAAAACATGAAAGTTCTGTGCGGACAAACAAACAAACGGACAGACAGAGACAGACAAACGGGCCCAAACTCAATACTCTCTCCTTCGGTGAGGGTAATGAATCAGGAGAGGATGCCAGATGAGGGACACAGAGACAGACTGGACAGGCACGAGACACCTCCAGACAGAAGAAGTTCGACGTGGAATGATTAACAAGTTTATTCACTTTTGCATTTTCCTTGAAAAAAAAAAAAAGACCTAAAGATGTTTCCTTTTTTTTTTTTTCTTTTTAGGGTAAAATCCTCATTCCCATGAAATATACACAGTTGACGATGGAGTCTCTTCCTTAATGTTCACTTGTCTTCTTACATCTTGCTTTAAATAGACAACTGTTGTCCTGTTTTACACAAGTGTCAGTGCTTCCTCATCTTCACTCCATGTTGACCGTTTGCCCTTTCTCCCCAACGGAGCATTCATTTGGGATGACTGTAAAACTAACATTTCCTTCATGGGACCAACAATGAAAACGATTAATATGATTCGTAGCGAGCGAGTTCGTCCACCTGTGTAAATGACGATATTAACCTTGAACGATCACACCATTTTGGGGCCCTCTGTGACGATTGGATCACCTTCTGACTCCTCAAGGTCTCTCCACCATGGACAACAACGGACAAGATGCACGTTTAGCCGGGTGTCCCGTGTGCTAGCATTAGTTGGTGGACGTCAGACGTCTGACGGTGATTTTCACGGAGAGTAGGCGACTTGTCGCTCTGAACAAGTCCTGTCCAAAATATCACCTTCAGTCGAACGTCAGGGCTGGCCAACAGGTTCGTGCAAGACTTGGGCCAATCTGTAGATCTGCGGCCGACGTCGCAAGATGGGGATTAATTGGGGCCGTTAAAGCAGACGTACATGGAAACGCAAATCCATCAAGGACAGGTGCTGCCTTCAATCGACTACTAACCACAATCTCAAATCAACAACCAGCACATGTGTCATTGATGTGTCATGGCTGCAATCTACCCTGATTGAACAACTTCCTCCAGTCACCACTACTATTGTAGCTGCACTGAAACCCTGGGATGACTCACAAAGTCCCATGACGAGGGAACAGTTCCCATAAAGACTGCAGCGGTTTAAGAGAGCCCCACAAACTGTTTTCTCAGGGCAACTCGGGATGGGACAGAATGCTATACACCTGTAAACAGTGACCCCCCCCCCCCACCTTATCTCAAACACTGGTGACGTGCACACCAAAAACAAGAGACTTGGTGTTGATAACAAAAATAACAATAAGGGCACTCGGTGGAGCGCACACCTCCACCACGAAATGCCTGATCCATGACAACATATCGGACCCAATCAATACATTTTTGAGATATTGTGCTATATATAATTTTTGGCCTCTCTCTCTCAAAGGTGAAGAATCACTTTTAAATTTCTAGTAGTCGGATCCGGATCGGGGTCTTCACCAAAATCGAATCAGTTCGCCCTTGTCACACACCCAACCTGTCCACCAACTTTTCATCCGGATCCATCAACAACTTTGTGAGATATCCTGTACACAGACAAACAAACAGACAGACAGAGAGGGGTGAAAACATAACCTCCTTCACCTTCGGTGGTGGAGGTAATTAAATCCACACAACCAAGATCAGTGGGGAAACTATAACTTATTCAGTGGGTTGGGGTTCCACCTTACCTGTCAGGTATCAAAAATCACGACTGTATAAGTTAAGGTAAGTAACTGTCTGTACAATGACACCAAGGTAGAAGGGGGTGGGGGGGGGGGGAATGCCCCCACCCCACCCCATAGACGAATCTCTGATTATGATCATAACAGATATGAGAAAAAAATTTGAGATTATTCAAGAGGGACAGAGTACTGTTCATCACATGATGACCATCGATCGATCAACTGACACAATCAATCTTCCAGCAGATCAGGTTTCCTGGAATTTATTTTGTCGAGGCTCGTGGAAGAGCTGGAAGAGAATGGAAGGGAACAAGATGGAAAGGGGGAAACACAAACAGCAGAGTACAAGTGAGAGTGAGAGTGAGATCAATGGGGGGGGGGGGAATCCCAATAATCTGGGAAAAGGGAGTGCCAGGGGGGGGGGGACCTGAGGTCCTGGTGACCAGCCACGTTGAAGCTTGAATCCCTGGAGGGAAGAATGGGACCGAACAGATTGGGGAAGTTGTTGATTCCACGGTTGAGAGAAAAGAAGAACAAATGAGTGGAGGTGAGTGGTGAGCCTGGGTTTGGGGAGTTTAACAAGCCGACCATATGCACCCTGCACAGACCTGGGAGGGACAGAGCCAAGAGAGGGGAGAGGGTGCAAGACCAAACAGGAGGTGGTGGAACACAAACAGATCACCGACCTGTGTGCGATGCGTGCACCCGATCAGTGTCGGCCTATTTACATAATACGTACGCAGAAAGTGGAATTGTTCACCTTCATTTAATTCCCTCTCCTCTCCAGCTTCCCAACAGTCCCTCTTCTCCATTCCTCCTCCCCAGTCCACATTTTTTTTTTTGTTGTTGTTGTTCTTCAAATTGCTTTCGATAAACTTACGTCGGGAAAAGAAAGGATTAACGAGTTTTCAAGTTTGATACATCCATGCTGAAAGAGATCTCCAAGATGGAATTGCTCGTCCGCAACTATCGGGGTGCTGGGTTAACAAATGGTCACTGATGCTTACAAGATGCTCACTGACGTAGTGTGCTAACTTTCTTCATCACAACAAGAGGATGGGATGCCAGGATGATGTCAAGTGAGGAAGGAAGATCGTTGTTCCAAAAGAAACACCAACGCTCGCATGGTGTCGCAGCGCTCTCTCGTGGTCACCTCCGTTACCTTGTACAACGGTGAACGTGAAATGGGAACTGTCATGTTGCATCCTTCATTGGGGGACACAAAAGTGAATGGTTGAGGAGGAATTGAAGCATCTACTTATTACGTACCTACAAAGTGGTTAAAATGAGAGAATTCAAATTTGCAAAAAAAACAAAAACGAGTGAGGACTATAGGAGACGTTTGGGATGAATAAGAGATATGAGAGAGGGTGACGAGGGAAGAGACACGTGTTGAACACATATGGAACGAGGAGGTGGGGAGAGACAGTCAACGGCACTCAGTGGAGCGCATACCTTCGCCAGGCTGAACAGTTTACGGACTTTATCCCACTGATTGGTCGGATCTGGATCCAGACCTTAACCAATCTCTCAATTATCGGAAGAATCGCTTGAAAAACTAGATGGTATTCATAGAATACACACCCCGCACTCTTTGGAGAAGGACTTGGTGCGAGGCGACTCTTTTGTCACTGACCCAACTCAAATCCACCGAGTTTTGTCATAACTCGTCCACAAATTTTTGAGATATCATGATATCGTGTTTTTTTGATATCGTTTTGAGATATCATGATATAATTTTGAGATATCATGATATATTGAGATATATAGATATCATGATATAGTATCATGAACCCGATCTCTCAATTTCAGAAATTCGGCCTATGTTGACATTTTTGACCTCAAAAATAATTGGTGGTTGAATTCACTGACCTGATATGCAAATCGTCTTCAAATTTCACGTCAATCAGATGAAAATTGACAATTTTAGAAATTTTGGCCTATGTTGACCTTTTGGCTAAATGTTGACCTCAAAAATAGTTGGTGGTTGAATTTAGTGAGCTGATGTGAAAATCCTGTTCAAATTTCAAGTCAATCGGATGAAAATTGAGGATTTCAGAAATTCGGCCTATGTTGACCTTTTGGCCGATGTTGACCTCAAAAATAATGGGTGGTTGAATTCAATGACCAAACGTGCAAATCCTGTTCAAATTTCAAGTCATTCGGATGAAAACTGACAATTTTAGAAACGTCACCTGTTGACCTTTTGGCGGATGATGACCTCCAAAATAGTTGGTGGTTCAATTCAGTGACCTGATGTAAAAATCCAGTTCAAATTTCAAGTCAATTAGATGAAAATTAACTATTTTAGAAACTCGGCCAATGTTGACCTCGCGAAACTTTGTCGCTTGACCGTCACAGGAACGGTGCCTATAATCTGTACAAGTTTCAGAACGATTGGCTGAACGGTTTGGGCTGTTGGTGAGTGGACAGACAAACAAACAAACAAACCGAACACGCGAACACATCAACATCGTTGTCAAAAAAAATTTGCCAAAAAGGGTGAAAACATAACGTCCGTCCACCTTCGGTGATGGAAGGAACAGGAAAGAGCAATTAGATATTCCAGACCCTTGGCCATGACTTGGTTTGAGTGGTGTCGTGTGTGTGTGTGTGTGTGTGTGTGTTGTGTGTGTTGGTATGTGTGTGTGTGTGGTGTGTGTGTGTGTGTGTGTGTGTGGTGTGTGTGTGTGTGTGTGTGTGTGTTGGTGTGTGTGTGTGTGTGTGTTGGTAGTGTGTGTGTGTGTTGGTAGTGTGTGTGTGTGTGTGTGTGTGTGTGTGTGTGTGTGTGTGTGTGTGTGTGTGTGTGTGTGTGTGTGTGTGTTGGTATGTGTGTGTGTGTGTTGTGTGTGTGTGTGTGTGTGTGTGTGTGTTGGTATGTGTGTGTGTGTGTGTGTGTTGGTTATGTGGGTGTGTGTTGGTGGTGTGTGGTGTGGTATGTGTGTGTTGTGTGTGTTGGTGTGTGTGTGGTGTGTGGGTATGTGTGTGTGTGTGTTGGTATGTGTGTGTGTGTGTGTTGTGTTGGTATGTGTGTGTGTGTTGTGTGTGTGTGTGTGTGTGTGTGTGTGTGTGTTGTGTGTGTGTGTGTGTGTGTGTGTGTGTGTTTTGTGTTGTGTGTGTGTGGTGTGTGTGTGTGTGTGTGTTGTGTTGGTATGTGTGTGTGTTTATGTGTGTGCGTGTTTATGTTTTTGGCATATTTGTGTGGTATGTAGCGGAGGCTTTTGACGATATCTTTACTGTATAGACGAGCAGGGTACCCAACATTGCCCAGTTGGGGTATGCGACGTTGCCTGGTGGGGGGTACCCGACGTTGCCCGGTAGGTACCCGACATTGCCCAGTTGGGGGTATGCGACGTTGCCTGGTGGGGGGGTACCCGACATTGCCCAGTGGGGTATGCGACGTTGCCTGGTGGGGGGGGGGGTACCCGACGTTGCCCAAGAGGGAGAGGGAAGTAGTGGGTATGCGACATTGCCTTGTGGGTGGGTTGCCCAGTGTGTACCGACGTTGCCCGGTGTGTACTCGCATTGTCCGGTGGGGCAGTAGCGCAACGTGGCCCAGTGGGTACCGGACGTTGACCAAGAGGGGAGGGAAGTAGGTGGGTATGCTACGTTGCCCAGTGGGTACCGGACGTTGCCCGGTGTGTACTCGGCATTGTCCGGTGGGGCAGTACGCAACGTGGCCCAGTGGGTACCGGACGTTGCCCGGTACTGTTCTATCCCTGTCGGTATTTTGAAGAATCAGTATTTTTTTTAGGTCCTCGTGGAGGATCTCTAAGTCTTACTCACGTTGTTGTTCTTCATCTTCTTCTTGTGGACTTTTTTGTTCACAGCCTACAGTTTTCATCGAAACTTCCTGAAACTTGGCATATATATGTAAAAATTCCCTGCGCAGACAGTAACCATCTCCGATTTTGAAAATTCCTCCTAGAAAAAAAGTTATGACGTCAAAATATCTCCGCTAATGGAAATCGCCTAAAAAATTATCTTCGAAACTAGGCAAGCTTTTTGAATTCTGTTTGCGGGAATCGAACAGGCATTAGCAGAGATGAATTACCGCACATATGATACATCACTATGACGTCATATCAATTTTATGACGTCATTCCTATTTTTGACATTTTTTGTTCACAACCCAGAGTTTTCATCGGATCTTCGTGAAACTTGCCATGTATATGCAGAAAGCCCACGCGCAGACAGTAACCATCTCCGATTTTGGAAATTCTTCCTAGAAAAGAATTGATGTCATATATCGCCGCTAATGGAAATCGCCGATACCATTATCTCCGAAACTAGGCAAGCTGTTTGAATTTTGTTTGCGGGAATCAAGCGGGCATTAGCACAGATAATTTATCGCAAACCTGATACATCACAATGACGTCATATTCGTTTTATGACGTCACATTAAGAGGACGAGGATCTTAGCTCATTTGAGCTTGTTTCTATTATTTTTTTATTCAATGTTATTCGTCGAATAGATACTCGTGAATGAGCCGTTGAAGTTTCTGAATGACGTTGAATGACGTTCAGGAATAATAATAAGAAGAAGAAGATGGACCACAAGTTCGAACACTTCGGGAAGAGGATTATTCGTATTCAAATGTCTGGAAATTGTTTATTTTTAAAATATATATATATTTATGCGGATGTGTACTTGAATATA
This sequence comes from Eptatretus atami, assembly GCA_035128595.1. NCBI lineage: Eukaryota > Metazoa > Chordata > Myxini > Myxiniformes > Myxinidae > Eptatretus > Eptatretus atami. The sequence goes on from CM068968.1 coordinate 33,576,505, forward strand.
ACTGTTATTAATCAGAAAAGGCTTTGGCACAAGAAAGCAATTCTATTTTTAAATCCCCCAAATCGACCTTCCTTGTCTGAAACACTCACTGACGAACACCTGAAAGTTGACGAAGATCCGTTTAGCCATCTTTGAGAAAAATGGCGACACACAGACAAACGGCTCTCTTGGAGTCCAGATTCATGTTCCAATAGTACGTACTTTATAGACGTGCTCGGATTGTAAGAGTACGTAATTTTAGAACGAATCGGTGGAGAAATACAACGTGTAGTACTGGCTCTACCACCAGGTGGCATTTGTGGCTTACGTTCGTGTATTATGTGCGGACAGACAGACAGACACACAGACAAACCCAAATGCAATCACCTAATAAGTTAATAGATTAATATATGGCAGTGATTCCAAGCGTTTTCTTCAGGATGACTCGATTCGGACAGCAGCTCATTGTTACATCAGACAAGATGGACGTCCACCTGTTGAGAAACATGCCATCGTGTAACGAATGTTTGTACTGCACTCTGAAAAAATGCATGACCTCGATTGGTGTGGACCCCCAGGCTTGAGCGTTGAGACATTTAACCTCTCGGTTTGTTTTGTTTGGGTGGTAAAGATGGCACGGTGGATCTCAGGTGTTAACGTCAGGGTTGTAGGGACATGTGGGGTGAAGTTCATGGTTGGCTGAGCTGTTTGAGTGGGACATCACCTGGAGGAAGTTTACCTGCACAAGTACTGTGATGTAAGGCTCATTGTGAACAATGCACATAGATCATCAGCAGGTCATTAGGAGATATCAGTGCACTTTTTCATGAATTACAAGGACATTATAAGTATATAAATGGGAGTGTGGGGTGGGGTTATAGAGATTGTACCTCTGACGAACAGCAGCTTCGTCCGGGTCTTTGAACCGGATGGCTCTAACTCTCATCACTTTGTTCCCATCACTTTGTCTCTCGCACGCACATGGCTCCAAGTACCTGCAAGTGCCCATCAGCACACACCACCTCCTTGGGCAATGTCTGTGGCTGGCCGGCTTAACTGCGTGAATGAAATGAATGGCGCGAGAATGCTGGAAACCAATGGCAGGAGTTTGAGGGATGCCTTTCCGTCTTATGACAGGAAAACCGAGAAGAAGGCAAAGAGAAGGAAATGGATGAACCGGATGATGGAGTGGAAGAGAAAATGGACAACGGATCCCCTTTCGAGTGGATGAAGACAGAGTGAAATGGTGTTCCATGATAGCCAACCGAATGATGAAGAATGATGATGATGATGAAGAATGATGATGATGATGATGATGATGATGATGATGATGAAGAATGATGATGAATAATGATGATGAAGAATGATGATGAAGATGATGATGATGATGATGATGATGATGATGATGATGATGATGATGATGCAGGGCATCCCACTCGATACAGGATTGAAGCCACCACCAACTAGCAAGAAAATTCTTAGGTCCAAAAGTTTCACCACCAAATGCTCTTCGTCTAGGAGTGTGAAGGCATCATGTGGCAGGTATTAAGTTCCCTTCAAGGATGTAGGAGGGGTGGGCGAGTGGAGAGAGGGGAGGATGGTTGAGACACACATTTGCATACTGAAGTAACATGGTCCTTCTCCCGCATTGGGATAGTGCAGAACACCTGGCACACGATGTCTGCACAGTCCTGGATGAAGGCCACTAAGTGATTGAAATGTCTCACCTGCTGGACAGCTCCACTGAGTACTAGTTTGTCGGGGACACCTCTTCGTGGTGGTTGTGCCCACAAATGCAAGTCTGGGGCCAAATTTCTCCCTCACTCTCTAACTCCGTCGTGGCCCTTATTTGATGAAGACAGGGTACACCATCCTGGAGGTGGGGGAATCTCTGGATCACTCCTGGGAGATCGATTGGCTGTATCCGTGCCATGGGCTGGTTTGAGAGAACTGTCCAGGGCTACACACAACAACAACAATGAAAAAAAACAACAACAACAACTCCTTGATGGTCTCTTCAGTTTTAAATATGGATCTTCCAAACTACAACCAATTTTTTGTGAGCACTTACTGTAACTTTGTTCAACCTTCTGATGCAATCCATGTTTAAAGGAGGATAAATCTCTTCAAACTGTAGAGTTGGGATCTATCTCCAGGTGTATTTTGGTGATAATAGACCTTTTCTCCAAGGGTTTTTATTAGAGGATGCAAGTGCAAGAAAAAGTGCAGACTAGAGAGGATGGAAACTTGATGCACTGACACTGGAGTAACTTATCGAACTGGAGTAACTTATCGAGCTGGAGTAACTTATCGAACTGGAGTAACTTATCGAACTGGAGTAACTTATCGAGCTGGAGTAACTTATCCGAGCTGGAGTAACTCATCGAGCTGGACTGGAGTAACTTATCGAGCTGGAGTAACTCATCGAGCTGGAGTAACTCATCGAGCTTGAGAGTAACTTATCGAGGAACTGAAGAGTAACTTATCGAGCTGGAGTAACTCATCGAGCTGGAGTAACTCATCGAGCTGACACACATTCAAAGTTAGTAAGTGTACAAGCATTTTTTAAAGATTACATTTTGTTTGATTCCTTTTGTATGTTTCGGTGATTGTTATGACGCGAGCGTTTTCATATTTTCATGGTCCGTCAGTGAAAACAAGCAGAAGATGAACTTTCTATTTTCTCTAATTCGTTCCGGGCCAAACAGAGCGAGGTTGAGGCTGTTCGTTCCTGATACGTGAATCACTCCGTAACCAATGCCTACAAAAAAACAGAATTTTTGGAACGCCGGTCACATTTTCCATCCGATCATCATGTAGCTTTGTTTGAAAAATTCTCCATGACTCGGCACTCCTATGTTGAAATCTTATGTGTGTTTCAATAGTTCACGCGGTTTAGGAGAAAACGAATTTAAAATCGAACAAGGAACCGGTACTGTAGGTCTCCCGCCTTTTGCGTGTTAGGAGGAATAGATCTGTGAAATATGACAGATAAATCTTGAACTGTTTTTGAAACATCACGTGCACAGAAATACATGGACGGATGATCGGTCGGACGGAGCACATTTTAAATGTGCCTCCCCCAACCCTCACCACCTCCTAAGGTGAAGTCCTCGGCCGGCGTTCCACAACATGGTGTCAATGATGGCTGTGGATGCCTATTACTAGTCTAAAACTGTAAAATATGAGATAGTAAAAGTACCAATCATTTTTCTGCACAGACATATCTTTAGAGGCCACCTGCATATGAGATGCACAAACAATGCTGAATTCATATGAGTGTTACAGTCTGAGTCTTTGAGGGGAAAATCTAACAGGATAGCCTCGAGGTATGCACATTGACCTCTGGGTTGTCCGGCTTGGGTTCGAAAAAGGCAGCTCCGCAAAGCAGGGTGGCACATCAATGTGTGTGCCGTCCCTCAGATCGATAACAAACAAGGGGTTCTGTCTTCTGGCATTAATTGCTGGACGTTAAATATCCCACAGTGTCTTCATGAAGAGTGGGTGAGGAGTTTGCGGTTCGGGTTTGGGGTTACGTACACTGAACACATTTGAAATTCCTGCTCTGGCTACCACTGGGAAGGCAAAGGCAAACCACCCCTTGTAATCGCTGGCAGTGGGCTGTTTTGATAGCACCAAACCTGCCTTTGGGTATCAGAAAGCATGATGGCAAAATAACTTTGAATCTCAAAACTTTTTTGGAACCTTAAAGGTTCTGAGTCACTCAATTCCCCACTCTCTTCTCCACCCCATGATTCATTTTTCATCCAGTGCAACTGCTCCTTTCCGTCCAGCCAGTTCGTTGTCACATGTCCAAGCAAATTAGCTGATAGAATGTAGCATTCTACAAGCATGCGGTTCCCTGGCTTCCCTTGCTTGACATTTCCTAACTCTTCCACCTGGACAGGCCTGCCTGTTATCCTGACCGAATTACTGCTACATTCATCCGGAACTCGTGACTGTTGAACTTCCCAAACTTCCTCAAGCATTTCCCCTCCCCAGTCCTCCGAAAGATCTCTCTTACTATGTTTGTCTCTGCAATTTAATAAATTTATATTTCATTGGGCCATTGAGCTCTTTGTTCTGTCCTTGATTCCCACCCTGATTTTATGTTGTCACCATGGTGATTCCCAGGCAGGGAATTGGATCATTGAGTATGCCATTCTTCGGGAGATGTTAAGCCATCTTTCCTATCCATTAGGCAAACTCTTACCTCCTGCTTCTCTGGCCAAAGTTTGCTTTAGCCAACCTGAACGGTGCCAGAAGACAGATTAATGTCAGACCAATCTGGGAAAGTGACAAAACAAACCTTCAGACTATTAAGGGCATTATGCTGCTGTTCATCCCATGATGGATGAATAATCCTAGGTGAGAGAAGAAGGGTGAACAATAATTTATTTTAATTACCTTCACCACCAAAAGTCGAGGCAGGTAATGTTTTCACCCCTCTCTGTGTGTCTGTCTGTCTATTTGTTTGTTTGTTTGACTCTGAGCAGGATATCTCAAAAAGTTGGATATGGATTATGACAAAACTTGGGGGATGAGTTGGTTCGGTGACAAGAACAAGCTCATTCAATTGTGGTTCAGGTCTGGATCCAGATCTGGCCTATCAGTGGGTAACAAAACATGAATCGTTCAGCCTGGCGGAGGTATGCGCTCCACCGATTGCCATTCTATGTACACTCGTGAAGCGAAAAGCAGGGTTAAGCAATCGGTCCCGTATGTGTGGGCGTATGTGCATATGTGCGTGTTGTTTTCGCTTTGTTTTTGTATACATTGTCGAGGCTCGTATGCGAGGTAACAGACAATGCACAAAAAGGGGGACATGAGACAAGAGGGGCGGGAGAGGGAAGGACAAAACAGTGGGGGACGCAGAACACATGAGGAGATCTGTGGAAGGGAGAGGGATGGGCGGGGAACATGGGAATACAAGATGAACATTACAGGGACTTTCAGGAAGGAAAGCAGGGAATTTGAAGGAGGTGGGTTTGGGTGGATTAACGGGGGTAGAAAAGATCGAGGATTTGGATGGGGGATGATAAGAGGTGGTGGTGAACAGCTGTTTTGAAAGCCTGGAGGGAAGAATGGGATTGAATAGAGTGAGGGAGTTTATTCAAAGGGGAAAAAAGAGGAACGAAAAGAGTGAAGGTGAGCAGTGATTCGTGATTTTGGTAGTTTTACCAGAAGGGGTTGTTGGTGGACCTTGAGGGCCCTGTGGAAATGTGCTGGGACATATCACAGACAGAGCAGGGGGGGTGGGTGACACCGGAGAGAGACTGTAGAAGACAGAAAGTCCACCAACCTGCCTGTGGTGAGAGAGTGAGAGGCCAAAGACTCAGCTTCACTGTGAGAGATACATTGATCCTAAATGTCTTGGTTTCCACAGCGTGAAGCCGAGAAAGGTGAGAGGCAGGAGCACCAGCCCAGAGGGGAGAGCAGTACTCCAACAGGCCTGCGGATGACAAGGCTTGTAATATGGTCAGGAGCTCAGGTGGACTGAGGAAGGACTTTGCACGATGGAGGATTCCCAGTCGGTGACTGGCTTGAGAGGCCAGGTTTGAAATGTGGCTTTCCCAGGAAAGATAGTGGCAGATAGTGAGACCCAGAAACTTGAAAGAAAGGACTTCTTCCAGAGGATTGTTGAGAAAGTAGATTGGGGGGGGGTTCCAAACGGTCCTTTCCGAGGACATAGTGAGAGTGAGATTTTTCGGATTGAAAGACATGTTCACGTGTTGGACCCGTTTGTGATTTTATCCAGATCTGTAGAGCAAGAAGCTGCTTCTTGCCGGTCTGAGGGATGACAGATGGTACGGCAGAGGATGGAGTCATCGCAAAGAGATAAAGAGGATTTTCCAGAGAGTCAGAGAGATCATTGATGAAAACCAGAAAAATACAGGGCCCAGAACGCTACCTTGATGAACTCCTGCCTGGACAGGAAGAGGGGATGAAAGAACTCCATTTAGGGCCACACGTTGACTGCGACAGGAGAGGAAGTCTGCGAGCCATGAGTGGAGATGGCTTGGATACCATGGTGGAGAGTTTGGTGAGCAGGGCAGGGTGCCAGACCGTGTCAAAAGCACGCGATATGTCGAGGATATGGCTCTGATTTCATGTCTGCATTGAGACCTCCATCCATTGATGGGAGAGCAGAAGGCATATCCAGGGTAGAGTGACCTGGTCTGAAACCAAATTGATGATCGAAATCAGCCATTGAAGAAGAGGAAGGATTTAATATCTGAACGATGATGGATTCCATAACCTTGCTGATGATTGGGAGAATGCTGATTAGTCTGTCGTTGCAGGAATTGTTTTGCACCTTTTTATGCAGGGCAGTGATGTTTGCTGATTTCAAGCAGATAAAGATGACCTTGAGCAAATGAGAGTGAATGAACAGAGAGAGGGTGAGCAAGAGCAGAGGAGCAGGTTTTTAAGACACGTGGGCTGATGCCGTCTGGACCGGTTGCAGAATCTGAGTCGAGGTTTGACAGCAAGCTCTCCACCTTGTCAAAGAAAAGGACACAGAGTCCAGGGACAGTTGGGTGTGACTGGATAAGGTGGGTACAGAAAGCGATGGGTTTCGGACACAAGATTTAGATGCAAACACCGAGTTTGAGATCCCGGTTGGAGTTGACCAATTGAGTCAGTCACGATGAGTCGCAGAAGTCTTTGCTGAATGCCATGGCGGTGGAGAGGTACCATACCCAGCCAACTGGCATGATGACAATTGAAGTCACCACATATGAGGAAGAGAGAGTTTGGATGAGAAGATAGAAGTTGGTCCATGTTTTCGGACAGTGAGGTGTAAATGGAGTCATCACTGTTAGGTGGACGTACAGTACACATATAAACATGAGGTGGGAGTGGAGGGGAAGTCGTAGCCAGAGGTATTCTTGGGGTGTGGGGAGTGCAGTGCATGGAGAGTAAGGAATGGAGTCTTTGATGAAGAGAGCATTCTCCCACCAGGACGAGGCTCAGGTCTGTCATACCGGAGGAGGGAGTAACCAGGAAAAGATACTTGAGTGTCAGAGACGTCTTGAGAGAAGAAAACTTCATTCGGCTATTACATCTGCATTTGATCGGTGAGAACCTGTATGGAAAGATCTGTAAGGTTTGAGTGAAGGCCCCGGATATTTGAGGTCCACACTGTTCATGAAGAGGAAGGGGAGGAGGCTTTGGGTTCAGGAGAGAGGTGGGTAGGACAAGGGAGGAGGGGGGAGAAGTAAGGAGAGTTGTTGAAAGAGTGTGGGGGATTGCAGAAGAGCAAGGAGAGAGGGCCGGATGAGGAGGAGAAAAGGCTCTGTGGTGCTGGGTTGAGGTACAGTGGGGAGTAATAAGAGAGGGGCAGAAGGCAGTTGAGGATGTGAGGAGGTGGAGTGATGAGATGGAGGAGAGAGGGCAGGGGAAGGAGGCAGTTTTGTGGATGTGAGGGGTTTGGGCAACATTACGAAGGGTGAGTGAGGGGGGTGAGTGGAGGGAGAAAGGTGAGGGGGAGTTTTTGAGAAAGGTGAGAGGGAAGCTTGGAGGGGAAGAGTGTGATGGTTGCTTTGAGAGGGAGGGGTGAGAGGGGTGAGAGGGGTGAGTTGGCACTGAAGTTGGGAAAAAAATGATGATTGAAGGAAAGCAAACATTCATAGCAGACTGGGTTTTAAAAATTTTTTAGCTTAGAAATGTGATTAAAGACATTTAAAGGAGAATTAAGAGAATGGAGAGAAGAAACGTTGTAACAGTTGGATTTTTTTAGACAAGGTATGAAGGAGAGGTCGAATTGACAGTAGTCTGTTTAAATATCAGAAGAGTAGTGCATTATGATTCAGTAATGAGAACCACACGTGCGAAGAGGAAGATGAAGCATTATAAGAGACCATTTTTATTATTATTATTGTTATTATTTTTTGATAAAGATTGCATACGATTAGGTAAAGGAAAGGTTGAAGAAAAAATTGTGAGTTGAAAGGTGAATTGGATCGGTAAACGCAGGGGGTGGAAACAGATCCAGTAGAAGCATATTTTTACTGGAGGTGTGTCGTTGAAAGTGAATTTATTTATTTATTTGTTCATTTATTTTTAATTTTTAAGTTTCTCCCTTTTCTCTGGAACCGCTTGGTGGATTGACCCGAAATTTTTGCCATGGGTGCGACTGCTCATCTAGAATGTTTAAATGATAATTATGACATCATATGTCATGTGGTGTGGCAGCCATGTTGGAAAAAAGGAGAAACGTTGGGCCTCTGTATCTCCGAAACCACTTCATGGAAAATATTGAAACTTGGCCCATGTCACGTACTCCCCATGGGAAATAAGTGTGATTTTTCTTAAAGATGTCATAGGTGCCATCGTTATGACGTCATTATTGCATACGTAGAACGCTACATCTGATGAGTATGAAAAAAAATTTGAGGGTCGTCTCGAGATAAATTGGTCAACAGAAATTTTTTTATGACGTCATCAATCATGTGGCTTCTTATATATATACATATATATAATTTTTTATTTTTTAACCTTCAAAAATCTCCGAAATGGATGAACAGATCGAGGAGAAACTTCACATGTATGACTGCCTATCCATGAGGAACAAAAAGTTCCCTACCTATGACGTTATAGGTCACATGGTTTGGCAGCCATATTTGATTTACACTAAAACCTTTAAAATTCTTCTTCTCCAGAAAGGCTGGACAAATCGAGGGGAAACTTCGCACACATGTTCCCCAAGCCTTGGGGATATTAGGGCGTTCATGAATAATTGATAGGTCACATGGTTTTGTCGCCATATTTGATTGAAGTAAAATATTTAAATTAATTCTCTCTCTCTTGAACCGCTGCATCAATTGATGTGAAACTTCAAAATTATGATCGAGCGGTGATGCGGAATATATATATTTTAAATTTCAACCTGATCGGACACATTGTCTGGCAGCCAGAATTATTCAAGTTTTAGAATATTCGTTTTATTTTTATTTTTTTTTGTAATAAGGCCCACTTGTTTGCACCTGGATGGGTTTGAGGGTGGAGGAATCGCAGTTGAAACCTGAATCCTATCCAGGTTCCTCCTGATGACTTCATCTTTGCTTTTTGCTTGTTCGGCTTCCTTCCGATGACTCCAGTACTTCTTGTATTTGGTTTTCAATTTGATTTGAATTTAATTATTTTATTGACAAATTTGCTGCCAGAAGAGTTGCCTCACACCAAGTCCTTCTCCAGACTGCGCAGGGTAAGTATTCTTGAATACCATCTAGTTAAACCTTGTGACCTTTCTGATCCATTTGACACCTACAATCCATCAAGCAACCATGCAGCACCTCCTCAATCTTCTTGTTCCCTACTCTCTCTCTCTCTCTCTCTCTTCTCTCTCTCCTCTCTCTCCTCTCTCTCTCTCTTCTCTTACCTCAAACAGACCTATAGGACACCAATTCCTGCTTTGTAATTTCTCTTTGGACACCCTGTGTATTTAATTAATATATAAGATGCAATCCAGAGATGGAGGAAAGCTCAAGCAAAACTGGATTGAACAATCTTGAAAAACATCTCTTTAAAGATGATAACTTTGAAGAGGGAATGTGCAAGCCCAGCAGTTTGAGCATCAGTCTCGGACACATTCTTCTACCTTAATGCACCAATAAATACTGTATATAAAAAAAACATGACTCCGATCATCCGTCCATGGATTTTTATGCACGTGAAAGTATTTTTTTAAAAACCGTGAAATATTTTGCTTTCATATTGCAGATATCTATTCCTGATGGCATTATCACAACCTGATTAGATCACAGCTGTAATTGCTTGAATTGTGTAGCCATGGCAAGCAACTTGGCTTGTGTCGGAAAGATTTCAAAAACCGTTAAAGATTTAGCTTTCACATTATGCAGATCTGTTCCTCATACCATCCAAAAGGCGGGGGACCGAGAGTGTCAGATTGTTGTTACAAGTAATATTCGGTCTCTCATACAGCACCTGTCTGGAGTTGAGCACTAACAAAACAACAAAATTTCCACATTGAAAATTTCAAAAACGTCATATTCGTATTGATCCAGATATACAACGTACCAGCTACCAACAAGTATGTTGTCTGAGTACTCACTCTATAGTCGGCAAGAGTGCAGAAACTCACTTTGCATCATGTACATGGAAAAAACTTTTGAAACTGGAGTGGCACTCGGTCGAGTGCATACCTCCGCCAGGCTGAACACTTTACGTTTTGTATCCCACTGATAGACCACATCTGTATCCGGATCTTTACCAAAATCGACTCAATTTGTTCTTGCCACATAACCAACTCATCCACGAAATTTTGTCATATGTCGTCCACAAATGTTTGAAATATCATGCTGCAGTGCCTTCAGAAAGTATTCACACCTCTCAACTTTTTCACGTTTTGTTGTTCCAGCCTGAACTTAAAATGGATTAAATAGAGATTTTTTTTTTGTTACTGATCTACACAAAATACACCATGATGACAAAGTGGAATTTTTTTTCGAAATTTCGACAAATTCATGAAAAATGGAAACCTGAAATGTCCCGCATCAATAAGAATTCAACCCCTTTGCTATGACACTCCAAATTGAGCTCAGGTGCATCAAATTTCCTTTGAACATCCTTGAGATGTCTCGACAACTTGACTGGAGTCCACCTGTGGCCAACTCAATTGATTGAACATGATTTAGAAAGAAACACAACTTTCTACAGAAGGTCCGACAGTTGACAGTGCATGTCAGAGCAGAAACTCCACCATGAAGTCCAAGGAACTGTCCCTAGATCTCCGAGGTAGAATTGTGAGGAGGCATAGATCTGGGGAAGGGTATAAAACAATTTCTAGAGCGTTGAAAGTTCCCAAGAGCAGAGTGAGCTCCATCATTAGGAAATGGAAAGAATGTGGAACTCCCCAGACTCTTCCTAGAGCTGGCCATCCACCCAAACTGAGCAACTCGGCAAGAAGGGCCTTGGTCAGGGAGGTGACTAAGAACCCAATGACCACTCTGAAGGGAACTACAGAGTTCCTTGGCTGAGATGAGAGAACTTGCAGGAAGAACATCAGTTTCTGCACCACTTCACAAATCTCGGCTTTATGGGAGAATGGCCAGATGGAAGCCACTCCTGGGTAAAAGGAACATGACAGCACACCTGGACTTTGCAAAAAGGCACGTGAGAGACTCGGAGAGGATGAGGCAAAGGATTATGTGGTCTGACGAGACGAAAATTGAACTCTTTGGCCTCAATGCAAAGTGCTATGTCTGGCGGAAACCGAGCACAGCTCATCTGCTCATTACACATCTAACCATCCCGACCGTGAAGGATGGTGGTGGCAGCATCATGCTATGGGGATGCTTTTCAGCGGAAACGACTGGGAGACTTGGAAGGATAGAGGGAACACCACAGCACACAAAATGTTCCCTCTATCCTTACACTTGAACGAACATCACTGCCCGAAAAATTTTGATTCTCGATATGTTCAACAAATTAACCGTAAGGGACAAAATAGTTCCGATGTGCTGAAATTTCGCAAAGAGCGGCTCTATCGTTACAAATGGTTGGTTTACAGTTCAGTACTTGGAGGTGGGATGTACAAGTTCTGTGTTACGTTCTCTCCTAAAAAATTATCAAATCAAGTCAGGGGTGCTCGTCCGATTGCCCTGAACCAATCTATGGAAAGCAACTGGTATAGTCGGCGTACTGGCGATGCACAATTCACTGAACTACCACAAACAAGCTTTGCTTGCTGCTAGTGATTTGATGGAAAGTGTCCAAAATCCGACCCAGAGAATTCCATATCTAATTTCTGAGCAGAACAAATTGAACTAGGAAAAAAAATCTACACATCCTGCGGCAAATTGTCAGTGCGATGCTGCTCTGCGGTCGACACAACATAGCACTCAGGGGTCGTCGAGACGTCAATTCGGTGAAATGTCATGATGTCTCGAAGGACATTTCTTCGCCATTTTAAGCCACATTGCTAAAGACGATGAGATCTTCCGGGAGTATATGGTAAGTGACAACGAGAATGCTCGCCGTACCTCTAAGACCATACAGAATGAGACGGTAGAGATCATTGGTGGCCAGATTAGAGACAAGCTGACCAAGTCTTTGAAGGAGGGAGGATTTTTCACCATCATAGGCAACGAGGTAACGGAGATTTATTCCAACCTTGAAATTCTTGGTATTTCACTCCGGTTCCTTGACACCCTGACTTCACAGCCTGAAGTTAGAGGTATTCTTTGATTTCGTTCAGCTGGAGAGAAATACTGGTGAAGCTATAGGAAAGTCCATCATAGATTGTTTATTCCGAAGAGGCGTGGACATCAGCAAGGCAAGAGGGCAAAGCTGTGACGGCGCATCATCAATGGCATCATCCAGAATCGGAACTCGAGTGCAGATTAAAGTTGTCTTGCCTTTGGCGCTCTACACTCACTGGAACAGTCATGTGCTAAATGTATCTGTCACAGCAGCGTATCGACTACCCATAGTTCGCAATATGATTGATACCATTGAACTTTGTCGATTTTTCAAGAACTCGCCCAAGAGACAACGGTACCTTGAAAAATCCTATCTGAACAAGAAGAGGCAATCTTGGCAACAAAAAAAAAACACCTGAAAAAAACCTGTAAGGTCTGTGCAAGCCTAGGTGGGTGGAGAGACCCTCTTGTTTTGAGACGGTGGAAGAGTTATATCCATTTGTCTGTATTTGTTTGGACAGGATTGGAACACAGGGAATTCTGAGTTCTCCGACGTCTTTTCAATTGGCTGGTGTGTTCATTACGGTCAAGAATAGCCGACATACTTTAAAAGGTCTTACCCACAAGCTGCAACGCAATGGCATGGATGTGCTGGAGGCATACTCTATGATTGATGACAAGGAGGACGCGCTCGCTCAACTGCGGTCGAATGCTGAAACTGAATTCGTTCTGTGGTTCGATGATGCTAAGGCCATGATACAATCCATAAGAGGTGATGTCACAATGCCGAGGGTTGTAAAACGACAAATCAATCTTCCAAACACTGCCGCTGATACTCCCTTGCTCTACTATCTCAGAATCACATGCATTCCATTTCTTGACCATCTCAGCCAGGAAATGGATACCCAATTCTGCGCTGAAAACAAGGACAGTAGTGATCTGTTTCTGCTGATGCCATCTGTGATAATCGCAGATACCTGCGACATCCCAGCGCTGCATCAGAAGCTGTCGCTTTGGAAAAACGACATGCAACATCCCGCAGGACTGATAAACGAACTTAGAGACAGGCAGATGTTTTTGGAGAAGGAAGCCCAACAACACGCTTCCAAGCACATTCATGGATTGTTTCCGCATGGCAGATGGAGATGAATTTCCATCGATGAAAATCCTACTCAACATTGGATGTACCCTCCCTGTAGGCTCCTGTGAGGCTGAACACTCATTTTCTTGCCTGTGTGCCTGAGACATACCTAAGAGATTCCTCTCTTTGTGAGGAGACCCCCCCCCCCTTTGCCTGAGTTCCCAACCTCAAAGCATGGCGGTGCCGAGCTTCGCCCAGCACACAGTCGGTCAACGCCATCATTTCACACTACAGATGTGCACAGGCCTTTTCTAACCAAGGAACGACTGGACGCATTTGCCACTTTGGCCCATTAGTCATTGTGAATCTTACTGAACTGTTGGGCCAGCGAAGAACCCAACGAACTGCAGAAAACTTCCAAAAATGCAGGAAACTCCATTTCCGACGATCAGTTTTTCAAAATTTATTGGGGGAGACCCCAAACCACGTCCCACCCCATCCCACCCTTCCCCCATTTGGTACTGTGGCCTGGTGCACCCCCCCCCCCACCTCCTCCCTGTCTTGAAATTCCTTGATCCGCCCCTGGCAAGTTAGGGCAACGAAAAACGGGTCGGTAGGATTGAAAATGGGTTTTTATTTTCCTTGTTTGTTTTCACCAAACGTGGTAAAAACACGATTCGAGAGATTGTTCGTGGCACGAAATACATGAGAATATTGAGATCGTCAATTTATTGACGAGTAATGAGAAGGAGGTTTCAAGTGGACAACTTCAAACTCGGTGATTGGAGTGACACCATATTAAATATGTAATGATCGATGTAAGAATGCCCGTTTGCTGTTATGAGCAGGAGAAGGGGAGGACAGAGAGTTGGGGTTCAGAGCAAAGATAGGCCAGAGTTGGGAGGGGAAGGTTGAGGAATTTGGGGTTTTTGAGGGAGGGAGAGTTGAGGACTTGGAGTCACATTTTACATTGTGCAGATGTTCCGCAGGTCCCTGCTAGTGAATGACAAAGTTTATCAGGTTTATCTTCATTTGGCCACAACATTCATTCAATGCAATGTGAATTACCAATGTTCATTTTTTTATTAAGAACATAACGTACTTTTTAAAAAAATTTAAATCAAAGAACACCTGTTGTTAGGAAGCAAAATTTGACACCGATGCAAGACGATACAAAAGTACATGGGAGGAACCCACAAACAACGGCAACGGCAACAATAACCCTTTTCACGCGTTTCACTTAATCTTACATCCTCGTTGACACTCACGGAGGACAATGCAATACGTCTGTGAAGTACAGGATGCGGTCTATTGATTAAAACCTTCAACGAAGCGATGGGACGCACACTTGGCAATTACTAAAACCTCAGAATTTCAAACCAACCTATTTCAGTTAATCGTTGCAAGACGAAGGACTCCCTCAACATGTGTTGCAGTGGATGGTTTTCGGTTGCCAAGAGCGGGTTGATGAGAGTGAGCACCAATGGGAATCGAACCTAGATGGCCAATGTGTATAAAGACTGCTGGGCATCATCAGCAAGACAATCAGCTTAAACACAGAGCTTACAGGATGGACGCTGTGTACTTCAGAGTCCACCTGGGACAAGATTGCAATGTCCTGTCATACGTCTTGTGATCAAGAAACGAGGGAGAGAAGAGAGACAGTGAGCTCTCGTGTTAAAACTTAATATATTACAACATGATATGATATGATGTCATCTCTCATGACTGTTTGTCTAACTTATTGCAGCCCCATTGTGACGTGATGGAACCATAAGTTTGGGATTACGCTCGAGGCCGAGAATGAATCATCGCAACAAACACAACCAAGCTTGGCTTGCCATGTACGATCCCATCAGTAGCCTCGAGGACCTCACGTTTCAGATAAACTCACACAGGATAAACTAAAGTTTTGTTATTACTTTCTCCAATCTCAGCAATAGATATCTCCAATCTTGGCATGAGGTATCTCCAATCTGGGCAATAGATATCTCCAATCTCAGCAATAGATATCTCCAATCTTGGCAATAGGTATCTCGCAAATCTGGGCAATAGGTATCTCCAATCTGGGCAATAGGTATCTCCAATCTGGGCAATAATATCTCCAATTCGCAAGGTTCGTCCAATTGGCATGAGATATCTCCAATGCGAGCAATAGGTATCTCCAATGCTGGGCAATAGGTATCTCCATCATCTGGGCAATAGGTATCTCCAATCTGGGCAATTAGATATCTCCAATCTCAGCAATAAGGTATCTTCCAATCTGGGCAATAGATATCTCCAATCTCAGCAATAGATATCTCCAATCTTGGCATGAGATATCTCCAATCCAGGCAATAGGTATCTCCAATCTCAGCAATAGATATCTCCAATCTTGGCAATAGGT
>CM068968.1:33601194-33613723 GCA_035128595.1 Eptatretus atami
TGGAGAACTGTGAACTGAGCAAAGACTGTAAACTGGTGGGAGACTGTGACTGAGCAAAGACTGATAACTGGGTGGAGACTGTGAACTGAGCAAAGACTGTTAACTGGGTGGAGACTGTGAACTGAGCAAAGACTGATAACTGGGTGGAGACTGTGAACTGAGCAAAGACTGTTAACTGGGTGGAGACTGTGAACTGAGCAAAGACTGTAACTGGGTGAGACTGTAACTGAGCAAAGACTGATAACTGGGTGAGACTGTGAACTGAGCAAAGACTGTTAACTGAGCGGAGACTGTGAACTGAGCAAAGACTGTTAACTGAGTGGACACTGTTAACTGAGCAGAGACTGTGAATGAGCAGACTGCGAAATGAGCAGACACTGTGAAATGAGCAGAGACTGTGAAATGAGCAGAGACTGTGAAGACAGAGACTGTGAAATGAGCAGAGACTGTGAATGAGTGGAGACTGTTAACTGAGTGGAGACTGTTAACTGAGCAAAGACTGATAACTGGGTGGAGACTGTGAACTGAGCAAAGACTGTTAACTGAGCGGAGACTGTGAACTGAGCAAAGACTGTTAACTGAGTGGACACTGTTAACTGAGCAAGAACTGTGAAATGAGCAGACTGCGAAATGAGCAGACACTGTGAAATGAGCAGACACTGTGAATTGAGCGGAGACTGTAACTGAGCAAAGACTGTTAACTGGGTGGAGACTGTGAACTGAGCAAAGACTGTTAACTGGGTGAGACTGTGAACTGAGCAAAGACTGATAACTGGTGGAGACTGTGAACTGAGCAAAGACTGTTAACTGGGTGGAGACTGTGAACTGAGCAAAGACTGATAACTGGGTGGAGACTGTGAACTGAGCAAAGACTGTTAACTGAGCGGAGACTGTGAACTGAGCAAAGACTGTTAACTGAGTGGACACTGTTAACTGAGCAGAACTGTGAAATGAGCAGACTGCGAATGAGCAGACACTGTGAAATGAGCAGACTGTGAAATGACAGAGACTGTGAAATGAGCAGAGACTGTGAATGAGCAGAGACTGTGAAATGAGTGGAGACTGTTAACTGAGTGGAGACTGTTAACTGAGCGGAGACTGTGAACTGAGCAGAGACTGTGAAATGAGCAGAGACTGTGAATGAGCAGAGACTGTGAAATGAGCAGACACTGTGAAATGAGCGGAGACTGTTAACTGAGTGGAGACTGTTAACTAAGGAGAGACTGTGAAATGAGCAGACACTGTGAACTGAGCGGAGACTGTGAACTGAGCAAAGACTGTTAACTGAGCAGAGACTGCAAAATGAGCAGACACTGTGAACTGGGTGAGACTGTTTACTGGCGGAGACGTTAACTGGCAGAGACTGTGAACTGAGCAGAGACTGTTAACTGAGTGGACACTGTAACTGAGCAGAGACTGTGAAATGAGCAGATACTGTGAACTGAGCAGAGACTGTGAACTGAGCAAAGACTGTTAACTGAGCGGAGACTGTGAACTGAGCAGACACTGTAATTGAGCGGAGACTGTGAACTGAGCAAAGACTGTTAACTGGGTGGAGACTGTGAACTGAGCAAAGACTGTTAACTGGGTGGAGACTGTGAACTGAGCAAAGACTGTTCACTGAGTGGAGACTGTGAACTGAGCAAAGACTGTTAACTGAGTGGACACTGTTAACTGAGCAGAGACTGTGAAATGAGCAGAGACTGTGAAATGAGCAGAGACTGTGAAATGAGCAGAGACTGTGAAATGAAGCAGAAGCTGTGAAATGAGCGGAGACTGTGAACTGAGCAAAGACTGTTAACTGGTGGAGACTGTGAACTGAGCAAAGACTGTTAACTGGTGGAGACTGTGAACTGAGCAAAGACTGTTCACTGAGTGGAGACTGTTAACTAAGGAGAGACTGTGAAATGAGCAGAGACTGTGAACTGAGCGGAGACTGTGAACTGAGCAAAGACTGTTAACTGGGTGGAGACTGTGAACTGAGCAAAGACTGTTCACTGAGTGGAGACTGTTAACTAAGGAGAGACTGTAAAATGAGCAGACACTGTGAACTGAGCGGAGACTGTGAACTGAGCAAAACTGTTAACTGAGCAGAGACTGCAAAATGAGCAGCAACTGTGAACTGGTGGAGACTGTAACTGGGCGGAGACTGTTAACTGAGCAAAGACTGTTAACTGAGTGGACATGTTAACTGAGCAGAGACTGTGAAATGAGCAGACTGCGAAATGAGCAGAGACTGTGAAATGAGCAGAGACTGTGAAATGAGCAGAGACTGTGAAATGAGCAGACACTGTGAAATGAGTGGAGACTGTTAATTGAGTGGAGACTGTGAACTGAGCAGAGACTGTGAAATGAGCAGAGACTGTGAAATGAGCAGAGACTGTGAAATGAGCAGACACTGTGAATGAGTGGAGACTGTTAATTGAGTGGAGACTGTGAACTGAGCAGAGACTGTGAATGAGCAAGACTGTGAAATAGCAGAGACTGTGAAATGAGCAGACACTTGAAATGAGAGGAGACTGTTAACTGAGTGGAGACTGTTAACTGAGCGGAGACTGTTAACTGAGTGGAGACTGTTAACTGAGCGGAGACTGTGAACTGAGCAGAAACTGTTAACTGAGCAGACACTGTGAACTGGTGGAGACTGTTAACTGGGCAGAGACTGTTAACTGAGCAGAGACTGTGAAATGAGTAGAGACCGTTACCTGAGCGGAGACTGTTAACTGGGCGGAGACTGTGAAATGAGCAGACACTGTAACTGGGGTGGAGACTGTTAACTGGGCAGAGACTGTTAACTGAGCAGACACTGTGAAGTGAGCGAGAACTGTTAACTGGGCGGAGACTGGGATTGAGTAGAGACCGTTAACTGAGCGGAGACTGTTAACTGGGTGGAGACTGTGAACTGAGCAGAGACTGTGAACTGAGCAGAGACTTGTTAACTGAGCGGAGACTGTGAACTGAGCAGAGACTGTGAACTGAGCAGAGCTGTTAACTGAGCGGAGACTGTGAACTGAGCGACACTGTGAATTGAGCGGAGACTGTGAACTGAACCAAGACTGTAACTGGGTGCAGACTGTGACTGAGCAAAGACTGTTAACTGGGTGGAGACTGTGAACTGAACCAAGACTGTTAACTGGGTGCAGACTGTGTGAACTGAGCAAAGACTGTTAACTGGTGGAGACTGTGAACTGAACCAAGACTGTTAACTGACGGAGACTGTGAATGAGCGGAGACTGTGAACTGAGCAAAGACTGTTAAACTTGGGTGGAGACTGTGAACTGAGCAAAGACTGTTACTGGGTGGAGACTGTGAACTGAGCAAAGACTGTTAACTGAGTGGAGACTGTGAACTGAGCAAAGAACTGTTACTGAGTGGACACTGTTAACTGAGCAGAGACTGAATGAGCAGACACTGTGAACTGAGCGGAGACTGTGAACTGAGCAAAACTGTTAACTGAGCAGAGACTGCAAAATGAGCAGCAACTGTGAACTGGGTGGAGACTGTTAACTGGGCGGAGACTGTTAACTGAGCAAAGACTGTTAACTGAGTGGACACTGTTAACTGAGCAGAGACTGTGAAATGAGCAGACTGTGGCGAACTGAGCAGAGACTGGTGAAAGTGGAGTGGCAGAGACTTATGTGAATATGAGCTAGAAGAAGAAAACCCTCGGGTGAAATGAGGTGCTAGACACTTGTGAAGATGAGTGGAGACTGTTTAATTGAGTGGAGACTGTGAACTGAGCAGAAGACTGTGAATGAGCAGAGACTTGTGTGAAATGAGCAGAGACGTGAAATGAGGCAGACACTTGTGAATGAGTGGAGACGTTAGCTTGTTAACTGAGTGAGACTGGTATACATCGAGGCAGAGACTGTGAAATGAGAGAGACTGGTGAATGTAGCAGAAACTACAATGAGGAGAGGACTGAGAGGAGAACTGTAGAGTGGAGACCTGTTACTGAGTGAGAGTACTGAGCGATGTTAACTGAGTGGAGACCTGTTAACTGAGCGGAGACTGTTGAACTGAGCAGAAACTGTAACTGAGGCAGTAGCAGTGTGAACTTCGGTGGAGACTGTTACTGGGCAGAGACTGTTAACGTGAGCAGAGACTGTGAAATGAGTGAGACTGCGTTACTGAGCGGAGACTGTTAACTGGGCGGAGACTGTGAAATGACAGACATCTGTGAACTGGGGTGGAGACTGTTAACTGGTGCGATGAGACTGTTAACTGAGCAGACCTGTGATGTGATGCGGAGGACTGTTTAACTGGCGGAGACTGGGAATTGAGTAGAGACTCGGTTAACTGAGCGGAGACTGGTTTTTAACTGGGTGGAGAGCTGGTGAACTGAGCCAGAGACTGTGAACTGAGGGGCAGGAGACTGTTAACTGAAGCGGGAGATGTGAACTGGGGCAGTTAGACTGTCGTGAACTGAGCAGAGACTGTTAACTGTAACGACAGACTGTGAACTGATGGCAGACACTGGTGAATTGGAGCGGAGACTGTGAACTGAACCAAGACTGTTAACTTGGGTGCGACTGTGACTGAGCAAAGACTGTTAACTGGGTGGAGACTGTGAACTAAACCAAGACTGTTTACTGGGTGCAGACTGTGAACTGAGCAAAGCCTGTTAACTGGGTTGGAGACTGTGAACTGAACCAGACTGTTACTGAGCGGAGATCTGTGAATTGAGCGGAGACTGTGAACTGAGCAAAGACTGTTAACGTGGGTGGAGACTGTGAACTGGGCAACATGTACTGTTAACGTGGGTGGAGACTGTGAACTGAGCAAAGACTGTTACTGAGTGGAGACTGTGAACTGAGCAAAGACTGTTAACTGGATGGACACATGTTAACTGAGCAGACAGACTGTGAAATGAGCAGACACTGTGAACTGAGGCGGATGACTGGTGAACTGAGCAAGACTGTTTAACTGAGCTGGACATCTGTTTAATGACAGAGATGTGAATGAGGCAGACACTTGAACTGAGTGGGTAGACTGGTCGCGAACTGAGCAGACGAAGTACTGTGAAATGAGTCGGAGACTGGTTAACATACGGGAGCAGAGGACTGTGAGAATGAGCAGAGACTGTAATGAATGAGCAGACATGTGAATAGTGAGCAGGACACTTTGTGAAATGAAGTGGAGACTGTTAATTGAGGTGGAGACTGTTTCAACTGAGTGAGACTGTAATCTGTACGCAGCTGTATGACAGAGACTCAGTGAATGACTAGAATGTGAAATGACAGACTGTGAAATGAGCAGAACTTGAAAGACGGCGCTGTAATGAGGGCGACTTGTAATATGAGCGAGACTTTTGACTGTGAGATGTTAAAATGAGGCGGAGATCTGTTAACTGAGTGGAGACTGTTAACTGAGCGGAGACTGTGAACTGAGCAGAGACTGTTAACTGAGCAGAGACTGCAAAATGAGCAGACACTGTGAACTGGGTGGAGACTGTTAACTGGGCAGAGACTGTTAACTGAGCAGAGACTGTGAAATGAGTAGAGACCGTTACCTGAGCGGAGACTGTTAACTGGGCGGAGACTGTGAAATGAGCAGACACTGTGAACTGGGTGGAGACCGTTAACTGGGCAGAGACCGTTAACTGAGCGGAGACTGTAAACTGAGCAGAGACTGTTAACTGAGCAGAGACCGTTAACTGAGTAAAGACTGTTAACTGAGCGGAGACTGTTAACTGAGCGGAGATTGCAAACTCAGCAGAGACTATAAACTGAGCAGAGACCGTTAACTGAGCGGATACCGTTAACTGAGCAGAGACTGCTAACTGAGCAGAGACTGCTAACTGGGTGGAGACCATTAACTGGGCAGAGACTGTTAACTGGGCAGAGACCATTAACTGGGTGGAGACCATTAACTAGGCAGGAAACATTAACTGAAGAGACACTGCGAACTGAGCAACGACTGTTAACTGAGCGGTGACTGCGAACTGAGCGGATTGTTAACTAAGTTCTATCCGAAATGATATGGTTGACCATGAAGGTCATTCCCGCTGCAAGAACCATGGGCACAAAGGGATGACGATTTATAGCTGGTTCGGGATTCAAACCCAGGCTAGACAGCTTCGAGGTGAGTTGTGTACCTGCAAGCGATCCTATCAGCCATGGTTTGAATTACCTGTACGTATTAATTATTTTAGCCCTGTTACTGTGTTTGATCACATTTATTTGTTGGATTCAAAAATGTTAAATGAAATGTGAATTTTGATTTTATTGCCTGAAGAATCATCTCTGCCCACATTGAGTTATACTAGTACGTGCCCGTACGTGCGTGGCCGTACGTGCAGCAAAAAAAAATTAAAAATAAATAAATAAACAAGCAGTCATGACTGGTACTTACGAATCGTCAACTTGCCCTCTGACCTTGTCTAATAAAAGCTGTCTCTAGAGAAGGTAGCGACGCAAACCAGAATTTCTACGATGATTCTGTACCAAACCATCAAAAATCGAATGTTTGACCTCACTGTGACCTTGACCGTTGACCGATTTGACCAAAATCTAATCAGCACTAGCCATCACCCTCCTGAATCACGTGATGTAATTTGACATTGGTAGCTTCTTCCTTCTCGAGTTATCGTGCCTACAACAAAACAAACTCACACACAACACAACACACAAACAGGTGACGGAAGTCATCAATATACTTAAAAAAAAACTTTCAAACCGCGAGCCAAAAACAACAACCACACAGGCCGTTCCTTCACTCTCGCGTGCCGTACGTGCGTAGCCCGGAAGTTCGCATATTGCAGTTACGATTATTTGCAATTTTGTTTTAATGGCCAATTATTCAATAGCACCAACGTATTTTGCCTTTTCGCAATTCGTCGCAAGAAAAACACAAAGAGAAGAGAAGAGAGAAAAAAAAAAAACGTGCATGCAAAAAAAAAAAATAATAAAAAACACAGATAAATAAATTAACTTTCAACAACCCACAGGCCGTTCCTTCGCTCTTGTAAACGACGACTGGATTGGCATTGTGGTTATCTTAAATGCGCATAAGAATCAGAAATTATTGAATACACAAGTCATCACAATCACGAAGTGGTGCGTGCCCGTACGGAATGTTCACATGCATTCCACGAATTATCGCTTGCATTGAAGTAACAACTGCTGTGATACTTACACACACAGAGTTAATTAAAATACAAATTAAAATCAAGTTTACCTCCTGTCTTTGCTTGCCATGACATTCGCTGCCATTGACCATGCACTGTACTTCGACGTCTCTCTCGCGACTCAACGGTAACGAAGGCACCGATCCCCTCGTAACCGGCACGGCACGTGACGTCATCGTCGGCCGGCCGCGCACCGGCCTACGCGCAAACGTGTCCTTTCATTGGTTTGGTAATAAATGGCCATAACTTGGGAAGCACTTGTCCGATTAATATCAAAAACTGAAAGGCACATCCTCAGTCCCCGCAATATAGCTGGCAAGTTTCAATTAGATCGGACCAGGGTTGTCGAGAAACAGGTACAGACAACACTACAACCACACACACAACACAACACACACACACACACACACACACAAATAACACACACATACACATACACACATACACACACACTAAACACACAACATCACACACACACATACAACACACACACACATTACACACACACACACATACCACACAACAACACACAAACACATACACACACACACACACAATACACACACACATACACAACACACACACACACACTACACACACAACACACATACACACACATACACACAACACACATACACACCACACACACACACACAACATACCACACACACATACACACACACATACACCCACACACACATACCACACACACATACACACACCAACACATACACACATACACACACACATAACACACACATACACCACACACACACACCACAATACACACACATACACACACACACCAATACACACACATACACACACACACATACACACACACATACACACACATACAACACACACATACACACACACACACACATACACACACACACATACACACACACATACCACACACCACACCCACATACACACACACACACATTACACACACACACACATCACACACACAACACACACACACACACACACACACCACATACACCACACATACACACACACATACACACACACACACACACACATACACACATCACACACACCACACTACACATACACAACACATACACACACATACACACACACACACACACACACATACACACACACACACACACACATACACACACACAATACACACACACACATACACACACACATACACACACACATACACACACACATCACACACACATCACACAACACACACACACACACACATACACACACAACACTACACACACAACATACACACACACATACACACACACACATACACACACACACACATACACACACATACACACATACACACACATACACACACACACAACACACACACACACACACACACATACACACACACAACACAACACATACACACACACATACACACACACATACAACACACACACACATACACAACACATACACACACACAATAACACACACACACACCATACACACACACATTAACACACACACATATCACACACACACACACACACTACACACACATACACACACACACACACACACAACATACACACCACATACACACACACACACACACACATTATCACACACATGCACACACACACATACACACATTGCTGGAATTATAGATAGATATTGGAAGGAACGAATTTCGACTCAATCTTTGGAATAACCTGTTTCATTCCTCAGATTCCATTAACAAATATACATGAATGGGGACCCGCGACCCGGGACCCGCGACCCGGGACCCGCGACCCGCGACCCCCTCCCTTCCTTACTCCATGCATATCACGATATTATTCTGATGTATTCCCTGGCAATTGATTCATTGGATTATAAGCAACATACAATGAACACAGAAGCGAATTTTAAAGTAAATCATTTAAACATTTATTTACAACAGGCCTGAACTTTCTTTCCTCCACATGTTCTCCTGTATATGTTGGAGGCCATCTTTGTAGCAGTCATGAGACCCTAGTTTACCTTTAACTAGTATATGTGTTGCAATGCAAGAGGACACACAACGATCCATGAGATATGGTGGGCCTGAACTTGGTATCTAGTGTAGTGGACATACTGAACAGCTCTCCATTGAGGCCTAGTAAAAAAAAAGGCAGGATTAGCAGAATCCACATTCCTAGCGTTTTCAAACTTGCTAGTAGAATCCTCCCAACTGGAGTACCTGTGCTCAGCACTGATCCATCATGTCATTGGCTGCTTGAAAGGATGGGAGGTGCCAGGTTCACAGAGAAGTGCTGCCATGAGTTCAACAACTCATCAAGGTGCTCATCCCCAAGGGATATGCACAACCTATCTGCCAGTTCAGGGAGAGCACTGCAAGCAAAGAACAAACACACTGCTAATCAGTGCAGCTGGGACAATACAATTCTCAGTCTCAGACCGACTCATGAACCCATATTACAACAAGAGCACACTCCTCCGCCAGGCTGAACAGTTTATGTTTTGTATCTGATTGATAGGCCAGATCTGCATCCGTACCTGAACCAAATGTAACCGGCTTGTTTTTGTCACCTGCGCAACTTATGCACCAAGTTTTGTCATAATCCATCAACAGCCTTTTGAAATATCATGTGATAAATCGTTTTTGGTCTCATCTCTCACTCGCTCTGTTCTATTCTTGCATATGGCAGCTTGGCTGCCAGGTAGCTATCATTTCTTGGAAGCATAGCTGTGCTGCTGATGCTGTGCCCCTCTAGCAGTACTCTGGTACTCATTATGCCAACCTCAGAAGGATGACAGGTTGCGTCAACCCCACCTGGTGTTAATTCAGCGGCGAACGAGGCTCGAACTCAGGATCCTAAGATCCCAAGCCAGCCACCCGAGCCACAAAGCCAACACCAGGCTTCTCTCTTAATGGTGAAGAATCACCTTTTAAAAAAAAAATTTAATAATTCTCGTATCCGGATCTTCACCAAAATCGAATCGATTCGTCCTTGTCGCACACCCAAAGTTCGTTTGAATCCGTCCATAACTTTTTGAGATATCCTGCTCACAGACGAACAGACTAAGACGGGGTGAAGACATAACTTCCGTCCAACTTCGGTGGTGAAGGTAATAACAGGTTCGGATATTTTCTTCTAAGTTCACATTAAATCCCTCCTGGATGAAGTTGTGTGGTTACGCAATGATGCATTCCTTCCAAATTTCGTGCAACTACATGTTTTTGCTGGAATACGTCAGTCCATTGTCTGCAATGAGGAGACGTAGCTTGCAGCACTTCACCGTTCAAAGGGAACTTCTTCGGGAGCTTGTCCACCTGTACCACCTGTACCCTGCCTCACTCTTCTGGAAAACAAAGGCATCTTGATGTAATTTTTTCTGGATAATTGTACTACTCACCATTTTTCAGATCATCTCCGCAAATTCAAAGCAAATCCTACTTGTTAGTGTGCAGTGAACCCTGAATTACCCCACATGTGGCGGGTATGAAGATCCGACAAAGCTACTGCACATGTAGATGATCCGGAAGTTGTCAGCCAACCTTGCCATACTTAGCAACTTTGAACTACATGGACAATGCTGTGCACAGTTGTCACACTCAACAGCAAACTACATTCAACCTTCGAAACCACCGTCACCATGTCCAGTGGCCTGCAAAAGTATTCACCCCCTACCAATAATGCCACATTTAGATGAATTACGAATTATGTAGAACCATTTTTCCAAATCAACTGTTTTATTCATACATGTCAGGAATACCTGTAAAAAAACACGCACAAATCAAAATTCACCGGTTGTAAAATTATTCAACCCCTAAGGTAAGTACTAGGTGGAAGAACCTTTTGCAGCAATGACTGTGATGAGTCTTTGTGGGTAGGTCTCCACCAGCTTTGTACAGTAAGATGGTGAAATCTTTACCCATTCTTCACGTGAAAATTTCTCTAGTTCTGCCAAGTTTGATGGGGATCGTCGATGGACTCCAATCTTCAAGTCTCGCCATAAATATCCAATTGGGTTCAAGTCAGGACTTTGATTGGGTCACTCAAGAACATTTATTTTATTCTTATTCAGCCACTCCAGTGTGGCTTTAGCTTTGTCTTTCGGATCATTGTCCTGATGAAATGTGAATCTCCTACCAAGTTTCAGATTCATGGCTGACTCAAGCAGGTTTTCATCAAGGATTCTCCTGTACTTCGCACCGTCCATTGTTCCTTGTATCCTGACAAGCTTGCCAGTCCCTGCTGATGAAAACAGCCCCATAACATGATCTGCCACCACCATGCTTGACAGTTTGTGATGGTGTTACTGGGTTGTATGTACAGTTGGCTTGCCCAGATGTAACCTTCAAATTGTAGACCAAATAAGTCAATATTTCTCATCTGACCCACAAACCTTTCTCTCCACATACCTGCGATCATTAGCATGATTTTTTCACAACTCCATACGGCTTCGAGATGCATCTTTTCAATAATGGCTTTTTCTTGCCCCTGTCTATGGAGGCCAGCCTTTGTGAGGGAATGTATAATTGTTGATCTGATGAACACTGACCCCCATCTCGCAAAGAGCCTTGCAGATCTTTCAAAGCATGTGGATTACATGACATCCCGCAACCAGTGTCCTGCTGCCGCCTGCTGAGTTTGAAGTTCAACCTGATCTGGGTAGAGCCTGAGTGAGTATGATATCTCTTCCACTTCTTAAGAATGATTTCACCGACTCAAAGGGATAATGAGTGACTTTGAAATCTTCTATAACCCTCCCTAACGGTGCTTCTCTACCACTTCATGTCTGACTTCTTTGGAAAGCTCCTTGTTCTTCATGTTTGCCTTGTTGGTTGACCAAGTAAGTTGCACTGCAAAACTCCTTCCATAAGTGGGGAAGATTCATTTTTAAGTTAAACCACTGATTGCACACAGGTGAAACCTATTATATTTATTTTGTAACCTTTCAAACAAATAATTTTCTCCTGAAGTTATTTAGGGTTAATTAGGCAAAAGGTGTTAATTACTTATGCAATTGAAAATCATCTGATATTCTCTGTTAATATAACTTATTCACATTTTATCTGCATTGCGGGACAAGGCCACAAATGACTTCGAGGACCTCCATAAGAAGTGTGATCCTGCCATCATCACAAGTTTTACAAGCAAGTCTTAGTACATACAGTGGTTCTGCAAAAGTATTCACCCCATCCAAAGTTTTCACATTTTGATGCCACCTGAGCTTATTTCATGATGTTTTCAAATCAAACTTAATATGTAGAGTCTTCACAAACTACTCCAAAGTGATAAAGCTAAAAATGCAGATAAAATGTAATAAGTTATATTAACAGAGAATATCAGATGATTTTCAATTGCATAAGTAATTAACACCTTTTGCCTAATTAACCCTAAATAACTTCAGGAGAAAATTATCTCTCTC
>CM068968.1:33650970-33663875 GCA_035128595.1 Eptatretus atami
ACGGTTCCTGCTTCATTCCAGTGGGAACCAACACTCCATTATGTAAACAAAAGTGGCACATTTTTGACATCCTCCCCTCCCACACCTTCTCCCCATACCCTCCCCCCCCCCCACTTCTTTCTCATATTCCCCATGCATGCTCCCTTCACACTTGTGTCCCAACAATTCCTTTCCTTTCTCTCCCCAACTTTCCCACACTACCCTACCTTCCCTCTTATCCCTATCTCCTCCCTCTCTTCCTTTTCTCCATTTAGCAACCTCACGTATGTGTAGAATGAAATAATTGCCCTGATACAATTTGCTGTAAGCAAAATGTAAGCCATTGCATTTTTTACACTGAACTTTACATTCTTCATTACATTCAACATCTCTGCCTCAATTGTGACTTAAAATCTCTCCAACCCGTAGGTGATCCAGGACCGAAGGGTCAACAGGGGTATCAAGGATACCCTGGCTTACCAGGACAAAATGGAAAAAAGGACAAAAAGGAGAATATGGCCTCCGAGGTCATAATGGCCTTCAAGGACCGAAAGGTGAAGCAGGAACTCCAGGCAACAAGGGCAAAACGGGTGCCGAGGTCTTCCAGGAAGGAAAGTAATCGGGGTTATCCAGGTCATGTTGGAAGTCGTGGGAACAAGGAATCAAGGGGGATCAAGGACTATTCGGACCACCAGGTCCAGTTGGAGAAAAGGGTCAACAAGGCGTTCAAGGACCACCAGGCCAAATTGGTGAGCCTGGTGAACAGGACCTTTAGGGCCAAGTGGGTTTCCTGGTGAACGTGGACCGATGGGAAAGACTGGGGTTCATGACCCAAAGGATTGACCGGACCTCCTGGACTTCCTGGACCAAGGGGACTCCCTGGAAGCCCAATTTAGGAGATTGACTGTGTAACTATGGGTGAAAGAGCCGCACATAGGAAGACATAAAAACAGAGACAAGACGGAGAGAGAAAGGAAATTCTTTACATGTTCGTGTGACGGCTAAGCACTCATTCATGTTGAGTAGGTCTTGCACAACTGTGTTTAACATCACATTTATGTATATATATCAACTGTGCCTTCAGAAAGTATTCACACCCCTCGACTTTGTCACATTTTGTTGTGTTACAGCCTGAATTGAAAATGGATTAATTTTTTGTAAAAAATTGTCACTGATCGACACAAAATATCTCATCATGACAAAGTGAAAACAGTTTTTGGAAATTTTTATACATTAATTAAAAATGAAAAGCTGAAATGTCTCGCGTCAATAAGTATTCAACCCCTGAGTCAATACTTTGTAGAAGGCCTTTGGCCGTGATTACAACTTCGAGTCTTCTGGGTTTTGGGATTTTGTCTGTATCAGCTTTGCACATCTGGATTTTGGGATTTTCTCCCATTCTTCCTTTCAGATTTACTGAAGCTCTGTCAAGTTGGATGGGAGCGTCGGCGAACAGCAATCTTCAAGTCTTTCCACAGATTCTCAATGGAATCAGTCTGGCTTTGACTGGCCACTCAGGACTTTCACTTCTTGTTCTGAAGCCATTCCAGTGTTATTTGGTTGTATGTTTGGGTCATTGTCCTGTTAAAATATAAATCTTCACCGCAGTCTAAGGTCTTTTGCACTCTGAAGCAGGTTCTCCTCAAGGATTTGCCTGTATTTTGGCTCCATTCATTGTTCCCTCTATCCCTACAAGTCTCCCAGTCCTTGCCGCTGGAATCATCCCTATAGCATGATGCTGCCGCCACCATGCTTCACGGTAGGATGGTGTTAGATGGGTGATGAGCTGTGCTCGGTTTCCGCAAATGTAGCGCTTTGCATTCAGGCCAAACAGTTTTCATCTCGTCAGACCACATAATGTTTTGCCTCATGTCTCAGAGTCTTTCACATGCCTTTTTGCACACTCAAGCCCAGGGCCATCTTAACAGCATTGTCGGCCCTGGGCTAAGCAATGCACTGGCCCCTACCCCCCCCCCCCCCACCCACCCACGGGAATAAAATGTAAACAGTCAATAAAATTAGCCTATAGATTTATTGGTACTTTCAACAAAATCAATGTTTAAACATTTTTAAAAACATGCTGCAAAGTGAGGATTAATCAACACAAACTTTTGAACAATATATATGATAATTAATTGGTACACCGTACAGCGGAGATGGTACAGTATTATCCACTCCCCAAGAGACTCTCATGAACAATATGGCAGCATGGGGCCCCTAGAATCGTGGGCCCCTGGGCAACTGCCCAGTGTGCCCATGCCTTAAGACGGCCCAGCTCAAGTGTGCTGCATGTGCCTTTTTATCAGGAGTGGCTTCCGTCTGGCCACCCTCCCATAAAGCCAGATTTGTGAAGTGCTGCAGAAACAGTTGTCCTTTGGCAGGTTCTTCCATCTCAGCCAAGGAACTCTGTCGTTCTGTCAGAGTCATTGGTTCTTGGTCACCTCCTTGACCAAGTCCTTCTTGCCGAGTTGCTCAGTTTGGTCAGACGCCAGCTCTAGAAGAGTCTGGGTAGTTCCATATTCTTTCCATTTCTTAATGATGGAGCTCGCCTGCTCTTGGGAACTTTCAACACTATACAAATTGTTTTATACCCTTCCCAGATCTCTGCCTCCTCACATTCTATCTCAGAGTTATACGGACAGTTCCTTGGACTTCATGGTGGAGTTTCTGCTCTGACATGCACCGTCACCTGTGGGACCCATATCGAAAGGTGTGTTTATTTCTCAATCATGTCCAATCGATTGAATTGGCTACAGGTGGACTCCAGTAAAGTTGTAGAGACATCTCAAGGATGATCAAAGGAAAATGGATGCACCTGAGCTCAATTTGGAGGTCATAGCAAAGGGGGTGAATACTTTTTGACGCAAGAACATTTGAGCTTTTCATTTTTAATGAATTTGTAATAAAATTTCTAAAAACATGTTTTTACTTTGTCATCATGGGTATTTTATGTAGATCGGTGACAAAAGTCGAGGAGTGTGAATACTTCCTGAAGGTACTGTACATGTTATAGTATGTATTTTAGGCAGTTTATTAAATTCACTAAAGACATCGTTCACTCTCTTCCTTCTCTGCTTCTTCCAAACTTGTAACACAAAGTACAGAAGATAAAGATGTGACTTGCATGTGGTACATCAATGATGTTTGTAAAAGTTTGACAAACAAAATCTCCGTTGACATAATTCATCATCTCAAGTCATCATTCCTCATGGCATGTCAAAATGCTGCCAAATCACCTGAGATGCACTTGGTTGTTTGCCATCGCCCTCCCAGCATGGTTGGGCGTTGAACCTGCAGTCACGAACATCAAAATATCGACACAAAAACTCAGCCTGCTGAGTAGACGCAGGACCCAACTCATAAATCAACACAACTGTATCAAAAATATCTCTGTATGTTTATCAAACTCTCATCTGCTATCTCAGTAAAGGCTCAGTCGCGACTTAGGCCCAGTCCTGTTCCTAGTCTACATCGACTGAGTTTAGCCTGGAGCTAGATGGCAGGCCCCTTGACCTCACACCCAGCTGTGCTCCCTGTCTTATATCCAGGCACAACCAACATTGCGATACACATCAAAACACTAACACGATATCAGCGATAACTTCCAAACCAATCACAAAAACTTGGTCTGCCATTTTGTAATAAATATATACCGATCACAGGGCCCAGATTCTGGACTATGGAACTCTCCGATGCAGAAGCAACTTTGGTCCAGAAATGCAAGACCACACCCACACTCACTTAACGCTGCCGCCGTATAACATTCAGTCAATACCACTTGTGAACAATGTCCTTTCTGTTCATACTCGATGGAAAGGACTATTGCGGCCTACTGGACGAGCGTAGCACTAAACACGGGGATTGCTTTTTATACTGGATTTAGCAACGAGGTGACAGAACAATAAGGGACAATTTTCACTGCCGACTCACAGTCCATTTCACATCATCTGTACCGAGTTTGACATATACTTACATAACAGATCAAGCAATTAACATTTTTTTCAAGTCCACCTATTGGTTACTGCTGTATGTGTTCAGTATTGAGCAGATAATTCCTTGATCCAGTACAGATCCTGTTAAACATCTGTGAATGAATGTATTCAATGGCCTCGTGCTCCTGTGCGTAAGTTGACCTAAAATATCCATTTATTGCAATATGAAGAGAAACAAAACAAACAGACACCATATAATAAATCTTTATTACAAACCATGCATCTCCCAAGTTTTTGATGGGCACAAGACTTTGTGGTTATCAAGGGCAATTGCTCCACGGGCGGGGCAAACCACTTGCCCCCCCCCCCCCATTTACTTGCCAAAATCACCTGCTTTGGGGAATCCTGATAATTATTAATGACCTCTCATGCTCTGGAAAACCCTCTTTATTCCTCATTGCAGACGAGTCCACATAATGCTGAACAATTCCACATCCCGACAAGCGCGGCGCAGAGGCATTGTGACGGATTAGCAAATGCTTCCAATCAACACCAGTCTTGGACAGCCCCTTTTTTTTTTGGACTTTAGTCCACATCAGGAAGACACAAGCGTCGATTAAAAAATGTAAATACAACGAAAGTGAAACTTCAGAAATTGAGAATTACGACAACTGACATAAGTGTTGAATTTTTCACATCACTCTTGTCATGGCAATGGCCACCGTGTCGACCTCATTATCTCCAATTGTGGTGAAGACCGACCACAGTGGAGATTAACTCCGAGAATGACCGTCCTTTTAATTCATTACAAGATGCACCTGAGTGGAGAATGCATTTCACAGTTCAACCAAGTCAGGAAGTCAGGGGCACGACAGAGTTACAGAGAGAAGAGACCGACACAAGAGGGAAAGGGCGGTCCTGGGACCGATCTGAACTCCGACTGTGACTGCTCTCTCCTGATGAAGCAGACACGAATGGAGGAAGATTTGGACCCCGGCTGCATTGGAGTACAACCACTGCGAAGAGGCGTCACCGATTGTTATATACACCAATGTTAACTCCACTGGTGATACACCACCAATTTAGCAAGAGGCAAAGACCACTGCCATCCTCAAACCAAGGAAAAATAACTAATATCACTCCTCTGTACAACACATAAGCTGTTTGAGTGACTTCTGTTTTTCTGTGTTATTCCGATAGTACAGTTTTCCCGACCTAAAGAGTAAGTGGTCTCAGATCAGAAGACCAAGTAGTCATGTTAACCACATATATTGAGAATGGATGTCAACATGCCCTCAATATGTCGTGTTTCCACCGTGGTTCTGTATATTGTGGACGTTTCGTCAGCCGATGATAGCATGAAGCCGTGGATTGCCGAGTCACTGTGAATTCACGATGTGGGTCTTAACATCATTGTTGAGCGATTTCCAATTTTGAGTTTCCCTCGAGAAAAGGCAAGTGAAGTTCCTCAAAGATCCGAAGCAACGATCTCCCGCAATGCTCTGTGATGGTGGCACCTTTACCCGTTAGTAATTGTGCAAGTGATAGTCCACACACAACATCGTAGAAATTCGCAAAAGCAGACCACCTTGTTCTAACTGCACAAGGATCCAGCCTTAAGGGGATAGGCTATAACACTCCAAAAGGACCAGAAAGCAATATGTGACTCTCTAAATGACCATGAATGCTAAATTTGGCCTTTCACACACGTGCTGTGTCTATGCGTGGTTTTCTGACTCGGTTCTGCTCATGCCTGGTGTTGGCTTAATGGTTAGGGTGGTGGCTTGGATCTTAGGGTCCTGAGTTCAAATCCCACTTTTCTGTTGAATTAATACCGGGTGGGGTTGACTCAGCCTGTCATCCTTCTATGGTGGCAAAATGAGTAACAGCTTGCTGGTATCCTGTGCCGGAAGTGGACCTGTCCAGGATTGTGCCCAAATAGCAGGAGACAACTTAAGCAGCATCAACGCTCTACACAGAGTATGGTCCCAATGGATGAATGGATGGATGGTTCTGCTCGCTCGGCACTTTTAACCTGCTGTTGCTACCTCGAACTGTGCAATTCCAATCCTCTGGTATAGTTGGTATAGTTTCTATAGAATTGGCATATGCCTGGTGTTGGCTCATGGCTAGAGTGGTGGGATTTGGATCCGAGGTCTTGAGTTCAAATTATGCTTACTGTTGAATTAATACCAGGTGGGGTTGACTCAGCCTCTCATCCTTCTGAGGTTGGCAAAATGAGTACAAGCTTGTTGGTATCCTGTGTTGGAGTGGTGCACCGTCCAGGATTGTGTCCCATAGCAAGGAGACTGCTAAGGCAGCACCAATGCTCTGCACAGAGTCTGTCATGATGGATGGATAGTAAGTCTAGTTTTGCAAAAAATCTGGTATCGTTTTCGTTGTGGGACCAGAACCAAACAAAACAATATATTTATGCAACCCTCATAAGCCCCCCCACTCCTGACATAAGTAATAGTAAATATCATAATTTTAAATTTACCCTGGCATGCACAAGCCCCAGATATGTCCTCTTAATTGGTGTTCAGAAGCACCTCATCCAGATACACAATCCATTCACGGTAGCGATTATGGGAGAGGGGGTTGTGGAACAATCCCCCACTCCAATTCCACTGACCCACCTGTCAGGAGTTTGTACGATGAGCAGGTGCACCTTCGGTGAGCTGAGAAAGCTCTCCAACGTTCATTGTGCCGAGGCACAACCCTTTCTCTCAGTGCTTTTTCAAGTGTTTTCGGCTTCCTTCAGAAGCTTGGTGAGCCATTCCAAGTAACGATCTTTGTCCTGGACACATCTTACATTTTACTTCACCCCGATCATGCAAGTTTCCTGGAGTTTCTTTGCATGCGCACAAAACATTTTAGGGCAGATTACATCGTTTGAAAGTGCTGTGTTGAGGAGTACTTCACACATCGGCAACGTTTCAAAAAAACATGGCAATTGCTTTCCACTTATCTTAGATGTGACATTTTGTAGTAAAGCAGTCCACAATGAACCCCTCCCAAATATGTTGGTGTGACACTGGATGTCAGCTTGACTTTCCAAAAACATCAAAGGGAGACTTTCGAAAAGAAGGAAGCGCAGCCAACATTATCCAGAAACTTGCAGGTACCAGCTGTGGGGCAGATACAAGTACTCTCCCCACAGCCATACCGGCCCTGGTGTATTCTACTGCATAACACACGTTGTCTCTGTGGGTCGAGAGCAGCCACACAAAACATCTGGATCCTAATCCTAAATTTGCAATGCGATCACCGGGGGCTTGTGTTCTCAAATTTTCTTCACTTCATATCCGGAGGTAATGCAGAATGTTCCATGAATATCACCATACCCTGGCCAATCCAAAATGGCCCTGTCCACAAAGACCTGCAAAATATACCTACCTCAAATCACCATCACCACCGCAACCATCACCAACTTGGGATTTAACATCCAAGATCTCACTGTGATGTGCTGCGAAAATACAACCCATATATTTGTACACGATAACAATAAATGTCATTTGTGGTGTGTGTGTGTGTGTGTGTGTGTGTGTTTCTTCTAGATAACTCCAAAACCATGAAACCCAGCAGTCCCAAACTTTTCATGCATACTAAGGGAACTCCAAGGGAGTGCATCAATGAAAACTGGGTATTTGGGTTCATGAAAACACCCCTTTTTGAAGATTAACGGCTTCCTTTCATGAAAGGCTTATCCTTGGTCAGCCCAAATTCACCTAGCAGGGGGTCTTAGCCGCCATTTTTATTCGGCCTACTAAAAAATGCCTTGCCTTGGAAACATGAATTGTTCTCATCGATTAATGAAAGTATATAATCTAAATATTATTTTGAATTTGAAGATCGGATCTGATATTATGTGATCAATCTTATGACTATAAATAAGTATCAAAATCTCTAGTGAAATCTGAAAATGTTAAGAAATTACCGATTCTTATATCTTGGCATATTTAGCGTATTTATTAAGGAAGGTTATGCTTCCGTACTCTCCTTATTTATACAGGAACATGTGAAATTGAGTGAAGAAAAGAGTAACGAATATGCCAAAAGTGTAACTTCATTGAGTGCAACAAAAATAATTGTAAAGCCAGGTGAAAACTCCTGTGACTCTCGCAGTGGGCATGGCGGCCGCGGATCGGTTCTCTGTTTGGAAATCCCCGGGTTTGAAGACAAATAATTAGAGGATTAGAGTGAGTAAAGCGAACTGCGAGTTCAGAGAGAATTGAAAAATGTTTCAGTGACTACAAAACAATGCATCCCCACTCCATGGTAGTATGGCCGAGAGGTACACACACTTGCTCTAAGCTGTCTAGCCTGGATTCGAATCTTAACCCAGCGATAAATTGTCGTCCTGGTATTTCACAGGCAGGGTGATTCATCAATGTGTGCCGTCCCTCAGATGGACATTAAACAGAGCATCGCATCTGTCGGAATTGGTTGGTGAACGTTAAAGACCCTCTGTGATGTCCTTCGCAAAGAGTAGGGGAGCGATCTCTGGCATCCTGGCTAAATTCCAAGTTACTGCTCTAACCCTACATTGTATCAGCAGAAATGCCACACCCTCAGTCAATGATGCTACTTGCAGCCTTGTGCTGCACAGGAAAAGAGAAGACGACCAAACTCCTATGCGTAGTATTTTGTTGTAATAATATTTTAATTATTTAACTGTTTGAAAAATTTCCACTGATTGCGAATATGTAAAAACAAGGAATTTTGATCCATGTACCTACATAGTTGTTTACAGAGTGCGTTCCGATTGTCTGACGACAAAACTGATTTTGAATATATTTTTGTAATGGTACAGCTATATGTGGACTACTCTAGAGTTGGAACATCAAACAATTTACATGTTCTGGCCCTTGATGGAAAAACAATCAATATTGTCTACCCAAAAACATCACAATATCAGAAGGGCACTCGGTTGAGCACATACCTCTACCACGTCATGCCTGATCCACGAGAACATATCAAGCCCAATACATTTTTGAAATATCATGCATACAGACTACATCGTTTTTGGCCCTTTCTCTCAATGGTGAAGAATCACTTTAAAAATAAATAATTCTCGTATCCAGATCTGGATTCGGATCTTCACCAAAATCGAATCAATTTGTCCTTCGACACACCCAACCTGTCCGCCAAGTTTTATTTGAATCCGTGCACAATTTTTGACATGTCGTGCTATATATCATTTTTAGCCCTATCTCTCAATGGTGAAGAATCACTGAAAACATTCTCGTATGCGGATCCGGATCTTCACCAAACTCGAATCACTTCTTCCTTGTCACACACCCAACCTGTCCACCAATTTCATCCGAATCCGTCTACAACTTTTTAAGATATCCTGTACACAAACAAACAGACATAAAGGGGTGAAAACATAACCTCCTCCACCTACGGTGGCGGAGGTAAATTTGTTCGATTTTGTTGATTTTTCTGTTCAATATTCTGCAGCTTGATAAATAAAATGTTTGCCTCTAAGTATGTGCTTAATTTGGTAGTCCAATAGATGTAAGTTAGATCCGGCAATGCCGGTTATCTTGTGGGAGGTGGGTGGAGACCAAGTAGTCCAAGTAGGAATGTGTGGGATGAGCGAGGGATGGGCCCAAAGGAGGAGAGAGTGGGGTGGGAGGAGGGAGTGACGGGTTGGGGTGGAAGAGGGAAGGAAAGGGTGGAGAGGGAGGGGAAAGGATGTGGGAGTCTGGAAGAGAGAGGGGTGTGTGTGGAAAGGACCACGTTTAAACCACGTGAAAACGTCAAAAGCAGTCAACATATAAATGAAAAACGAAAACTCACCCACATCTCCCACCTGTGAATGGAGGGAAAAACAATTACCAACTACTTTTGACGTTTATACATAGGACATGCTTGGAAACCTCGTGGGTATGCATTTCTGTCGGCGCTGTTGCTGATGATTCGCCAATAAGCGATGAAATCGGTCCGGCAGCTGAGGGGATGTGTAACATTGGGATTCTTCATGTGTGTACTATTTGTGAATGTCTTTACAGCTGGGAGGAACTCTGGGAAGGGTTTGAAACATCAAATGGCTTACCTTGGTAGCCTTTCATGGTTGCTTTATACAGCTTCTTCGGCCAGAAGAGCATGGAGATTCAATTTACTTATATAATCCTCGCCACCTGGGTTTAATTATTAGGTGAGAGCTAATTAATTCTTCCCCTTTTTTTTTCTTTTTTCATATATATATAAAAACTCTATTCTTTTAAAACAGTGTATTTTTCACCCTTACCATATTTTATCCATATCATATCATATCATATATATATATATATATATATATATATATATATATATATATATATATATGTAAAGTGCTTTTTCTCAATAGTTGCACATGCTTCCACAAATACTAACTTATAGTGTAAAGCTGGACCTGTGCC
The DNA here is from genome assembly GCA_035128595.1 of Eptatretus atami. Taxonomy (NCBI): domain Eukaryota; kingdom Metazoa; phylum Chordata; class Myxini; order Myxiniformes; family Myxinidae; genus Eptatretus; species Eptatretus atami. Next base: position 33,661,292 of record CM068968.1, read on the forward strand.
TGGAATTTTAAACTGTGCTGTGTCTGTTTATACCTAGCCCAGCTGTTTTCAATTATGACATTTTTCAACGTGGCTTCGAGTTGTGTGCATCATCTGGCCCATGTATTCTCACATTTATTGACTGGTTTGAAACTTGTAGGTTGCAATGAAAGGAAAGTACCAAGATGTGAGTTATAAAGATAATAACTAAAACTCAAATAATTATGATTTGGTTAAAGTTGGGTGGGTTAGAGTCTGTGAATTACATATGCAACCTAGAACAGCATTCCGGGAGGAGCATACCTTTGCCAGGCTGAACTTTTATTATTATTATTTTTATACATAGTCTGTATACATGTGGAAGAGCTAGTACTAGTACACTGAATGAATCAGGATGCAACAGGACAAAAAGAACATCAGAGAGAGGGGGGGAGGGGGAAAACACGGACAGCAGAGTGAAGGTCGAGATATAGATGCAGACTTGGACAAACAATGGGTGTGGGGAAGAATGGGGGTCAGGGAGAGATGCATTAGATTGACAAGATGATACAGAGAGAAACTCACAGGAGGGAAAACTGGAAATTTGAAGGAGGATGGATTGGGTGTGGGAGGAGGGTTAACGAGGTAGAGAAATATCATGGTTATGGATTGGGGACGATCTGTGATGGTGTGAACAGCTGTCCTGAAGACTTGGAAGGAGGAATGAGATTGAAGACAATGTGAAATTTGGCTCCACAGGAAGAAAAAAGCAAACAAATGAGTGGAGGTGAGCAGTGATCCTGGATTTAGGTATTTCACAACAAGGAGGTTTAGGGTGGACCGTGTGAACCCTGCAGAACCTGGGATGGGGGGACAAAGCACAGAAAGAGCAGAGTGTGCAAGACCAGAAAGAGGTATAAAGACAGAGAGACCACCAACCTATCTGCGATGGTGAAGCGATAGGCCCATAGACTCAGCTTCATCACAGGAGATTCCAATAATCTTGAAGGCCTTGGTTTTCACAGCATCAAACTGAGCAAGATAGGCAGGGATGCCAGCCCAGAGTGGAGAGCAGTACTCCATCAAGCTGCAGATGTACCTTGTTGGTGGATAAGAGTTCACACGTGCTAAAGGAAGGACTTTGTATGGCGGAGGCCCAGTCGTCGGCTGGCTTGAAGGCCAATTGAAATGTGTTTACCAAAGAAATATCATGGTTGATTGCGAGACCCATGAGTTTGAATAACTGAACCTCCCCAAGAGGATTGTTGAGAGAGCATATTGAGGTGGGGGAGGTTTCCAGATGTACTTTTGGAGAGTGAGAGTGAGAATGTGAGATTATTCAGGATTGAAAGGACATATTCCAAGTGTTGACCAGCTTGTGATTTTGTCAAGTCTGGAGAGAGAGATAAGAGGTTGCAGCCTGCCTATCTGAATGATGAGGGAAGTCACGGCAGGGGTGGAGTCATCAGCAAAGAGATAAAGAGGATTTTCCAGAGAGTCAGGAGAGATCATTGATGAAGATCAGGAATAGACTAGGCCGAGAACACTGCCTTGGAGCACTCCAGCTTTGACAAGGAGAGGAGATGAAGGATTCCGTTGAGTGCCCATACGTTGGCTCCGAGAGTAGAGGAAGTCAATAAGCCATGTGTGGAGTTCGCCTTGGATGCCATAGCATAGGAGAGAGTTTTGAGAGTGAGGCAGGATGCCAGACTGTATCAGGAGCACGAGATAATGTCGCAGAGAGACGGCTCTGATCTAATGTCTGAGATTGAGGGCCTCCATCCATTGCTGATGAGTAGAAGAAGCATGTCCAAGGTGGAGTGACCTGGTCTGAAACCAAATGGTGATCTGAGATGAGGGTGTGTGGAGAAAAGGAAAGATTTCATATCATCCGCAGTGATGGTTCCATGCCTTGCTGATGATTGGAAGAAGCTGATAGGTCTGTAGTTAATGAGATCCGTTTTAGCACCTCTATATCTCTTACACCTCAGGTGGACAGAGGTTATGACCCCTGTCTGGTCTATCTGTCTGTCTGTGAACAGGATATCTCAAAAAGTTAGGATGGATTCAGACGAAAATTGGTGGACAGGTTGAGTTTGTGACAAGGACGAAATGTTTCGATATTGGTGAAAGTCCATATCTGGATACTCAAATGTTTATCAGTGATTTCACCATTGAGAAGATTGTGCCAAAACAAAATATAGCATGATATTTCAAAAACACGAGTACAGGGGTGCAGGGAAAGGGTTGATGTTGTCGGGAGTGGAAGAAGTTTGATCTCTCTTCTTTTCAATTGTGACTTTAAAATCTCTCCAACCCGTAGGTGATCCAGGACCGAAGGGTCAACAGGGGTATCAAGGATACCCTGGCTTACCAGGACAAAATGGACAAAAAGGACAAAAAGGAGAATATGGCCTCCGAGGTCATAATGGCCTTCAGGGACCGAAAGGTGAAGCAGGAACTCCAGGCAACAAGGGCAAACAGGGTGCACGAGGTCTTCCAGGAAGGAAAGGTAATCGGGGTTATCCAGGTCATGTTGGAAGTCGTGGGGAACAAGGAATCAAGGGGGATCAAGGACTATTCGGACCACCAGGTCCAGTTGGAGAAAAGGGTCAACAAGGCGTTC
>CM068968.1:33663885-33691547 GCA_035128595.1 Eptatretus atami
GACCGATGGGAAAGACTGGGGTTCATGGACCCAAAGGATTGACCGGACCTCCTGGACTTCCTGGACCAAGGGGACTCCCTGGAAGCCCAATTTAGGAGATTGACTGTGTAACTATGTGGTGAAAGAGCCGCACATAGGAAGACATAAAAACAGAGACAAGACGGAGAGAGAAAGGAAATTCTTTACATGTTCGTGTGACGGCTAAGCACTCATTCATTGCAGTAGGTCTTGCACAACTGTGTTTAACATCACATTTATGTATATATCAACTGTGCCTTCAGAAAGTATTCACACCCCTCGACTTTTGTCACATTTTGTTGTGTTACAGCCTGAATTGAAAATGATTATTTTTGTAAAAATTGTCACTGATCGACACAAAATATCTCATCATGACAAAGTGAAAACAGGTTTTTGGAAATTTTTATACATTAATTAAAAATGAAAAGCTGAAATGTCTCGCGTCAATAAGTATTCAACCCCTGAGTCAATACTTTGTAGAAGTGCCTTTGGCCGTGATTACAACTTCGAGTCTTCTTGGGTTTTGGGATTTTGTCTGTATCAGCTTTGCACATCTGGATTTTGGGATTTTCTCCCATTCTTCCTTTCAGATTTACTGAAGCTCTGTCAAGTTGGATGGGGAGCGTCGGCGAACAGCAATCTTCAAGTCTTTCCACAGATTCTCAATGGGAACAGGTCTGGGCTTTGACTGGGCCACTCAAGGACTTCCACTTCTTGTTCTGAAGCCATTCCAGTGTTGATTTGGTTGTATGTTGGGGTCATTGTCCTGTTAAAATATAAATCTTCACCGCAGTCTAAGGTCTTTTGCACTCTGAAGCAGGTTCTCCTCAAGGATTTGCCTGTATTTTGGCTCCATTCATTGTTCCCTCTATCCCTACAAGTCTCCCAGTCCTTGCCGCTGAAACATCATCCCTATAGCATGATGCTGCCGCCACCATGCTTCACGGTAGGGATGGTGTTAGATGGGTGATGAGCTGTGCTCGGTTTCCGCCAAATGTAGCGCTTTGCATTCAGGCCAAACAGTTTTCATCTCGTCAGACCACATAATGTTTTGCCTCATGTTCTCAGAGTCTTTCACATGCCTTTTTGCACACTCAAGCCCAGGGCCATCTTAACAGCATTGTCGGCCCTGGGCTAAGCAATGCACTGGGCCCCTACCCCCCCCCCCCCCACCACCCACGGGAATAAAAATGTAAACAGTCAATAAAATTAGCCTATAGATTTATTGGTACTTTCAACAAAATCAATGTTTAAACATTTTTTAAAAACATGCTGCAAAGTGAGGATTAATCAACACAAACTTTTGAACAATATATATGATAATTAATTGGTACACCGTACAGACGGAGATGGTACAGTATTATCCACTCCGCCAAGAGACCTCTCATGAACAATATGGCAGCATGGGGCCCCTAGAATCGTGGGGCCCCTGGGCAACTGCCCAGTGTGCCCATGCCTTAAGACGGCCCAGCTCAAGGTGTGCTGTCATGTGCCTTTTTATCAGGAGTGGCTTCCGTCTGGCCACCCTCCCATAAAGCCGAGATTTGTGAAGTGCTGCAGAAACAGTTGTCCTTCCGGCAGGTTCTTCCATCTCAGCCAAGGAACTCTGTCGTTCTGTCAGAGTGGTCATTGGGTTCTTGGTCACCTCCTTGACCAAGGTCCTTCTTGCCGAGTTGCTCAGTTTGGTCAGACGGCCAGCTCTTGGAAGAGTCTGGGTAGTTCCATATTCTTTCCATTTCTTAATGATGGAGCTCGCCGTGCTCTTGGGAACTTTCAACACTATACAAATTGTTTTATACCCTTCCCCAGATCTCTGCCTCCTCACAATTCTATCTCAGAGTTATACGGACAGTTCCTTGGACTTCATGGTGGAGTTTCTGCTCTGACATGCACCGTCACCTGTGGGACCTCATATCGAAAGGTGTGTTTATTTCTCAATCATGTCCAATCGATTGAATTGGCTACAGGTGGACTCCAGTAAAGTTGTAGAGACATCTCAAGGATGATCAAAGGAAAATGGATGCACCTGAGCTCAATTTGGAGTGTCATAGCAAAGGGGGTGAATACTTTTTTGACGCAAGAACATTTGAGCTTTTCATTTTTAATGAATTTGTAATAAAATTTCTAAAAACATGTTTTTACTTTGTCATCATGGGGTATTTTATGTAGATCGGTGACAAAAGTCGAGGAGTGTGAATACTTCCTGAAGGTACTGTACATGTATAGTATGTATTTTAGGCAGTTTATTAAATTCACTAAAGACATCGTTCACTCTCTTCCTTCTCTGCTTCTTCCAAACTTGTAACACAAAGTACAGAAGATAAAGATGTGACTTGCATGTGGTACATCAATTGATGTTTGTAAAAGTTTGACAAAACAAAATCTCCGTTGACATAATTCATCATCTCAAGTCATCATTCCTCATGGCATGTCAAAATGCTGCCAAATCACCTGAGATGCACTTGGTTGTTTGCCATCGCCCTCCCAGCATGGTTGGGCGTTGAACCTGCAGTCACGAACATCAAAATATCGACACAAAAACTCAGCCTGCTGAGTAGACGCAGGACCCAACTCATAAATCAACACAACTGTATCAAAAATATCTCTGTATGTTTATCAAACTCTCATCTGCTATCTCAGTAAAGGCTCAGTCGCGACTTAGGCCCAGTCCTGTTCCTAGTCTACATCGACTGAGTTTAGCCTGGAGCTAGATGGCAGGCCCCTTTGACCTCACACCCAGCTGTGCTCCCTGGTCTTATATCCAGGCACAACCAACATTGCGATACACATCAAAACACTAACACGATATCAGCGATAACTTCCAAACCAATCACAAAAACTTGGTCTGCCATTTTGTAATAAATATATACCGATCACAGGGCCCAGATTCTGGGACTATGGAACTCTCCGATGCAGAAGCAACTTTGGTCCAGAAATGCAAGACCACACCCACACTCACTTAACGCTGCCGCCGGTATAACATTCAGTCAATTACCACTTGTGAACAATGTCCTTTCTGTTCATACTCGATGGAAAGGACTATTGCGGCCTACTGGACGAGCGTAGCACTAAACACGGGGATTGCTTTTTATACTGGATTTAGCAACGAGGTGACAGAACAATAAGGGACAATTTTCACTGCCGACTCACAGTCCATTTCACATCATCTGTACCGAGTTTGACATATACTTACATAACAGATCAAGCAATTAACATTTTTTTCAAGTCCACCTATTGGTTATGCTGTATGTGTTCAGTATTGAGCAGATAATTCCTTGATCCAGTACAGATCCTGTTAAACATCTGTGAATGAATGTATTCAATGGCCTCGTGCTCCTGTGCGTAAGTTGACCTAAAATATCCATTTATTGCAATATGAAGAGAAACAAACAAACAGACACCATATAATAAATCTTTATTACAAACCATGCATCTCCCAAGTTTTTGATGGGCACAATGACTTTGTGCGTCATCAAGGGCAATTGCTCCACGGGCGGGGCAAACCACTTGCCCCCCCCCCCCCATTTACTTGCCAAAATCACCTGCTTTGGGGGAATCCTGATAATTATTAATGACCTCTCCGATGCTCTGGAAAACCCTCTTTATTCCTCATTGCAGACGAGTCCACATAATGCTGAACAATTCCACATCCCGACAAGCGGGCGGGCAGAGGCATTGTGACGGATTAGCAAATGCTTCCAATCAACACCAGTCTTGGACAGCCCCTTTTTTTTTGGACTTTAGTCCACATCAGGAAGACACAAGCGGTCGATTAAAAAATGTAAATACAACGAAAGTGAAACTTCAGAAATTGAGAATTACGACAACTGACATAAGTGTTGAATTTTTCACATCACTCTTGTCATGGCAATGGCCACCGTGTCGACCTCATTATCTCCAATTGTGGTGAAGACCGACCACAGTGGAGATTAACTCCGAGAATGACCGTCCTTTTAATTTCATTACAAGATGCACCTGAGTGGAGAATGCATTTCACAGTTCAACCAAGTCAGGAAGTCAGGGGCACGACAGAGTTACAGAGAGAAGAGACCGACACAAGAGGGAAAGGGCCGGTCCATGGGGACCGATCTGAACTCCGACTGTGACTGCTCTCTCCTGATGAAGCAGACACGAATGGAGGAAGATTTGGACCCCGACTGCCATTGGGGAGTACAACCACTGCCAAGAGGCGTCACCGATTGTTATATACACCAATGTTAACTCCACTGGTGATACACCACCAATTTAGCAAGAGGCAAAGACCACTGCCATCCTCAAACCAAGGAAAAATAACTAATATCACTCCTCTGTACAACACATAAGCTGTTTGAGTGACTTCTGTTTTTCTGTGTTATTCCGATAGTACAGTTTTCCCGACCTAAAGAGTAAGGTGGTCTCAGATCAGAAGGACCAAGTAGTCATGTTAACCACATATATTGAGAATGGATGTCAACATGCCCTCAATATGTCGTGGTTTCCACCGTGGTTCTGTATTTGTGGACGTTTCGTCAGCCGATGATAGCATGAAGCCGTGGATTGCCGAGTCACTGTGAATTCACGATGTGGGTCTTAACATCATTGTTGAGCGATTGCCAATTTTGAGTTTCCCTCGAGAAAAGGCAAGTGAAGTTCCTCAAAGATCCGAAGCAACGATCTCCCGCAATGCTCTGTGATGGTGGCACCTTTACCCGTTAGTAATTGTGCAAGTGATAGTCCACACACAACATCGTAGAAATTCGCAAAAGCAGACCACCTTGTTCTAACTGCACAAGGATCCAGCCTTAAGGGGATAGGCTATACACTCCAAAAGGACCAGAAAGCAATATGTGACTCTCTAAATGACACATGAATGCTAAATTTGGCCTTTCACACACGTGCTGTGTCTATGCGTGCGTTTTCATTGACTCGGTTCTGCTCATGCCTGGTGTTGGCTTAATGGTTAGGGTGGTGGGCTTAGGATCTTAGGGTCCTGAGTTCAAATCCCACTTTGCTGTTGAATTAATACCGGGTGGGGTTGACTCAGCCTGTCATCCTTCTATGGTTGGCAAAATGAGTAACAGCTTGCTGGTATCCTGTGCCGGAATGGCGACCTGTCCAGGATTGTGCCCAAATAGCCTAGGAGACAACTTAAGCAGCATCAACGCTCTACACAGAGTATGGTCCCAATGGATGAATGGATGGATGGTTCTGCTCGCTCGGCACTTTTAACCTGCTGTTGCTACCTCGAACTGTGCAATTCCAATCCTCTGGTATAGTTGGTATAGTTTCTATAGAATTGGCATATGCCTGGTGTTGGCCTCATGGCTAGAGTGGTGGGATTTGGATCCGAGGGTCTTGAGTTCAAATTATGCTTACTGTTGAATTAATACCAGGTGGGGTTGACTCAGCCTGTCATCCTTCTGAGGTTGGCAAAATGAGTACAAGCTTGTTGGTATCCTGTGTTGGAGTGGTGACCCGTCCAGGATTGTGTCCCATAGCCAAGGAGACTGCTAAGGCAGCACCAATGCTCTGCACAGAGTCTGGTCATGATGGATGGATAGTAAGTCTAGTTTTGCAAAAAATCTGGTATCGTTTTCGTTGTGGGACCAGAACCAAACAAACAATATATTTATTGCAACCCTCATAAGCTCCCCCACTCCTGACATAAGTAATAGTAAATATCATAATTTTAAATTTACCCTGTGCATGCACAAGCCCCAGATATGTCCTCTTAATTGGTGTTCAGAAGCACCTCATCCAGATACACAATCCATTCACCGGTAGCGATCTATGGGGGAGGGGGGGGTTGTGGAACACATGTCCCCCCACTCCAATTCCACTGACCCACCTGGTCAGGAGTTTGTACGATGAGCAGGTGCACCTTCGGTGAGCTGAGAAAGCTCTCCAAGCCGTTCATTGTGCCGAGGCACAACCCTTTCTCTCAGGTGCTTTTTCCAAGTGTTTTCGGCTTCCTTCAGAAGCTTGGTGAGCCATTCCAAGTAACGATCTTTGTCCTGGACACATCTTACATTTTACTTCACCCCGATCATGCAAGTTTCCTGGAGTTTCTTTGCATGCGCACAAAACATTTTAGGGCAGATTACATCGGTTTGAAAGTGCTGTGTTGAGGAGTACTTCACACATCGGCAACGTTTCAAAAAAAACATGGCAATTGCTTTCCACTTATCTTAGATGTGACATTTTGTAGTAAAGCAGTCCACAATGAACCCCTCCCCAAATATGTTGGTGTGACACTGGATGTCAGCTTGACTTTCCAAAAACATCAAAGGGAGACTTTCGAAAAGAAGGAAGCCGCAGGCCAACATTATCCAGAAACTTGCAGGTACCAGCTGTGGGGCAGATACAAGTACTCTCCCCACAGCCATACCGGCCCTGGTGTATTCTACTGCATAACACACGTTGTCTCTGTGGGTCGAGAGCAGCCACACAAAACATCTGGATCCTAATCCTAAATTTTGCAATGCGATCACCGGGGGCTTGTGTTCTCAAATTTTCTTCCACTTCATATCCGGAGGTAATGCAGAATGTTCCATGAATATCACCATACCCTGGCCAATCCAAAATGGCCCTGTCCACAAAGACCTGCAAAATATACCTACCTCAAATCACCATCACCACCGCAACCATCACCAACTTGGGATTTAACATCCAAGATCTCACTCGTGATGGTGCTGCGAAAATACGAACCCATATATTTTGTACATCGATAACAATAAATGTCAGTGTGTGTGTGTGTGTGTGTGTTTCTTCTAGATAACTCCAAAACCATGAAACCCAGCAGTCCCAAACTTTTCATGCATACTAAGGGAACTCCAAGGGAGTGCATCAATGAAAACTGGGTATTTGGGTTCATGAAAACACCCCTTTTTGAAGATAATTAACGGCTTCCTTTCATGAAAGGCTTATCCTTGGTCAGCCCAAATTCACCTAGCAGGGGGTCTTAGCCGCCATTTTTATTCGGCCTACTAAAAAATGCCTTGCCTTGGAAACATGAATTGTTCTCATCGATTAATGAAAGTATATAATCTAAATATTATTTTTGAATTTGAAGATCGGATCTGGTGGACTAAATAAGTATCAAAATCTCTAGTGAAATCTGAAAATGTTAAGCAATTACCGATTCTTATATCTTGGCATATTTAGCGTATTTATTTAAGGAAGGTTATGCTTCCGTACTCTCCTTATTTATACAGGAACATGTGAAATTGAGTGAAGAAAAGAGTAACGAATATGCCAAAAGTGTAACTTCATTGAGTGCAACAAAAATAATGTTAAAGCCAGGTGAAAACTCCTGTGACTCTCGCAGTGGGCATGGCGGCCGCGGATCGGTTCTCTGTTTGGGAAATCCCCGGAGTTTGGAAGACAAAATAAATTAGAGGATTAGAGTGAGTAAAGCGAACTGCGAGTTCAAGAGAGAATTGAAAAATGTTTTCAGTGACTACAAAACAATGCATCCCCACTCCATGGTAGTATGGCCGAGAGGTACACACACTTGCTCTAAGCTGTCTAGCCTGGATTCGAATCTTAACCCAGCGATAAATTGTCGTCCTGGTATTTCACAGGCAGGGTGATTCATCAATGTGTGCCGTCCCTCAGATGGACATTAAACAGAGCATCGCATCTGTCGGAATTGGTTGGTGAACGTTAAAGATCCCTCTGTGATGTCCTTCGCAAAGAGTAGGGGAGCGATCTCTGGCATCCTGGCTAAATTCCAAGTTACTGCTCTAACCCTACATTGTATCAGCAGAAATGCCACACCCTCAGTCAATGATGCTACTTGCAGCCTTGTGCTGCACAGGAAAAGAGAAGACGACCAAACTCCTATGCGTAGTATTTTGTTGTAATAATATTTTAATTATTTAACTGTTTGAAAAATTTCCACTGATTGCGAATATGTAAAAACAAGGAATTTTGATCCATGTACCTACATAGTTGTTTACAGAGTGCGTTCCGATTGTCTGACGACAAAACTGATTTTGAATATATTTTTGACATGGTACAGCTATATGTGGGCTACTCTAGAGTTGGAACATCAAACAATTTACATGTTCTGGCCCTTGATGGAAAAACAATCAATATTGTCTACCCAAAAACATCACAATATCAGAAGGGCACTCGGTTGAGCACATACCTCTACCACGTCATGCCTGATCCACGAGAACATATCAAGCCCAATACATTTTTGAAATATCATGCTATACAGTACTACATCGTTTTTGGCCCTTTCTCTCAATGGTGAAGAATCACTTTAAAAATTAAATAATTCTCGTATCCAGATCTGGATTCGGATCTTCACCAAAATCGAATCAATTTGTCCTTGCGACACACCCAACCTGTCCGCCAAGTTTTATTTGAATCCGTGCACAATTTTTGACATGTCGTGCTATATATCATTTTTAGCCCTATCTCTCAATGGTGAAGAATCACTGAAAACATTCTCGTATGCGGATCCGGATCTTCACCAAACTCGAATCACTTCTTCCTTGTCACACACCCAACCTGTCCACCAAGTTTCATCCGAATCCGTCTACAACTTTTTAAGATATCCTGTACACAAACAAACAGACATAAAGGGGTGAAAACATAACCTCCTCCACCTACGGTGGCGGAGGTAAATTTGTTCGATTTTGTTGATTTTTCTGTTCAATATTCTGCAGCTTGATAAATAAAATGTTTGCCTCTAAGTATGTGCTTAATTGTGGTAGTCCAATAGATGTAAGTTAGATCCCGGGCAATGCCGGTTATCTTTGTGGGAGGTGGGTGGAGACCAAGTAGTCCAAGTAGGAATGTGTGGGATGAGCGAGGGATGGGCCCAAAGGAGGGAGAGAGTGGGGTGGGAGGAGGGAGTGACGGGTTGGGGTGGGAAGAGGGAAGGAAAGGGTGGAAGAGGGAGGGGAAAGGATGGGGTGGGAGTCTGGAAGGAAGGGGGGTGTGTGGTGAAAGGACCACGTTTAAACCACGTGAAAACGTCAAAAGCAGTCAACATATAAATGAAAAACGAAAACTCACCCACATCTCCCACCTGTGAATGGAGGGAATAAACAATTACCAACTACTTTTGACGTTTATACATAGGACATGCTTGGAAACCTCGTGGGTATGCATTTCTGTCGGCGCTGTTGCTGATGATTCGCCAATAAGCGATGAAATCGGTCCGGCAGCTGAGGGGATGTGTAACATTGGGATTCTTCATGTGTGTACTATTTGTGAATGTCTTTACAGCTGTGGAGGAACTCTGGGAAGGGTTTGAAACATCAAATGGCTTACCTTGGGTAGCCTTTCATGGTTGCTTTATACAGCTTCTTCGGCCAGAAGAGCATGGGAGGATTCAATTTACTTATATAATCCTCGCCACCTGGGTTTAATTGATTAGGTGAGAGCTAATTAATTCTTCCCCTTTTTTTTCTTTTTTCATATATATATAAAAACTCTATTCTTTTAAAACAGTGTATTTTTCACCCTTACCATATTTTTTATCCATATCATATCATATCATATATATATATATATATATATATATATATATATATATATATATATATATATATATGTAAAGTGCTTTTTCTCAATAGTTGCACATGCTTCCACAAATACTAACTTATAGTGTAAAGCTGGACCTGTGCCTGGAATTTTAAACTGTGCTGTGTCTGTTTATACCTAGCCCAGCTGTTTTCAATTATGACATTATACAACGTGGCTTCGAGTTGTGTGCATCATCTGGCCCATGTGATTCTCACATTTATTGACTGGTTTGAAACTTGTAGGTTGCAATGAAAGGAAAGTACCAAGATGTGAGTTATAAAGATAATAACTAAAACTCAAATAATTATGATTTGGGTTAAAGTTGGGTGGGTTAGAGTCTGTGAATTACATATGCAACCTAGAACAGCATTCCGGAGAGAGCATACCTCTGCCAGGCTGAACTTTTATTATTATTATTTTTTATACATAGTCTAGGTATACATGTGGAAGAGCTAGTACTAGTACACTGAATGAATCAGGATGCAACAGGACAAAAGGAACATCAGAGAGAGGGGGGAGGGGGGGAAAACACGGACAGCAGAGTTGAAGGTCGAGATATAGATGCAGACTTGGACAAACAATGGGTGTGGGGAAGAATGGGGGTCAGGAGAGGATGCATTAGATTGACAAGATGGATACAGAAGGAAACTCACAGGAGGGAAAACTGGAAATTTGGAAGGAGGATGGATTGGGGTGTGGGGAGGGAGGGGTTAACGAGGGTAGAAAATATCATGGTTATGGATTGGGGACGATCTGTGATGGTGGTGAACAGCTGTCCTGAAGACTTGGAAGGAGGAATGAGATTGAAGACAATGTGAAATTTGGCTCCACAGGAAGGAAAAAAGCAACAAATGAGTGGAGGTGAGCAGTGATCCTGGATTTAGGTATTTCACAACAAGGAGGTTTAGGGTGGACCGTGTGAACCCTGCAGAAACCTGGGGATGGGGGGACAAAGCACAGAAAGAGCAGAGTGTGCAAGACCAGAAAGGAGGTGGTAAAAGACAGAGAGACCACCAACCTATCTGCGATGGTGAAGCGATAGGCCCATAGACTCAGCTTCATCACAGGAGATTCCAATAATCTTGAAGGCCTTGGTTTTCACAGCATCAAACTGAGCAAGATAGGCAGGGATGCCAGCCCAGAGTGGAGAGCAGTACTCCATCAAGCTGCAGATGTAGACCTTGTTGGTGGATAAGAGTTCACACGTGCTAAAGGAAGGACTTTGTATGGCGGAGGCCCAGTCGTCGGCTGGCTTGAAGGCCAATTTGAAATGTGGTTTACCAAAGAAATATCATGGTCTTGTTATTTGCGAGACCCAGGAGTTTGAATAACTGAACCTCCCCAAGAGGATTGTTGAGAGAGTATATTGAGGTGGGGGGGGAGGTTTCCAGATGGTACTTTTGGAGAGTGAGAGTGAGAATGTGAGATTAGTCAGGATTGAAAGACATATTCCAAGTGTTTGACCAGCTTGTGATTTTGTCAAGGTCTGGAGAGAGAGAGATAAGAGGTTGCAGCCTGCCTATCTGAATGATGAGGGAAGTCACGGCAGGGGTGGAGTCATCAGCAAAGAGATAAAGAGGATTTTCCAGAGAGTCAGAGAAGATCATTGATGAAGATCAGGAATAGGACTAGGCCGAGAACACTGCCTTGGAGCACTCCAGCTTTGACAAGGAGAGGAGATGAAGGATTCCGTTGAGTGCTATACGTTGGCTCCGAGAGTAGAGGAAGTCAATAAGCCATGTGTGGAGTTGCCTTGGATGCCAGAGCATAGGCAGAAGTTGAGGAGGTGAGGCAGGATGCCAGACTGTATCAGGAGCACGAGATATGGATGTCCAGAGAGACGGCCTGATCAATGTCTGACATTGAGGGCCTCCATCCATTGCTGGATGAGTAGAAGAAGCATGTCCAAGGTGGAGTGACCTGGTCTGAAACCAAATTGGTGATCTGAGATGAGGTTGTTGGAGAAAAGGAAAGATTTCATATCATCCGCGGTGTGATGGATTCCATGGCCTTGCTGATGATTGGAAGGAAGCTGATAGGTCTGTAGTTAATGAGATCCGTTTTAGCACCTCTATATCTCTTACACCTCAGGTGGACAGAGGTTATGGACCCCTGTCTGTCTGTCTGTCTGTCTGTCTGTGAACAGGATATCTCAAAAAGTTAGGATGGATTCAGACGAAATTTGGTGGACAGGTTGCGTTTGTGACAAGGACGAAATGTTTCGATATTGGTGAAGATCCATATCTGGATACTCAAATGTTTATCAGTGATTCTTCACCATTGAGAGATTTGGCCAAAAACAAAATATAGCATGATATTTCAAAAACACGAGTACAGGGGTGCAGAGAAAGGGGTTGAGTGTGTGGGGGAGTGGAAGAAGGTTTGAGTGTGTGGGAAGTGGAAGAAGGTTTGAGTGTGTGGTGTGCAGGGGAAAGTTTGGGTGTGTGGAGTGTGGTGGAATGTTTGAGAGGGTGTGTTACGTGGGAAGCATCGAGAGGGTGGGGTGAAGAAGGATACAGAAAAGGGAAGACATGAAGCTTTGAGGGGATGGGGTGGGGTGGGGGTGGATGTTTATTCTGATTCCAAATTCCCAACTTTGACAAACAGAGATAAAGATCATGGGATGTGAGATTGGATCGCTTGTTGAAAGCAAGGAGAAATGCGGAGCTGTAGTGTCAGGGCGGGTGGGGGAGAGGAGGGTTGTTTGACCAAGGGCATAGATGGCAAACAGCTCTGAAACAGTTTACATTTTGTATCCCACTGATAGAGCGGATCCTCATCAATATCTTCACCAAAATTGAACCAATCCGTCCTTGCCACACACCCAACCTGTCCTGTATTGGAATCTGTCCATAACTTTTTGAGATATTCTGTTCACAGACAGACAAACAGAGGTGAAAACATATCCTCAGTCCACCTTTGGTGGTGGAGGTAATGAGATGGGGGAAAAAAGAGGAATAACCAGGGAATTATATAAGAAAGGGAGAGAGGGCAAAGGTAAGAGAATATTGGAGAAGGTAGGAAAGAAAAGAAAATGGGGGAGTTGGGAGGACATAGAAGTGTACGGTGTTGCCTGATGAGAGAGGGACAAAATCCCACCATTGTGCGTATGTATTATGTAGATTGTAGATGGCCAATGACAGTGACAAAGCACAGACAAGTTAAGTCACCATCTTGAAGTAAACTGGGAGAGAAAGAGAGCAAGCAAGATTTAGTGTGAGCAATAACAAAAGGAAAACCTGAAAGGTCTGGCTTGTTTTGAGTTCCCATCTGAACCTAGGGGTCACGACGAATGGAAACCACATCAAATCCCACACGCATAACGTGTGTGTTTCTGCTTCTCCTTTGCCAACTTATTTCTTTGATATTAACCTCAAAGTATAAAGATGTCTTCGAATGTCCTTGCCCTGTTTATGATTTATATACAAGGTATATGCCTGGTGTTTGCTTAATGGTTATGGTGGTGGGCTTGGGATCCTAGGATCCTGAGTTCAAATCCACCTTGGCTGTTGAATTAATACCAGGTGGGCTTGGGATCCTAGGATCCTGAGTTCAAATCCACCTCGGCTGTTGAATTAATACCAGGTGGGGTTGACTCTGCCTGTCATCCTTCTGAGGTCGGCAAAATGAGTGCCAGCATGCTGGTATCCTGTGTCGGAGTGGTGACCCATCCAGGATTGTGCCAAATAGCCAAGGAGACTGCTTCGGAAGCACCAACGCTCTCCACAGAGTATGGTCCCAATGGATGGATGGATACAAGGTATACCATAAGTGTTCCACAAGGATTTAAAATATTTTTTAAATCCCCAAAATTGTGTTGAACAAAGTTTTCTGAATTGTCTGAAACTCTCATGATTATAATGGGATCTACAGGGTCTACAGTGTCATAGGGTTTCTAAAGGGTCTATTGGTTCTAACGTTGTCTATAGGATATACATGGTCTGAAGTTTCGTCGGGGTATTTGGGGTCTTGAGGACCTTAAGGGTCTCAGGGTTCTACAGGGTCGAATGGTGTTGTAGAAAATCGAGTTATCAACTTCCACTCACCGCTGAAGGTTGATGACTTCGTCCGGTCTGAGCGGTGTCCCATAAGCTGTTCAGCTTGAGTATGGGTGAATGCAGTCACAAGTTCAACAAGAAGCAAGAAATGGCGTATCATCCGTGGTCCTGTCCACGAAACAATAAAATTCACTCGATCACTCAGGTGTCATAAAAGGCCAAAGCCCAGGGAAATAATCTGCTCCCCAAAAGGAGTACGATGATTGTAGTACTGTAGTTGAAGGGAGTGAAAACCCACTGAAGATAGAGCTGTGACGACGTGGAATGTGGTCCGAAGCTCTGGGTGCAGAGAGCCAACTGCTGCTGGAGGAAAGGGCCACAACCAGACATGTGGTACAAAACTCCAACTGCTGCTGGAGGAAAGGACCACACCAGACATGTGGTACAAAACTCCAACTGCTGCTGAGGAAAGGACCACAACCAGACATGTGGTACAAAACTCCAACTGCTGCTGGAGGAAAGGGCCACAACAGACATGTGGACAAAACTCCAACTGCTGCTGCAGGAAAGGGCCACAAACCAGACATGTGTACAAAACTCCAACTGCTGCTGGAAGAAAGGGCCACAAAAACTCCAACTGCTGCTGGAGGAAAGGGCCACAACCAGACATGTGGTACAAAACTCCAACTGCTGCTGGAAGAAAGGGCCACAAAACTCCAACTGCTGCTGGAGGAAAGGGCCAACCAGACATGTGGTACAAAACTCCAACTGCTGCTGGAGGAAAGGGCCACAACCAGAGATGTGGTACAAAACTCCAACTGCTGCTGCAGGAAAGGACCACACCAGACATGTGGTACAAACTCCAACTGCTGCTGGAAGAAAGGGCCACAACCAGACATGTGGTACAAAACTCACACATGCTGCTGGGAAGAAAGGGCCACAACCAGACATGTGGTACAAAACTCCAACTGCTGCTGGAGGAAAGGGCCACAACCAGACATGTGGTACAAAACTCCAACTGCTGCTGGAGGAAGGGCCACAACCAGACATGTGGTACAAAACTCCAACTGCTGCTGGAGGGAAGGGCCACAACCAGACATGTGGTACAAAACTCCAACTGCTGCTGGAGGAAGGCCACAAACCAGACATTGTGGTACAAACTCCACTGCCGTGGAGGAAAGGGCCACAAACCAGACATGTGTACAAAACTCCAACTGCTGCTGGAAGAAAGGGCCACAACCAGACATGTGGTACAAAACTCCAACTGCTGTTGGAGGAAAGGGCCACAAACAGACATGTGGTACAAAACTCCATGAGTCAAGGGAGAAAAAAGCGTTGTAGAAGATAGGGCTGCGAATGTTGTCGCACTTCCGTTAAAGCCATCCTCACCGCTCGTCCCCCAAGGGGGAGGTCCAGGACCTCGATAGTAAATATTTGGTGTATATAGGCAAAGACCAAGGCAAAATATTTGGTGAGAAAGCAGATTTTTTAAAATCATGCCGACACGACTGCCATTGGTTGTCAAGTAAATGGAACAACAAAGTTCAACATGTAAAAGTACAAACAAATTGGCACACATGAAAAGTACACTACGAGATCGCGAGCAACCAGAATTTGTCAACATAGGAAGAAAGCGATCAATCAGAAAGGTGTAAAAATTATAGTGCGTGAAACGATGAACAGTCACAAAGTTTTACGTTCCAAAAAACTGTAGAAAACCAGTCAATGGACATGAAAACCAGCCTCGCTGCCGGTACTTGAGGAACAGCTGCCGGTGCTGGTGCTGCTTGTAAGTGAGGGGTTGTAGGTGACGCATGTGCACTAGTCAAGTCATGTTGAACATAAACAGGTTTCAACCTGCAAATGCTGACGCCATCATGTTTCCCATTGTGGTTCGTAATGAAAAACTTTTCAGTACACAGATGTGCTTCAAACGGTCCATCGTACGGTGGTTGAAGTGGCTTCCTCACCACATCATGTCAAACAAAAACTTGAATGCAACTCTGAATGTCTGAATGTCTGGGTTTACCTGTCCTGTAACCTGGTAAGTGTAGGTTTCAAGTTTCTCATGTGCATCCCTCATCTATGTACATAGTTGCAAGGATCCAAGGCGTGATGAAACTGACGAGGTGCCACAAACTGTCCTGGCAACTTGAGAGTTGTGCCAAAATCTAACTCAGCAGCACAGCACCCTGGGTCAGAATTAACTGCAGTTCAGATGCTGATCAACAAAATAGGAAGACTCTCCGTCCATCTTGTATTTGCATGGGCTTTCAGAGATGTTTTCAACTGTTGATGGAATCGTTCTACTAGCCCATTAGGTAACGGGTGATAAGCTGTGGTTCGGGTTCTCTTACTGCTAAGTAGATCAAACAGAGCTTGGAAAAGTGCTGATTGAAACTGACGACCTCGGTCTATGGTTATTGTTGAGGGTTCACCAAACACAGCTACCCAATGTGAGATGAATGTTTGTGCTAACATCTCTGCTGTCTGGTTGAGCATGGGTATTGCGGCCGGCCAACAAGTAAAACGATCGATGCATGCGAGCAGGTACGTATTGCCGTCTGATGGAGGTCGAGGTCCAACTAGAATATAGATCAATGTGAACGTTATCGAATTTGGGGTCTCGTGTAGAAAACGTGACAAGAGGAGACCTCATGTGTCGATGTATTTTCGATCTCTGACATGCTATGCAGGTTTTCGAGCAGTCTCTGATGTCACGATTCACTCCGTGCCAGACAAAACGCCGAGTCACTAAATCTTGAGTGGCGCTGATGCCAGGGTGAGACAAATTGTATGGAGCATCAAAAACTGCACATCGATACTCGTACGGGGATTACCTGTGGAATCATCACAGACAATCCTACCCTCAGAAGTGGGAAGTGGTACCTCTGAAATGGAGTGATGTTGAATTGACTCTCAGCTTTTGTAGCTCTTAATCGCGCTGTTGGGCTTCAACTATAGCAGTGAAATTGATGACATCATATGCATCCGGAACACCCACGTCAACTCGGGAGAGTGCATCTGATGCAGAGTTATTTTTGCCACTGATGTGCCACTGGGAGATGAAATGAAGATGTCGTACTTTTCTTGCAGAGCGACGATCGGGTGAGAGTTTTGGTCAATGTCTTGTGGTCTTGTGGTCTAGCATATGCCAAAAGTGTTTGACACACAGATCGGCTGTTCGAAGTTATCTCCCAAACGTGCTCTTTCTGGTCTCTGTAGGTTGGAAACGCTTTGAGAAAAAGGAGAGTGGTTGCCAGATGTCATCTACATGTTGCTGCAGAACTCCTCATACTCCCACGTCCGAAGCATATGTCTGTCAGTCGGCTCTCCTGGTATCTGGTGATATGCTCTGATGACATCTATCTTGGGGAAAAGATGTTCACCTTTGAAGGAGGATGAAAAATCCTGCAAATGGGGAATTGGATCGCAATCAGGAATGGTGCATTTGTTAAGTGAACGGTAGTCAAGACATGACCGCCAGTAACCCCGGTGACTTCGTTGGTACCATATGCAAGGGTGAAGACCAGTTGCTGTCAGATTGTCGTATGATGCCGAGTTCAAACATGTGCTCAAACTCTGACTTGGCGATTTTCAGATGATCTGGGGGCAAGGTGTCGTGGTCGTGCTGCACCTGGAGGTCCATGAGTTACTATGTGGTGAGTGGTCGAGTGTTTGATCTCACAATCCCTGCATACTGGACGAGGAACCTCTGGGTATTCACAAAGGAGTGCGTCATAACGTGAAGGAGACGTACCTTTCACGAACACGGGGCTGGTGGAGGGTGTATGATTGATGATTCCCCACACAGTAAGACTGGTCATGGTGTCAACGACATCCACTGGCAGGCCAAACTGATGAAGAAAATCAGCACCGATGATGGATGTCGGCAACTCAGCAACCACGAATACCCATCGAAATACTCGTCTCAGTCCAAGATCCAGCGTTAAACATCTCTCCCCATATGTGGTGTTGTGCGAGTGATTCACCGTCTTGTGGATGATTGATTCGGCTGGCCTTCATTTTGTGAGAAGATGGTAAAACACTCACATCAGCACCAGTATCCAGTGCGACCACTCCTCATTTTCATAAATGCAAGGTGAGCCAATGAAAAAAAAGCCAAGAATTCACACGGTTTCGGAAAAGCGATGATAATAGAAAACCTATACACCAAGAAAACCTATAGAAAACCAAGACACCAAGGTGAACAACGAATATCCAAGATCTTGTGAAAAAAGCCAAGGAGTGGTCACACTGCCGGTATCCACTAAAAACCTACTCCCTGTTACCTTGTCGGTTATGGAGAATTTTTTTTAACATTTCTCATGAATCTTTGTATCCTTGATCATCATTGGGAGGAAAGGAGGAGATCGAGACCATACTCTGTGCAGAGCGTTGTTGCTGCTTAAGCAGTCTCCTTGGCTATTGGGCACAATCCTGGACGGGTCACCACTCCGACACAGTGTACGGGGACACACTCATTTTGCCAACCTCGGAAGGATGACAGGCATCATTGGGAGGCACATTAAATATGAAACGATTTTTTTGATTTGACCCCCGGTTCATGCCCCAGGGGGTGGGGACTGAAAGCCACAAGGGTCAAAAAAACAAAACATTTATTGACTCTAAGTTTGATATTGAGTCATTCCTGGTGGAACTTTATGTCTTTTTTTCAATTTTCCTTTCGGTGGGAAGCGTCTGGATTTGCGATGTCAAGCCATTAACTTCGCTCTAATAAATTTCATAACCTCCGCCACCAAAGGTGAAGGAGGTCATATTTTCAGCCCTTTCTGTCTGTTTTGGTTGTGTGTTGGTCGATCTAGTCGAAAAAAAAAAAATTTAAAATTTTTTTTTTGAGATTTGTTCTACCCTTATTATCAGTATTTAAAATGGTGATTTCAGTTAATACAATGGCGATTTCGATGAAACTTGGTTGTAGGTTCATACCATGACCAAGTTGTGTGCAATGAGAACCGTTGCTATGGACACCACCGTTGCCTAGCAACGGGACTTTGAAATTTTAGAAAAATCACTAAAAAATTTATTTTTTCGAAAATCAAAAAATCGAGGCCACGAGCGACTGTGGGCAGTACATTCAGCATATTGTCAAAAATTTCCAGCCGGATCCTATGAAAACTGTCGGAGAAGATAGACCTTGAATGAACCCTTGTCGAAAACAATAAAAAAAACGAAGTTCGTTATATCTCAGAGACTATGAGTCAGATATACATGAAACTGGTATGGTAGGTTCATGCATGGGCGTCGATTGCTTTTGAAAAGTGGGGGGGGGGGACATTGCATGTCCAGACCACGAAGCCCACTTCGTGCCGGCGTAGACACAGCAAGTCTACCCTTGCAAATTCTTGATTTTATACGCTCGTTCACGTCTGCCTTCTGATCACAACAATCCCTTAAATTAATCTGACCATCTATCGACCATCTTTTATCAAATGTAAGCAGACGGAGCGAAATTAATTAAACATTAATCATACACATTTCAAAGTTTCAAGTGTCATCAAAGAAATATATATATATATATTGTTGTGAGTTTCCGCCCCGCCGCGTGCGGCCTTTGCGCATGCGCCGCTCTCCACCGAACGTGCAAACCTAGTCGCAGCTTCGGATCAACGCCGAATCCAGCCACGGGTGTGTCTTTAATCACACCGAAAATCAGCCACTATTCTGTCCGCGCGACAGGGTCGATCGCCGAATTGTCGATTTACCTAATTATGCGCGCAGACAGAATGCGGGGATTTACACCTCGACGGACCTGCTTGGAAACGAGCCGCTAAGCAGCTCGCTCCGTTTGCGATTTGCCGAGCGGTGATATCGCCAAGCCCCGCCGGATCCAATTACTGTTTCGGCTATTTAAAAGCCCGCTAATATCCGAATGCAATATGGCAGCTCAATTAAGGGAAAGGACGCAACGAAACGTCAACATTCACACAAGGACATTTATTCACAAAGCACGTATGCAGGCATGCACATATGCAATTATGCAAGGCAAACACGCATGCAATTATGCAGTCAACAAAAGCAACGCAGGTATACAAGCACGACGAAAGAACTACTACCGTTCTATTATTTATTTACATGCACTTAACATTTCTACTTAAGGACATGGCCCACAACATTCATTCAAAAGAAACCCCAGGAAAGGCAAGGGCAGAACTGGACCTCGTGGAACTTTATTGTTCATGGAGCCGTGGAGACCGCAAAAGCTCCGAGAGGCCGCGCTGGTTACCTGTCACCCTCGTGGTGACTCGCTGGGCCCTGGTTCGGCGACCCTCGGTGGCTCTGCCCGCACTCCGCGGGACTCCACCCGTTCCCGGTCTCAGTCAGCCTCCGTTCTCTGTCAGCCGCAGCTTTCCAAGCTGCCAACTCGACCTGACCTGACATCCCCGTTTCCTCTCCACTCGAGCGAACGCGCGGTTTTTATCCCCACCCGTCATGCCCCGCCCCTCCCGGACGCGGCGGGGGGGGCGACTTTTCTCTGGGGGACACGCCCCCAACTGTCCTTTCGGGGCGGGAGTTGAGTTGAGTTGCTGTTTTCCAACCGTCATTTCTGTTTACCGAGTAACCATCGCGTTGGTGGCAGAGATGTTATTCTTGAGGAGGCCGTTGTCTGTGGAGATGTCGGCGGTTTTGGAGAAGTTGGTGTGTGTGTGGCTGGCGCTGTGGTGGGGATGGCGTGGTTGTTGAGATGCGGTTGTGGAGAAGGTGGTTGTGGAGAAGGTGGTTGTGGAGAAGGTGGTTGTGGTTGTTCCAAAATAAAGATAGCAAAAGAATAATGGCTGACTCAAAAATCACAGCCCGGTTACACAATAATTCCCTTTAGACCTTGGTGGGAAATCTAATTGAACACACACTTATTGACATATACTGATCTCTGGGAAGCCTGAATGGTGTTCTGTGAATTTCCACAACCGTAACAATATTATATATATATATATTAAAAATTGTTTATCAAGCCTCCTTCTCATGACCCTTGAACTGATTCACTAAACATAAACTGAAACTAGACTGACATACAAATTGATATTACACGAGTTCGGTCAACTTACCTTTAAAGTTGCCTAAAATATGAACCCTCTTGTCGCGATCCAGTTAAAAACTTTGTAGCAATGTCTTGGGGTCAAGTGCAGTCAGACGATCTCGGTGAACATGACAGATCATGAGATGGTTGAGCGTTGTTGGGTCATTGTGGATGTAACCAAGTCTTCATACGTCTGAGTGCGCTGAATGGCCGTTCAGCTTCGCATGAACTTGCTGGGAAACCAATAGAAGCCTAAGCAAACGTTCTACCTGTGGGAACATTCTAGGACTTCCGCACCATGTCTACAAATATCTTACGTAATCCTCAACAGATGAACCACTGAACTGGTTACGAAAGAAGCCAAGTTCTCGCTCTAGGGAATCCGACAGTTCGGGTATTTGCGGACTATTTGTGGTTGAATGACCCAGACAGGAGCATTTCACCCAAGTCCCTATACGCCATGAGTTGGTTGATGTGAAGTATTCGTTCAAGTTCTCGGATGCGCTGTCGATAACTTTGAAAAAAACTCTGTATACCTCCTCTGCAGAATTGCAGTGTATTCCTGTGTGCCTCCATCAAGTCTCTTCGGAAGCTTGCGCTTACGAGGAGGGTCACTGGATCTAGTTGGCACTGCTGAGCTTCTGTTGTGCTGCTTCGAAAACCTCCTTCAACGTCTGGTCGGTACGGAGAAATTGGAGATTCTGTGCAGCAGTAAGCATACCAGAGAGGTAACTTGTGAACCCTGAAGTGCCTTATTGAGGTATTCAGAATTGGAGAATGGGCAATGATGCAAACAGACAGAACACACTTTCCTGATGAAAGACAGCCTCGAATACCGTTGGCTCGCGATGCCGTGTTCGTACCAAAGTCATCACTTGCTTGTTAAGGGCATCCAGACCGCTTCATAGTTATCCAATATGATTCACGGCAGAGAACGAGTTAACCAACGCGTCGGGCAAATTGGCCTCAGGCGTGTAGGGCAAGGAGTGTCAGCATCGTCAGCGTGGATATTCAAGTACAGATGCTTGAATTTTCCAGAGTTGTTGTAGATGTGTGAGTGACCGGACATAATCAAGGATCTCTTATGAACGGGTGCAGTTTGTAGGCTTTGGATGTAATGAGTTGGGTGACATGAGCTCCACAGTGAACATAATTGGCCAGCGGTTGGAGTTTTTTTAGCTGTGCTTGACAGCCCTTGTACTTTCGGACATGTTGCTTGCCCCATCGTAAGTCTGCGCTCTAAGTGTTCAATAGGGAGTTGACACGAATTAGGACATCCTGAAGAATCTTACAAAGTGATACTCCTGTTGTTGACGATACTTGGTAGAGGCCGATGAGATCTTCTTGAACATCAAAGGAATCCGTCACATAGCGCACACACACCGACTCCTGCTCATTACCCTGAATATCTTGCGTTCCATCAGTTACGAGTCCGAACTGTGGACATTTCATTCACGTTACTGCAGATATTTCTGAGGATGGCATGACTCATCAACTTAGAATTTGCTTCTGAATTTCTCCACTTTTGAACGTCGTCTTCCTTGACAGCCACGTCTTGAAGTTTACATCATCCTCGCCCGCAACTGTAAGAGCATTTTGAAATTCCCTTCAGAGGCATCCTTCCCAGAATTGCAAAACCTTGGTGGGCTAATATTGCAGTGAGGTGATAATCTTCAGAAGTGCTGACCGTGCAGATCTTTGCTCTTCTAGCAGTTTGCTGCTCAGCTGCCATGATGACACCAGGTTGACTTCTGCGACATTTCAGATTTTCAGAGGCAAGCCTATGTGTGTTTGATCGTTCGTGTTGTCTGAATTTTTCTGTAGCCTTTTTCCAGTTCCAAAAGCCCTTTGAGACAAATGCGTCTTCTGCACAGCGGGCAAGTTCGGTAAGTTTTTCACGAGAAGCGTCTGTACAGGTGTGACAAAGTACACCGCCGATGCTCTGATCAAAATGAAGCCACGGAAAATCTTTGAACCACTGTTGTGAAACTTCAACTTTCGGTTTGGCAGTATTTGGACTGGGATACAGCTGACATCATGAGGTTGAAAAGGCTGATCTGGGAAATAGGCCGAGTACTCGCACATGCACCCTTTTCTGCTATCTTCTCCTTTGAATCGTCCACCTCTTTCTGGGAACTTGATTGCTCCAGGAGAGTGGTCGGGATGTGCTACTTGATGCTGTCGCGAAAAATTTCTGATATCCATATCCTCTATGAACGAGAAGGGAATTACATTTCAGTTGAATAAATTTTGACATGTGAATTATAAGGTTATTTTGCGTAACAAGGCATTTTTATTCGGTCTATCCTTTATCCTTATTCTGTCGGTCTATCCTTCGTCTTTGTCCTCGTGCAAACGGAAAATTATTCGGATGATGGCGAAGAGAAATCCTTCCGGAACGTTATTTTTCCTAGTAAAATGGCAAGCCGCGGCTAAGCTACTAAGCCTAAGCTTTTGTAATCGGATTTTCGAGGTAATCTCACACTACCCTATAGATACTGTATATATCCGAGAACAGAATTCAAAAATAATTTTCCGTTCGTTTGTCCGAACCGCTTTAATAGGTGAATTTGCATATTTTTCAACAGCTACCTTTTAAAATAATAATTTAATCCTCATAAGTCCGACGACCGATGATACCTCTCGTTTTGTAGGTCTATACCTCCCCTAAGTCCGACGACCGAATGATACCTCTCGTTTTGTAGGTCTATACCTCCCCTAAGTCTAAGTACCGATGAAAAAATTATTTACATTAACCGCCGCAAAAGCGAGTGAATCAGCGCATTTTATTTATTTCCCAAGTATTCAAACTATTTAGTCGCCAAAATACCCACTTTCCTTCGATTCACCCGGTTTTCAACGTTGGGATTTAGGCCACTGTTTATTGACTGCGAAATATGAAAACAGAATTACAAAATATCTTTCCGTTCGTTCGTGCGAGCCGGTAGAGTGAAACCGCGTCATCCTGCACAAGCTCCACCATCTCAATCAGCATACCAGACCACGAAATCTTTTATTGGCTTATAACTCGACGGTTGCAAAGTCACAAAAATTAAACACACACATCATCGTGCAGGTAATAATATCAGGCTCCGGCGATATAAGTTGAAAGGTGAAATAAACTATTTTGGTCGCTAAAGGGTCCCCGAGCCATTGCGGCCTAACACTATCCGAGGCGTGCGCTCCGGGCCATGAAGCCGCGATTTTCTTAAACACTCATAAAATGACGAACAAAGTCCGAAAACGTCCCAACTACCTCAAAATGTCCAGGTCACGTTCCCTGTTAGTGGTGAACAATCCAACGCTTGGCGAATTCTGCTTCGCAATGATAGGAAGAGCCGACATCGAAGGATCAAAAGACGACGTCGCTATGGACGCTTGGCCGGTGGGAGACCATGGCTCGGGAAGCACGGATCTCAATGTTGAATGTTAACCTATCATCTTAATAGAACTATAATAGACGAATAAAACTAAGCGGTTCTTTTTCTTTTGTTGTTTTTGGCAAAAAGTAAAGATCCAGAGAGGCTCTGTATTGGGCAACCCCCTCTATTTACGTGAAATGTTTTGGTCCAACTCCCAAAGCCAAAGCAGACGCGAACGGCTTGCGAGTACGGAGACCATAACTTGGGAACCACTTGTCCGATTAATTTCAAACCTTGACAACGCACATCCTCGGGTCCCCAGCAATATACCTGGCAAGTTTCAAGTAGATCTGACCAGTGGTTGTCGAGAAACAGCGGTCGCAGACAAACATGCACACAGACAAACATGCACACAGAGCATTGCTGGAATTATAGAGAGATTAAAAAATTTATTCTTGTATTGAGGAGCATCTCGCCTGGTGTACTAGAGCAGCTCGTTTTGTGTTACGTAACTTACGTTCAATGAAAAAAGTGGGGGGACAATCGATATGTTGTCCCCCCCCCCCCTTGATAAAAAAGTGGGGGGACATGTTCCCCGTCCCCCACCAATCGACGCCCATAGGTTCATGGTATGTCCTAGTTATGTGTGAGAAAGAACCGTTGCTATGGATCCTCCGTTGCCTAGCAACAGCCAACTACCCATGTCCGCCTACCGGCTTGTTTCTCTGTCTGTTTGTTTGTTTGTATGTGTGCAGGATATCTCAAAAAGTTTTGCACGGATCTGGATGAGATTTTGTGGACAGGTTCGGTGTGTGACAAAAACGAAGTAATCACATTTTGGTGAAGATCCGGATTCGGATCCGACCACTAGAATTTTTAAATTGATTTTTCACCATTGAGAGATAGGGCCAAAAACTATAAATAGCAAGATATCTCAAAACGTTTTGGAGGGATTCAGATGAAACTTGGTGGACATGTTGGGTGTGTTGCAATGATGAATTGATTCGATTTTGGTGAAGAACCGATTACCAAGACACTTATCCAGATCTATAGGAACATATTGAACAAAAGTGAATAATAGATTTGCATGCTCATTTTCCAAACTTTTCAACACATTGCTTTCAATACACATGGATGACAACCATTTCATTTACTAGACAGACATATCTGATTATCATGATTATGTTGTTATACATTGTTAACAATTTTGTCATATTATGATAATGTCAATAAATCACTATATTGTAATTAAAACGTAGCCTCGACTTATTTTACATTCACATGTATATTCCAAGAATCATCAGAAATTGCGACATTTTTCAAGTAACCCCATGTATACTCTTTTTTTTTTCATTGCTCTGCAAAATATAAACCGTTTTGCGTGATTGTTTTCGCATAGGAAAGGGGAATGATAGTTCTTCAAAATAGTACATTTGTTTTGTAAATAATCCTCTTGAAAACTTCAGGATTGGAAAAAAATACACAAAAAATATAAAGATGATAAAACGTGCCGGTAAGTAAAATTGGGGTTAATCGTTGAAATCAGGCTCATCCAACTTTTTTGAAGTCAAATTGAGAAACAGCATAGTTCATAGAATCCAGCCAACGATATTAAGCTTAAGCATGATATCTCATTTTTGGGTGTAGCTATTGGGCTTGAGTCAAAATTAATTACTTATAAAGTTCGTTCGGAAAGTTTACGAAACGAAATGCGTTCACGGGAAATTATAGGGTTTCCCTATAAAAAAAACTCGATTTGTGGAAAACTGTCCAAGTGGATTTTTATCAGACCAGCATATTCGAATTCTACAGACATTTTCACTCGAGAAACAACTCTCAGACCTTTTGGCGAACAAAACACAAATAAACCTTTGTGGGCTCTTGGGCTAACATGTTCTCATGGATCAGGCATTGCGTGGCGGAGGTATGTGCTCCATCGAGGTATGCAGAGGTATGTGCTCCACCGAGTGCCCTTCGAGTTTTTTTAAGCATCTTTGGGGTCTTAACGTGTTTAAGAGGACTTTGGAGTCGAAAGGGTCTTTGCGGTATTCGCGGCCTGAAAAGTTTTAAGGATCTTATGGGTGTTAAAGGGTCTTAAATGTCTTGGGGGGTCTTGAAGGGTCTTCAAAGGTCGAAGGGATCTCAACAGTCTAAAGGGTCGAAAGGTTGAAAAGGTACGTTCCAATTGTACCTAATTAATAAACGACGTGAACTCATGGTGGTGCAACTGCTTCAAACAGTATGTAATTAATAGACATCTAGTCTCACGACTTCACAGATGGAGTGAGTCTTCAGGGTCATATGGATCTTAAAGGGTCTTCGAGGTCTTACAGGGTCTTCAAGGTTCTTAAAGAGTTTTAGGGGTCTTCAGGGTCTTTAATGGTCTTTTGGGGTCATGGGTCTTTGGAGTCTTATGGGTATTTGAGGTCTTTAAAGGGTCTTCGTGGTCGAAAGGGCCTTAATGGTGTTCAGGGGTATTAAAGGGTATTTAAAGGCCGAGTTGGTAGATGAAAATACCCGAAAAACAATCCACTGGGTCAGACTTGGCCTGGGTACCAAATGTGGTGGTTGCCAGGCCGACAGTCTTTGCGAAAAATGCGAACATGAGACGACAGTCGGATTGGATATGATAAAAACTAAACCTGCTGTCATCATGACGCATGACATGACACATGACAGTGTCATGACATAAACGAAATTATGATAAATCTGTTCTTGATTGTAAAATGGAGCTCCCGGAGGAGCTGCCAA
The DNA here is from genome assembly GCA_035128595.1 of Eptatretus atami. Lineage (NCBI taxonomy): Eukaryota > Metazoa > Chordata > Myxini > Myxiniformes > Myxinidae > Eptatretus > Eptatretus atami. Next base: position 33,690,576 of record CM068968.1, read on the forward strand.
AAATTGCCAACGCCGACCATGTTCCAGGTCGTCACGGCGGGGTATTGGGAAAAGTTTTCAATTAGCAATAATCGCGCCTCGGGTAAACCTCATTGGCTACGATACTGCCACTGCGCAAAGCTACCGCCTCCTGTCACGTGGATTTCTTATTCCCACCAGTCATCCTCACTGTCATGGTGACCTGCAAGTTCCAACCTTCCTCAAATTACTTTCACCTTCGTTATATAAATTATTCTTGTAATTCTTCTCTCTCTATTCTCGGGCTTGCTTTTTACTTCGAGTCGATTCCGATGGGAAAAAAATATATATATATTGTATATTCACGTGGGGTTCACCACCACGTGTATCGTGGGGGCGTGGCCCGGAAATTGCTGAACGGTGATTGGCCGAATAAAATCTCGATTCCACCTCCCAATCCTTCCCCTACGCATGAAACAGCTTCCACGATTCCTAAAAGGCGCAATGACGTATGAGAGGATATCCCACACCGGCAATTAATAATATTATTATTATTAATTATTATTATTATTATTAATTATTATTATTATTAATTATTATTATTATTATTATTATTTCGTAAGCAGCCTTTGGCTGCTGGTTGAATCTTTTTCTGGGAGTGTGTCGTGCACAACGCCCTCCGTTAGCAATACCGGACTCGGTACTCATTTCTCCGTCCTCGGAAGGATGACAAGGCTGAGTCAACCCCACGTGGTGTTAATTCAACCGCAGGATAGGAGCTCAAACTCAGGACACGAAGATCCTAAACCAGCAACCTTAACCATTAACACCAGGCTTAACAATTTAATAACAGAAGGAAACTAGAAGGGCACTCGGTGGAGCGCAAACCTCCGCCACGTAATGCCTGATCCACGAGAACATATCGGACCCAATAGATGTTTGAAATGTCATGCCATCCAGTACTACATCGTTTGTAGTCCCGATCTCTCAATGGTGAAGAATCACTTTAAAAAT
>CM068968.1:33712494-33727739 GCA_035128595.1 Eptatretus atami
TAGCCCTCAGCTAATTGGCATTACGTTTCTGCTGGTTCTTGGTGATTCATCTCCGCCTATTCATTATTCATGATGGTTCATTTCCACCGACTCATTATTCATGACGCTCTGTAGTTCCACCAATCAGGTAATCCCCTCCTTGCTTTCTCTCAACCGGTCATCGTTGAGGACATTACATTGTAACTTTGTAAATGATCGTTTGGTGCTTCTTCTTCATCTGCTTGTGGTTTTATCCTGAAGAGTGCAAGTCAAAAAAGCTTTGATAATGTCCATTTTTTTGAAATGCATATTTAGAAGACAAACGTTGGAGAGTCGAGACTCAGGGCACAGAGGACATTACTCGGGAACGAAACGTGCTAAACTCAACGCTATTTTCCTCCCCTATCCCTCCAAACAATGGGCAGGAACTGGAAGTCTTCTACCTGCAGATTGAAGACGTATCTTATTCTATCCCGGATCACTGACTCGGCACGGATTTTCTCAAGCATACCTGATTTTATATGAATAACCAATTGGCAATTGCTTTAAAACTAGCCATGATGGCAAAGAAAAATGTGATTGCTTGTACGTAGCTGAGGAGCTTGGATGCTGAGGTTGAAAAGTTAAATCCTACTGTACTTACTTCTTGGTCGTCTTGACGTCACACGTTTCACTGTTCCTGTTCCATGTTTAGCTGAGACGCCGAGTACATCAAAGCTTTTAAAATTGTGTACGGTATTTAAAGATTGTAAACACCTTTCTTCGATCTGTTGGTGATGTACCGTTTTAATTTTTTTTAATTTCTGTTGGAATTCTGAATATACCGGTATATCGATATGTAAAATTATATCGTTATATCGCTGGACTCAAACTGTAAATGGTGGAGACTTGTAATACCCTCCCCCACCTCGAGACAGTGCTCCACAATACACATTTACATCCCATCCCCCCACAATACCACCGACAAAGATGAAAACACCCCTATATATTAATTGGGGTCATGCTGATCCTCTGTAGCAAGTCTGGATGTCATCAGCCCAGAACTGTCGAAGGAGTAGCACGACAAACACCGGTCCGTGAAATAGAATAAGGACACTGGCATAATAGTTCCTACCCCTCCCCCCTCTCCTTCCCCCCCAGAGGAGAATTCCCTTTTGCTTCTACGAAGGGTTAATGCCTGAAACATCAGCTTTTCCTTACTTCCCAAGACGGTTAATATACCTCGATCAACATCTTGTTTATTGTGTCCATTGTATTGCAAACATCTACTGTTGAGTACTACTTCACCAGGGTCAGACTGTCAACGTGGTTGGTGTCGTCATCCTACTTACATGTATTGTGTAAAAGCCAGCCTGTTTGGATGAAGTCTTTGAGATGAATTTTCTGCAGTATAATTAATAATATTCTGGTGAATGTTATCTCAACTGCTCCATCTCATGAGACTGTATGACCTATCAATTTGGTGCTGTAAGCCACACAACATGCTTTTGATTGCAAACTTATAATTTTCTAGTCTCTCCACTAACTTGTTCCTCCTTCGTCTTTGTCGAAAGGTAAATGTGGCATCATCTGCCTGGAGGATGTCATCCATGAGGTGTTCTCCTTAGGCCCACATTTCAAGGTTTCTTCACTCTTCCTGCACCCTTTCATGCTCCCCGTGGCACGGCATTCCCGCCGTAATCGTACCCGCCAAGCTCTGGAGACTGGACATTGTGGTGACCGAGGTTCCGCCATCAATGAACTCATCAGGAAGCTGAATTGAGGAATATTTTGAATGCAACACCTGTTGGCAGCAACCATCACCATTGCAATAAACTTTCCGGTGTCCTCCCACTATCTGCATTTATTTTCACAACTTTTTTGAATCGTCCAATGTCCTTTTACGCGAATTACTTCACGTTTCCGACTGCTGAAAGTATCATGTTGACTCCAACTGAACCATTTTGTCGGTCGTACTGTCGGTGCGAAATTGAGATGGTAAAACCTGCGTGATTGAGGCTGGTGTTTCGTTGTATGCAGCATCTTTTGTGAAAGATTTGTCATCAGATTGTCCTGCTATTCGCAAGTCAAACGTAATAGGTTTGTTGCTCCACCATATTCCCTTTGGTGATAATTTCTGTGCTCTTTGTACATCAGACATAAAAAGTGACTTTAAACTGAGTATCTGGATTCTGCTTTTTCATTAATTCCTGTGCTGCACTTTTACAGAATACTCTTGATTTATAATGAACACGTTACCCAGACACGTCATTGTTTTGACAATTTGATGTACCTGACGACTGTCCACCCTTCCTCCCCCCCCCCCCCCTCCGCTCCACTGTTCATTGCTAACATGGATTGTTCATATTGCTAATATTTATATTTGAATACAAATATGGATTAATTATGTTCATTGCTAACATGGATTGTACATATTGCTAATATCGATTATATTAGAATATTAACATGCTAATATGGATTAATTATGTTCATTGCTAACATGGATTGTACATATTGCTAATGTCGATTATATTAGAATATTAACATGCTAATATGGGTTAATTATGTTCATTTCTTACATGGATTGTACATATTGCTAATGTCTATATTAGAATTATAACATGCTAATATGGGTTAATTATGTTCATTGCTAACATGGATTGTACATATTGCTAATGTCGATTATATTAGAATATTAACATGCTAATATGGGTTAATTATGTTCATTTCTTACATGGATTTTACATTTGCTAATGTCTATTATATTAGAATATTAACATGCTAATATGGGTTAATTATGTTCATTGCTTACTGGATTGTAACATATTGCTAATGTCGATTATATTAGAATATTACAATGCTAATATGGGTTAATTATGTTCATTGCTTACATGGATTGTATATATTGCTAATGTCGATTATATTAGAATATTAACATGCTAATATGGGTTAATTATGTTCATTGCTTACATGGATTGTACATATTGCTAATGTCGATTATATTAGAATATTAACATTCTAATATGGATTAATTATGTTCATTGCTTACATGGATTGTACATCTTGCTAATATGGATGTATTTCGAATATTAACATGCTAATATGGATTAATTATGTTCATTGCTTACATGGATTGTACATCTTACTAATATGGATTGTATTCGAATATTAACATGCTAATATGGATTAATTATGTTCATTGCTTACATGGATTGTACATCTTGCTAATATGGATTGTATTCGAATATTAACATGCTAATATGGATTATATATGTTCATTTCTAATTGGTTTATATTAGAATATTAACATGCTTATATGGATTATGTTAATTGCTAACATAGATTGTTCATATTGCTGACATGGATTGTATAAGAATATTAACATGCTAATATGGATTAGTTGTGTTCATTGCTGACATGGACAGTATACGTTGTGTTTTCTGTTCATGATTAATTATAATCTGTTTTCATTTTGAGATCATTGAATTGCGTTTATCTGCATCTTGTTATTTCTCCCCATTATTGGCATAAATCCTCATATTTGGGACACATTTTGGTGGAAATACAGTACTACACCTGCACATTTGGCCCATCAACCACAAAACTTTGTAATTCAAAACTGCCAAGGGAATTTCCTTGATGGGGCATCTGGGATGGCGTGGAACCCACTGGAAACAGTTTTGTGGTTTTTCGTAAAATGTCAAGTTCAGTACTCGCCCCAAAATGCTTTGAGTGACCCCCTGTGTACAGAAGTATCATTTTCAACCGATATTGAGAATTTTGCTTCGTAAATGTGGTTGAGTGATCAATTTCCTTTTGTGATTGGATTTGGCAAAAGAAAAAAAAGGCCTTAAGAGACAGATTTTATCTGATGTGCCCAATTTGTTTTATTTTTTTTGTGATATATCAACATGAGCAGTGACTTAAAATATTGTGAGGGGAAGGAGGGGATAAAATTTTGGATAGGAATAGCTGTTCCCTCCATCTGGCTTCGATTGTCTCTCTGGTTCGTGTTTGAAATGTTCATTTCAAAGGAGTCATTTTCAAAATGGTCCCTTCGACCTTTTCCTCTCTCGTCTTGCCATTTTCTTTCCCCCTTCCCTCCACCTCTCTTCCTCATTTCAAAGTCACCCTTGTGCTCTAACTTTTTTTTTTTTTTGCCAAAGAGCAAACAACAGCAGAAGGCACAAAGATATCTCTGTGAATCTGTTGCTGCTTGATGTGCATTGACATTGAACAATACTGGTACATCTATTCACAGATCTATCTTTCTGTTGCATTTTTATTTTGTCTGTCAATCCCTCAATGGGCTGGCAGGATAACTTAGAGGTATGCACACTTGCCTCCAACGTCAAGCTGTCTATCCTGGGTTCGAATCCCGACCTAGCTATAAACTGTCAACCCAGTATTTCACCCGCAGGGTGATTCATCATTGTGTGTGCCGTTCCTTGGATGGACGTCAAACTGGCATCCCATATGTTGGCATTCATTGGTGAACCTTAAAGATCCCAAGAGTTGGCGAGCTGTTGCCGGCACCCTGAACAAATTAGAAATTTCTGCCCTAACTAGCAAAGGGCACTTCACAAACAGCACAGCCACACCCTCAGCTTTGTACTGTATATGAATATGGAAGAATCTCAGCATTGCCATCATAATCCTCCCCTCTCCCTCGGTCTCCGTTCTTCTATTCTGAACCCAATCCAGTATCCTCCACCTCCCCAGAATCTGTCTTCCCCCAACCTCTTCCTCTTTTCTCCTCCCTTGTGTTTTCTTGAGCCACAACTTCTAAGACTGCCATGCACCTAACCACAACACAAGCCTTAATTCTCACGGTACTATCGGAAACCTCAGTGTTGATTCGAACACAACCGCAGACGTGACCTTCATGTCCACCTCAATATATTTGGCTGTGGCGCTCGTGTTCCTCTGGGTGCTTCCCACGGGCACCCAACATGCTCACCAAGAGCAGACAAGTGGTTGCTCAGGAGCGGGACTGTGCTGCCCGAGGCGCGACTTGAGCTGTGTCTCCCAAGGATGGAGAACCGATGGATCCCTTGGCTCGTGCTTCTGTGACGCTGCTTGCTACCGTGTCGGGGACTGCTGTGCAGACTACGAGAACACGTGTCCCAGTAAGTTTTTATTCGGTTGTGCATATTGTCGTTGGCTTGCTTTGCTGGATCGGTGGGAGCGTGTGCTCAGCCGGTGGTTCGAATCCCAGCCGAGTCACACCCAAGATTTTTTTTTTTAAATGGGATTTGCTGCTTACTTGCTTGTCGCTCAGCATTTCAAAGACCTTGTGCTGTGTGCTTTTCAGGAGCATGGACAAACAGCCATAGGTTAGCTATCATAGCACGGGCTTTGATGGGTGTAATAGCCCCCTTGTTGAAGTTGATTGTAATTGTGAGCTTTTATTACGTCGTCGGTGTGGATTGTGACCAAATAGGAATTGACGTTTTCCAACAAATGGAGTGTCAACTAAATTTAACGGATGCAGGCTATCCACCAATCTCTCCTTTTAAACCCCCTCTTCAACAACCCTGACCTGTGACTTCCACTTGGCGTGAACATATTCACTTCGCCTCGTTCCTTTCAGCAGTTTTGATTTCTCCGAAGTGAAAGATCACTTTGGGGAGTGGATGAAGCAACAAGTGATGAAAATACTGTGCTGGGGGGAGAGATGAGTTGGAATGTTTGGTGGGAGAGTTGGGAGGAGGTGGGTGATGTGAGAGAGAGAGCCATAACCTGAAAATCCAAATGTAAAGTTTGTTTTTATTTGTAAATTTATCAACACGACCGGTCGCTTCATCGACCGATTTAATCAAAGGACAGCGTGTTGTACTTCACAAACGTTTTGCTTGTCTGTGAGTCGATGAGTGTGTAAAATGAAGTGAAACTTGGAAAAAAGGGTTATGTAACATGTCGTTGTGGCTGTGGAGCTACCGAAGGTGGACAGAGGGTTGTTTTCACACTTGTCTGTTTGTTTGTGTACAGGATATCTCAAACATTTGTGAACGGATTGAGATGAAATTTGGTGGGCAGGTTGGGTGTGTGACGAGGACAAACTGATTAGATTTTGGTGAAGAACCGGATCCGACCACAAGAATTTTTAATTGATTCTTCACCGTTGAGAGATTGGGCCAAAAACTATATATAGCACGATATCTCAAAAAGTTGTGGATGGATTCGGACGAAACTTGGTGGACATGTTGGGTGTGTGACAATGAAGAATTGGTTCGATTTTGGTGAAGATCCGAATCCGGATGCAGATCCGATGATTACCTCCACCAACGAAGGTGAAGAAGGTTGTTTTCACCCCTTACTGTTTGTGTACAGGATATCTCAAAAAGTTTTGGACAGATCCAGATGAAATTTTGTGGACAGGTTGGATGTGTGACAAGGACGAGCTGATTAGATTTTGGTGAAGCTCCAAATCCGGATCTAAATACGACAATTTAATTTTTAAGGTGGTTCTTCACCATTGAGAGAAAGGGCCAAAAATGACAAAGTACTGTATGGCATTATATTTCATAAATGTATTGGCCCCCATATGTTCTCTTGGATCAGGCATTACGTGGTGGAGGTATTTGCTGTACTGAGTGTCCTAGTTTATTAAAGTCCTTGTAATTTACGTAAATATCAGATTCTGTGGTTTAATGGTTCGAGCGTCTCCTCAGAGTCTGGGAGGTTGGTGGTTCAAATCCCAGCCGAGTCGTACCAAATATTTAAAAAAATGGTAGCTTCTGCTTCCTTACTTGATGCTCCGCAAGTAAGAGGATTGAGATCAGGCTGATCAGCTAATGATCACCCTGACAGGCAGAAGTCCTTGAGAGAGAGAGGGGAGCATGAATTGGACGAACAATGCTGGGAAGTAAATCGAAAGCCTCCTCATATTGTTACAAATCTGGCAGCCATGAGCACTCAACATTCAGGTCCTTGTAGAACAGTTATATCGGTAAGTATGTGTTTCTAGTTAGGGTCCCGTCCCTTGTTTAATGGGTGATTAAGTGTACGTGCGCTGCGAGTTATTTTATAGTTAGGATTTTTACATCCAAAATAACAACAACACTATGGACCATTCCCTGCACGATGGCGTGTCGAACACGCAGGTGGGCGGACTTTCCTCGGTCACCGAAGTTCTGACTTCACGCTTCGGCCAATCGGAAGGGTGCGAGCGTGTTTGCCACCTTTCAGCCAATGGGCGCAGAACGAGCTCCAAGAGAAGCAGAGTCTCTTCGGGGGGCGGGGGATCGAGACGCCCCGACCAATCACGGCGAGACAACCGATTTCCCCCGGCGAATGAGGGGTGCGGTGACGTGAGACACGTTCCCCCCAGTGTGACCACTCCTTGGCTTTCTTCACAAGATCTTGGCTATTCGTTGTTCACCTTGGCATCTTGTGAAACTATTTCAAAAATTTGCCAAATCTTGGCTTTTTTTCCAAAAGTGTGAATGATTTACCTTTAAAAAAAAAAATCATTTCCCTCGTCACAGCACGTCACAATCGTACAATGGCCCATTGTAGTCCTGCAGCGTCGTCTGATATTTCAGATCAATTGTTCAAATTTGCATAAAAGCACCAAAAATTGGTACAAATGTAGGAATAATGTATTCCGAACAATTCTAGATATGGAGCCACCCGAGATTGTGCCTTGGTCAGCTTCGGTGACCATTTTCCAAAATGGCCACCATTCTACTTTAGCGAAATTGGTTATATGCTCTTATTTTCTTATTGTATTGGCGGTAGATATAAGGAAAGTGTAAAATTCAGTAAATTGACCATGAAAAGGCGTATTCAAATATTATGAGCCAGTATTTTCGGTAAAAAAGCACTTATTTGTTTGTAAATTGCTGCTCCTCTGAAACTTTTCGCTGAAAAGTACCCATTTATTGCCTGAGAACAAGAGTCAAATGATATTCATCACATTCAATGGGTTTGGAATCAACAAAAAGTGCATTATAGATTACATACTTTACTCTATTTTGAAAAGGGAACTGATAATCGTGATAATGCAAAACTCAGAAAATGTAGTCAAATTATTGCACACTTCACTTTGAAGCGGCTACGGTTTACTGTCTACTACCATTCTACCAGGACACATGGTACACGCATACATCAGTTTAGTACAATATGAGTTTCTGAGCTCAAGTGTACTGGCTCTGGATCAAGAAGTCAACACTTTTACAAGCAATGCGACTTTGCATTTGCACATTCTAAGCTAGGCCGATTCAGTCTGTGTCTACTGCGTCTGTCTACTGGCATTCTCCTTCACAAGCACACAGTCCAGTGCATTGCAGATTAGCCTTCTTGCATTTGCAGCGGTTTCTACAGCCTTTTTTGCAGCCGCTCGACCCAGCTCGAAGCAGATTTTTGAAGCCTCAGGGAGTGTGGTCCGAGCGGTTCGTAGGACCCATCCTCTGTTTGCCGCCAGCCCAGCTTGTTGGTGATGGAAGCACGGGTTGAGGGACCAAGACCTGCCCCCAGACATAGCCACCCTGGAAGACTGGTCTCTTCACATACTGTTCCAAAGCATCGTAGGTAGGTGGGATGCGCTGGACGGAGTTCCTCTTGGCGAAGAGTTTCTTTCTGGCCTCGTTGACGTCCGTATATGGACTGGTGCAGTCATAGAGGAGCACCACAAACCTTTCAATGCAGTGCATTGTGTCATCCTGGATGTTGACTGGCGTGGTGGTTGGGTCACAAGAGAATCTGTCAGTTCTGGAAACGAGTTCCATGTGGCCCAGGCAGATTTCTTCCCATGCCCCACGAATGCTGATACCGTGTCACATCCGGTCATGGCGTGGAAGACAGGGAGGGCACGTGCCTTCTGTGGACCGAGGGAGGCAGCTATTTAATGGGCAGGGATGTAGCAGTAGTTCTTGCCCGTCCAAAGGCAATCCAGAGTTCATCACCATGGTAGTGCCTGGGCTACCATCACGCCAAGACGATGACGCCGGTGTCTACGGTTCGAACTTGAATCCGACGGTGGTCATGTTCTGCAGCATGGGCCACATGTAGCATGATGCGAGTGTCCGCCTCTTCTTGACCGCATGGAGCCAGAGAGCTTTCATCTTCCTGCCTCGGAAGGCAGATGACTGCTTCACCATCAGTGACGAACCAGCTCCTTTGCCTCGTATGGAAGGACTGCACCAGCACATCGGACAGGAAGGTGAAGAGCTCCACCTTGTTTGCGTCAACACGTAGGAAACTCTGCCAGTTTCCTGGTATGGCTGCGGTGCTCACCACGCGCCGTCGCACCTTTTCCTCGTTTCTCCCTTGTCGCCGTCTTCAAGGACGCCATCTTTGTAGCTATCCCAAACGAGGTCGACACGTGAAGCACGGCCAGCTGCCCCTCGACGTATGGGATGAAGCTTGGTGGGCATATTCTTCAAATGTCTTGGCAGTGCCAGGCTTCAACATCTGCACAAAATACTTCTGAACCTGTCACTGATGCAGTGTGCGAAAATGGATTTTCCCATAAAAATGACCATTTTCCCCCAATACAATGGTTGGAAATATAAATCAACACAAATGACATTTGTATTGTTTTCCTTTGTAAATGCACATCACATGGAGTATTTATCACCTCTGAGAAACCTACAAAGAGAATAACAATGACAGATATCCCATGTTGTTAAAGTAGAATGTCGGCCATTTTCCAAAATGGCCGCCAAAGCTGACCAAGGCAAAATCTCGAGTGGCTCCATATCCAGAATTGTTCAGAATACATTAGTCAACATATGTACCAATTTTGGTGCTTTTATGAAAAGTCGAACAATTGGTTTGCTATGCTGCAGGACTATTGTGGGAACACTTACCGCCACCTATAGCAGGCGTGCATGCAGTCAGTCGGTGCCTGTCCCAACCTGATGGTGTCCACTCTGGTAGTGCTATGCGCGGCGTAGACGGGTACCAGCCTAGTGGGGTGGGCTCGAGGTTGTTTAAAAGTTCTTCGAGCTTCCTGTTTTGATTTTGATCTGCTCGTTTCACTTTTTTGCCGTTCACAGCGAGAGGCAACACAATGAGTCAGTCGGCAGTGCGGGGATCGTTTGAAGATGAAAGGGAGGAAGAATCTCATCAAGAAGGGGCAGGACCCTCAAAAAAGTCAAAATGGTACAAACAATCGTTCAACTGGGCTTGGAGCAGTGATCCCGATTTGGCACAATGGATCGGCTGTGATCGTCACGGTAACGCGATGTGTGAGGTTTGTGGCTGTAAATTTCCTTTTCCCAACAAATCACACCTCAAGCAACATGGGAAATCGTCCAAGCACGCAAAGCCTGTGAATACTAAGAAACAGCAGGTGGACTTAGGGAAACGTTTCAAGAAGAAAGCGCTGGAGCCGAACCTGGAAGAACAAGTGGCAAAAGCAGAAGTTTTACTTGGAGGTTTCATGGCCGAACATCGGACTCCTTTTCGGCAGGCAGACCTCCTGACCGATGTCATGAAAGTAATGTTCCCCGACTCAAAAATCGCCCAAAAGCTGCAGATGAAACGTACCAAGGCATCGCACGTCATCCAGTATGGCATCGCCCAGGAGGAGAAACGGTCACTGGCTTCCATTTGTCAGGACACGATGTTTTCGCTCATTACGGATGAAAACACTGGTGTATCTGTCGAGCAAATCCTGGTCGTTATGGTCCCATTTTTCCATGACAGTAAAGTGTTTGATGCGCTGCTGGATGTTGTTGTGGTGGACGACGCAACAGCTCGTGGTCTATCCAAATCTGTCAAGGACTTGTTGGCAAGCAAAGCCAACAGGAACATACTGGGCTTTGCAAAGCGAGAAACTGTTTTCGACGATAATGGGTGAGAAAAGCGGGTTTCAGGCGCTACTGAAGGCGGATAATCCATCAGTCTTCGTAATGGGCTGCATATGCCATTCGTTTGCTTTGTGTGCAAGTTATGCAGCTCACCATCTACCGTCTGGCTAGAGTCGGTGATGAAGGACATATGCTGCTATTTCTCCAGGAGAGCAAACGAATGCACGAATTCAAGCTTATTCAGGGGCCATACAAATTGAGCAGCATGCATCCCAAAGCTCGCTCAGACTCGGTGGCTTCGAGGGTCAAGTTGTAGCCTGTATTGTCGAACAATGGGATGCGCTCTTGCTGTTTTTTCAGGCGCAGACACCAAGCGATCGCGTGGATGGCGCAGCCCAAATTCATAAAACCATGACGACACTGGCACAAAACACATGTTCCTCTTTCTGAACTTCCTACTGCCCAAGATAGATAGGATGAACAAGGAATTTCAGTCCGAAAGCTTCAGAACGCATGTTACCTTCAGTTCCATCCCGATTCATATCGGAAATCTTATGCTATTCATTCGCCGCGAAGTGATTGAACGATGCGACCTGTCCGAAGTGGACCCCAAAACCCCTGAGATCCAGCTGCCACTCATGAAAATCCATGTGGGGGGTCGCTGTACTACACTGCTGGAAAAAGAGCCTCTGAAAGAGAAAGAACAGTTGTTCAGAAAGGATTGCTTGGCATTTCTGCAGGAGCTCCAGTGCAGATGAAGAAACGGTTCGACCTTTCTGCAAACAGCGTTCTGCCCACTTCATATGTCTTGATCCGAAGACCGCTCTCTCTCTCTCCGATCGTCCTCATCCGTCCCTTTCAGGATTTGCGCAAAATCCCTCAACTCATTTCGGAGGAGAATCTCGACAAGCTTGATGATGAATGGCGCGCTCTTCAGTTCGCGAACGACACTGTGAAGGGCCTTGATGTTGATATGAATCCAGTCCAATTCTGGACGCTCAATGAGTGTGAAAGAGGAAATGGTGACCTTACTATGGAACTCTTGGGAAGTTCATGTGCACCTTACTGGCCCTACCTCATTCCTCGGCTTGCGTCGAACGGATTTTTTCGGAAGTGAACATGGTGAAAACACCTCAAACTAACCGACTGCATGCGTCAACAGTCGCCAATAGAATACTGTCACGGCAGCCCCACATCAGATGATCAGTCGCCAGGGAGCACAGTGCCGCAACATGGCAGCCACCCGAGGCTGTTTACCAATATGTGCATGCAAATACAATGGATATGCGAATGAATGCCGATTGCCGAACAAGTTTCATTTCTTTAAATACACGGTGGAATGAGTGCAATACCCCGGAGACAATGCCGCTTCCTCACGTTAGAATCGTTGTAATCGCTTCAGCCATTATGATGCTACCCTGGCTGAAGAAGCAAGTTTTGGTGCAATTTAAAGATCTCACGATTTGGTACTTTGGTGGTATTTTGGCATCTTTATCAGTCTTATTAGTGATGAAAATGCTCGAGAATCAAAGGTATGGCTTTTAAAGGCTTCTGACTTTACTCTCAAGCAGACTTTTCGGAGTATCATTTTGTACCCATTTGATGTGGCCGCCATTTTTCCCCCCATGCCACCTCTCCACAATGGAATGCGACCAAACTTGATGACAATAATTGAATATCTTTTGCTGAATTTTCGTGTGAAGGGCTGTTTGCTGCGTTAACCCCCACCAAAGGTGGTTACGTTTTCACCCATCTGTCTGTGAACAGGATATCTCAAAAAGTTATGGATGATTCGTCCAAAATTTGGTGGACAGGTTGGGTATGTGACGATGACCAATTGATTAGATTTTGGTGAAGATCTGAATCCAGACACGAGAAATTTTTTTTATCCACCATTAAGTGATAGGGCCTAAAACGATACAAAGCATGATACATCAAAATTATATGAACGGATTTGGATGAAACTTGGTGGATATGGGTGTGTGTCGATGAAGAATCGATTGGATTTTGGTGAAGATATGAGAAGTTTTTTAAAAAAATTAGTGATACTTCACCATTGAGAGACTGGGCCACATACTTCACATACTAAATCATGATATCTCAAAAAGTTGTGGACGAGTTATGACAAAACTCAGTGAACGAGTTGGGTTCGGTGACCATAACAAGCCGATTCGATTTTTGTTCAGATCCGACCCCATCAGTGGGATACATAACGTAAGCTCTTCAGCTTGGTGAAGGTGTGTGCTCTACTGAGTGCTGTTCTTGTTTTTTGTTCCTTTTCTTTGCTCCCCATTGCTGTCATCCTCTTCCTTCCCTTCCCTCAGCCTCCTTATGCAAAGTCTCACAGTGGAGCTATTGGAGTGGTTGTGCCTTGCCATGCAGTCCGAGCTACCGCGAACGAGTTCGCTCCGTGCTCCAACACCCGCATGGTTCCGCTCCCGACTGCCCTGCTCTGCGTCAACGAGCTGTCTGCATGACGGATCGCTCTCACAGTGGACTTCCCTGTTCCTTCTCTCTTCGTAATTATTAATCCTCATACTTTTGACTGTAATAAGGAAATGTTTTTCAATATTTCTAAAACCAAATAAAATTTCAGCATGATTTTTCATTGCTTAATTTTTTACGCCTCCTACTGATGAAGTCGCCGGAGACATGTTTTCGGGTTGTTCGTCAGTCCGTATATCCGTACGTTTAGGTCATGAGCTAGACCCAGTCATTTTTGGCCACCGGTACTATCCGAGTAGTGGGGCAACTTAGCATAACAATTGTGCATTTTGTGAGGAAAGCACCAAATTTGGCACACTAGTAGCCTGCTATCATATTATGAACACATTTGGATATTGGGCCATCTCAAAATTTTTGATGGCAGTGGAAAATGGCTGCGACAGCCATCAGCGGCTGAATTTGAGATGGCCCAATATCCAAATCTGTTCATAATATGATAGGCTACTAGTGTGCCAAATTTGGTGCTTTCCTCACAAAATGCACAATTGTTATGCTATATTTAGCTAAGTTGCCCCACTAGAGGGGAATAATGTTCATCGTAATTTTTGGCAGGCTATATATATCTCTCTCTCTATAGTCAGAAACTATGTGATAGCATTGCATTGGTGGTAGCCTTTTGTGTGTTATTAGCTGTTTAGTAACCCCATCCCAAAATAAACCTTTCTGAAACCGGCGGCGTAAGACAGAAGAAGACATTCTATTTAAAACTAATGGTTCTCTCTAATTACAGGCTATATCTTCTTGAAAATTGTTAGGCATATAGCTCATGTTATTTGCTTTTTAAAACAGTTGTTAAAACTAGCTCAGCATTTAGTGTTTGCCATTACAGGCACTGATAGTCCAGTGCTGATACATTGCAGAACTTGATTTTATTTTCTGTTTCAGGTATTTTGGTGGTGGTGGTGGTGGTGGTAACAGTTCTGCACCAGAAGTGGCCTAGCTAACTCCTTTGCTTCAGAATGGAAAAGCCTCAGTCCAAGGCATCTGCTAAAAATCAGTGTATCGTACACATGACAGCATCCAAAGAAGATGATGAACATTGTCAGTCCTCAAAGCTATGACTCATGGCTAACCTTACTTGAAGCAGCCAAAGCACCTATTCTAGACATTGCCAAGCAGTTTGAGGATGAAGTCCCAAAAATCTATCGCCGGAAATGCCGAAGCCTCTTCACCATGAATAGAGATTTGGAGACTGAAAAGGAAAGCAGCTGAAAACCTTGCTGATGAGGCTGGCAGTAGTGGCAGTACATCAAAAAGACCCAGCAGATTAGTAGAAGATCGTCATCAGAAGGAAGGGTGTACGATCCAATCTGCATTTTCTGTAACAAGGTCAAGTTTCAAAAGCATTCCAAATCACGTGAAAAGCTTACACAATCAGTACAACGACATAAATCCGTCCAAATTAGGTATTTTTTTCATTTGGGGGGTGGGGTAACATTGTCTGCTATACTGATCTTAATCTACAACACACAAAAAATAAATTTAGATTTTTGGATTTCTTAATAAATTTGCTCAACACCCATGTAATTATATTGTTCCTCCAGAACTTTTATTTACTTTCCACAGTAAATGATCGACAAATACTTTTTCTAAAGGCGGTATGATTATCACACAGGAAATAGACTGATATATTGTTGTGGTGCCGGGTTCAGTGGCGAGGACGACCGCTAGATGAGCAGTTGGGCCGTCTCCCACGAACACCGGAATTGAAGTCGTCACTCCGGATAACTCCGAAGTCGACGGGTCGCTTAATGGACCGTGGACGCTAATATTTCGACGCGCGGTTTAGGGTCTTTTTGTCGATTCCAATTTCACTAATTAGCTGCGCGGTCTAGCTACCGGGAAGCCATACCCTCGCCGGCTTTGTCCGAACCGAGTCGCTGTTACCGACTCGGATCCGGCGTAACAGAGCGGGAAATTATCCAAAGCGCGCCGGCCCAAATAATTTACTGCACAATCAGCCTCCTAATTCTCAAGCCCAACCATACTAGGTCAATGAAGAAAAACACAAATCTCTCTCGT
>CM068968.1:33787811-33811044 GCA_035128595.1 Eptatretus atami
CGTCATCTGCGGCTGTATGGACATGTGGCTCGTTTTCCTGATGCTGATCCTGCTCACCAGATTTTTTCAGCGAGAGAGCCTTGTGAGTAGAGGAGGCCAATGGGCCGACCACTTGCCTCGTGGTCACAGCAGGCAAATCAGCATCTCAAGGAGATGGGGATGGGCCAGGAATCTGCCTGGGGGATGTCCAAACGGAGGCCACTGGAGTTGCGGCGGAAAGTGGATGCAGCGACGCGCTTCTCTGGTGCATTCTCCCTGATCTGACCTGACCTGACCTGACCTTCCTACCTCGTATGACTCTGTCACGTTTTTATTGTAATTGTACAAAGTCACTCTGAAGCCTAAACGTCAAGATGCCTGCCTTGGCTTGGCTTTGATGATGTGTGTACAATGTACATGGTGCTTTGATCAGCACTTCCCTAACAATTCTTTCCCCTCAGTCCGTCATTCCTTTTAACTCGGCTACCCCAAAATTCCTTTATTTCTGCGCAGTCCCACACGGCAGGCGTGGGAGTTGAAGGTTGCCAGGACAGCATGAGAGCCTGCTTTTTTCCCACAGTACAGTACAAACTTATGTAATTAAATTGCCTTTTTCACAGAACATACTTTACCAACATTTTCAATTCTGTGTTGTATATTATCGATCCGTAACAATCGGTCAGAATGATGATATGTACATTACTTATCTGCATGTATGCCATTTAAATTACCAACCCATCGTAATAGGCATATATCCGACACTTGAATTACTGTTGAAATTGGTACAGCTAACATCACCTTTGTAACCAATCTTGTTACTTGCATCTGTGCGTAGTGTGAGCGAAAATGACTTCCACTTCGCTGCAAAGCTCCATGTTGGATTCTTTGGTTTTAACCTCCATTTAAAATGAGTGAAATTAATTGTTTTGAACATTTCAAGTTATTCTCACTCAGATTTCAACATCACCTTAATGTTGTTTAAACTTCCTTCAGATAAGAAGAAGATGATTTGTCATACCAGATACCACCGGGGGTGCGATGCGATACACATTTACATCGAGAGAATTTAGGTCTTCCATCCACCCTTAACCCGCTCCCCCAGACGTGCAACCACAACAGAAACTATACTTGGGGTACCCTTTGGCAACATGCAAAATTTGGTTAAGTCGTTTTTTAAAAAGTTTTTGAAGCATATTTATACAAACAAATCTACAAGTTCACTTTTATAGTATCGATGTGCCTCCTGTCATTTCGCTGATGGGTTTAATCAACTGTTGTACTTCACAAACATAGTGCATATTCAATCTGTGAATGTCAATGAGGATGTAAAATGATATGAAAGACACCAAAAAAGGATATTTTATAAACATGTTGTTTTTTTTGTTGTTTGTGTGCTCCTTTTGTGTATTTTTAAATATTTTTTTTCTATTGCTTCGAGGAGTATTACTATATATAATTTTGTGTGCTCCTTCCGCATCCGAAACGGTTCCTGCTGTCGTAGAATAATAAATGTTGCCGTTGCAACCGTTACATTAAAGCTCGAGGTCCGCTTCTTCTTCCTGAATCGTGAAAATATGGGTTTTTTTTTAAAACGGGCAAGTTTGTGATTAAACGAACTAATTTTTCTTCCAAGTAAATGGATTTTTTTTAGCTTTCCAACCAAGTCAATCCATTATTACATTTCCAACGTTACCATTTGTATTGTTCTACGACAGCTTAAACTCTTGAGAATAAAGCGTTACGGACGGAGAAACTCGGCTCCTTTTTCATGTAGATTTTTGTACATGGAAGTCGAGGCTCATGGAAGAGCAGGCACACAGAATGGACAAGTTTTTCCTTTCACAGAAATCTGGGTCAGATAATTCGCAGATCGAGTCAGGCCCATGGAGTTGCAGAAGTCCTTTGCTGCAGTGCCATGGCTGGTTGGAGAGGTGCCAACTCCCAGCCAATCGGCATGCGTGTGGGGGAGGCAGATAGGGGGTGGGGCATGGGGAACATGTGAAGGCATACTGAGCGGTGGCGGAAGGACCTGGGCATGTGAAGGAGCTGATGTGGGTTAGGGTACCAACATAAATCGGTTTACCACCATAATCCCACACTCACCATTTTGCTTTCATTCCGAATTCTTGTCTTTATTACACAGTTTAATATTACACCATTATGACATGTATTATTGGGTCGTCATAAACGAGTTGCATCATTTATGAATGCTACAAAACTCATTGTTGAACTTTTTAGTAGTTGAGATTAGAATACTAAATTTGGCTTTGTGAACGCCTCACTTTTCATTTCCTGTGTCAGGGCCTGCTCATCATTGTTTCCATCAAGAGCTTGTCTCTTCCATGGTTGCAGGTACAGGCAGAGAAGCGGAGCGTGAAGTTGATTAAAAGCATGGGAACCAGCTTTGTCAACTGGTTTGTTTTTAGCTCCGAAGGTCCAACCCTACTGCTGTCACTCACGCCACTGGGAAACGTCCTACAGCCCGTACTCGCCAAGGTTGGGAAACTGTTGGGGAAGATGGTGGTGTGGTGCACAGGTAAAAATCATGAACATCTAAACACGGTTATGCATTTCCATTCAGGTGGGGAACCTGGTCAAGTTGACGAAGTTTGAGGTTGAGGTGCCAGTAATTCCCAAGCCTCCTCGGCTCTGCCTTACCGAACCGGATGTGACGACTGCTGTGATGTAAGCCTTACTCATATCCATCCCTTGCTGCCGGTTCTCAAACCTCTACCCTTTGGAGCATCTCCAACATGCACAATATTTGGCACGATCAGATTAGTTACCCCAGTGACACAAACACGTAATCCATGATGTTACCGTTTATCCACACAAAATGACTTCCTTAGCACAAAATGATTAACTATTTTAATGACATCTGCTGCAAGTAGAAATATGAGGGTCTCCTCATTGACTTTGGTTCCCTGGCAACCATTCGAGCTTCAACGTTGTTGAAACTTAATCTCAATATCAGCTATTTTTTTTAAAAAAATTGCATTTTGCTGAATATTGGAACCATCATGGCTTATTACATGATCATGCCACAAATTGTATCACGGTCAATGACTTGCACCTTATTTTGAAATCCTCACCATTCACTGCTGCACGGACCTCATCAACCTCATCAAAAAAATGCCTGATACAGTTAAATAAAATCCTTCCTCTCTGTTTTATGACTAACTATTGTATCGCCCTTTATTCATTGTCCTTTACAGTTATGGGCAGCTGTACGTGGTCGTCTTGCGGCACCGCGTCCGCACTACACCCAGTCAGGCTGGATCTGAAGTCTGGCTTTACCACCTATCGCGGTATGTCTCCCACTACCTTTGGCTGTGTGACATAATTTTTACTTTTAAAAATGAATCCTGAAACTACTTTTTATATTGGTGTGTGACCGCATGGAGCGTCCATCATAAGCTGGTTGAATACCCACACTTGCCTTGGGACTGTCTATCTTAGGTTCGAATCTTGACCTATTTATAAACTGTCATCCCTGTGTTTCGCAGGCAGGGCGAGGTGTTGATGTGTGCTCCATCCCTTGGATGGAGGTTAATACAGGTCTGCCAGCGTAAGTTGGTGGACATTAAAGATCTCACTGCATTCTTCCTGAAGAGTCAGCGAGGTATCGCAGGCACCCTCAACAAATTACTTAGTCCTGCTCTAACCTATTTTCATCGAACGTTCGGCCGGGCCAGCCTGTTCATGAAAGACTTGGGACAAAAACGTTCCCCGGCCGAACCCATGAAATGGGAATAACTGTTGTTGTTCCACCACCACCACCACCATCATCATCATCATCATCATCATCATCATCATCATCATCATCATCATCATCATCATCATCATCATCATTATCATCATCATCGGTCTTGCTTAGATTTCATCAGCGGTCTTGCTTAGATTTCATCAGCGGTCTTTATAAAAATGATCGCCTTCCTTTTGCTCCTGTCACATTCCATCCTTTCGAAGTACATTCATTTGAATGTCTCTAACGAAGCCCCGAGTTTTTGCCGGGTTTGGTCATGACCAAACCAAATTGGCTTGTTATCAAGCTTGCTTGAGAATGGAACAGTTGCATTTGGTGTGCTATGAGCTGCTCGGTGAAAAGGAGTGCTTGTCGGTAAAACGTTAGCTAATAGGGGGTGCAGCAGACAGCCAATCAGAATTGTCAAAAAAGTGTCCGATTTTTCCCTATTCCCCATTCCTTTGTCTGCAAGTGGAACTCTTCCACCTTCTGCATCACCTAGGTCTTCTGGGAACATGAGTATTACTGGTTAAATAACGACTGACGTCTGTTTTCTATTCATATGTTTGCATCTACAGGCATTATGGGCCGACTGGCCTCCTCCTGCATCAGAGTTCCTTGTAATTATTTGCTATCCCTCATCCACAGGGACGGACATACCTGCAAGACACATGTTCTGCAGTTAAACTCCACTGGCTGCTTTGCCACAAACGTAGTGGACAATCTCGTGGTGATTCACCACCGAGCCTCAAAGGTATGCTCACCATGCAGTTCCTTCACTCAACACAAAATACTTTGGCGTCATCTTTTCCACCTTATTCGCTTACACTCAGAAATACGTCTATTCCCTTAGCCTTATTCTCGCTTATCGATCCAACTGCTTCCTGTTGGTATATTAATATTTAATTTACCACGAATGGAACCGTGTACCGATCAGAAAAGTCAAATGCCCTCCATTATTTATTATTAATGCCTCTGCAGCTGAAAGCCAGAGGAATTATGCTTTTGTTGTCCAGTCGGCTATCTGTCTGTCTGTCCATGCGTAGGTTATCATTAAAAAAAAAAATTTTTTAAATCATTTTGAGCCATAGCTTGAGTTAGAAGCATCTGATGTTGTCTCTCTCTGTCTTGTCTCTGTCTCTGTCTCTCTCTCTCTCTCTCTCTCCTCTCTCTCTCTCTCTCTCTCTCTCTCTCTCTCTCTCTCTCTCTCTCTCTCTCTCTCTCTCTCTCGTGACCTTGAATTGAGATCAAACATATCAGTGGGTTGACAGCTAATCCAGGTGAATGCATATCTGTCGACGCATTCACATCAAATTCTATTTTCTTGTTTTTGTTTTATTTTCTTTCTTACTTGTCGTTGTTATCCTCATTCTTTATTTGTACTCTTTCCTTGACTCTGTCATCTTTTTGTTTGTTGGTTTTTTTCTGTAAGTTACTGATTTCCTCCACTCTTACAGCCAATGTGTGGCTCTGAATGGAATCCTTTAATCTCCTCTCCCTGTTAAGGCTGGAGTGCTCCAAAGCAGTGTTCGGGGCCCAGTCCTACTCCTGATCTTCATCAATGATCTCTCTGACTCTGGAAAATCATCTTATCTATTTGCTGATGACTTCACCCTCTGTTGTGGTGTCCCTGATTCTTTCAGACAGGCATACAGCAGCCTCTTCCCTCTCTTCAAACCTTGAGGAAAAATCACAAGCTGGTCAAACACTTGGAATATGTCTTTCAATCCTGACAAATCGAATACTCTCACTATCTCTTTCTGAAAGGACCATCTGGCAAACCTTCCCCTCTGCTTTCTTAACAATGTTCTTGAGAAAGTTCAACCATTCAAACTCTTGGGTCTCAGTATCAACCATGATCTTTCTTGGTCAAACCACTTTTCAAAGTTGGCCTCCAAAACTTGTTGCCGACTGGCCATCCTCCATCGTATAAAGTCCTTCCTTGGGGCACCTGAACACCTATCCACCCACAAAGCCTTCATCAGCAGTTCAATGGAGTAGTATTCCCACCTCTAGGCTTGTGCCCCTGCCTCACACCTTGCTCACCCTGATGCCGTGGAAACCAAGACCTTCAAGATTATTGGAATCTCTCACGATGAAGTTGAGTCTCTGGGCCTATCGCAGACAGATGATCAGTGGTCTCTGTCTTCTACCGCCTCCTTTTCTGGTCTTGCACCCTCTGCTCCTTCCATGCTTTTCCCCACCCCTGCCCCATGAGGTTTCTGCAAGGCATACATGGTCCACCTTCAACCCTTTCTGGTGAAACTACCTAAATCCAGAATTGCTGCTCACCTCCACTCATTGGTTCCTCTGTTTTTTCCTGCCTGTGGAATCCACTTCCACATCCTCTTCAATGTCATTCTTCCCTCCACACCTCAAGACGGCTATTCACCACCATCTCAGATCATCCCACACCTGAAACCATGATATTTTCTACCCTCGTTAACCCCCCTACCACCCCAAATCCCACCCCCTTCCAAACTTACATTTTTTCCTTCCTGAGAGTTTGCTTCTGTATCCATTTTGTCCACCCCATGTGTCATCTTCCACACCTCATTGTTCCCCACATCCACAATTCTTCTACCTCCCTCTATTTTGTCCTTTACCCCTGCTGTCGTTTACCCCCTATTTCTACTGTTACTTTTATTATGTTGCGTCCTTATCCATTTAGTGTTCTCGTTCTTCCATGAGCCTTGACCTTGTATATAACAACAAAAATTAAATGCCTGCCCGATGACCGGTGGCGTCATTAATTTATACAGTCAGTCTCACATTTGTCACTGGGTTGCTTTGTCATCTTGCTCCATAGACATCCATGGTGTTTGACATCCAACTCAAGAAGGTCTCTGAGGGCCCAGTCAAGTTGCACCAACCTGTATTGCCGTCCCTCCCGATTTGCCCGTTCACCATCCAGCCTCGTGCCGGTATTGTGTCCGGACTTCATTCCTTGCATTCAGCATAACTGTACAAGCTTCTTTTTTTTTTTTTCGACGGTTCTTCTCGTGCACAGTGTTGCATCATCGAGCTTGCTGTCATTGGCAAGTGACGCCAAGCCAGTTATCCCCACCGCAGTCACGACAGGAGCTCCCTGGAGTGTGAATGCCTCTCGTTTATTTCACCTCCGTCCATAAACGACTGTGTGATTTGTGTTCCCATGATGCCGAGCATTTCACATTGCCAATATTAATAAGGGATCGGACTGGCAGGACGTCGTAGAGGTACGCACACTCGCATCGAAGCTGTCGAGCCTGGGTTTGAATCTCGTCCCAGCTATAAACTGCCATCCCAGTGTTTCACAGGCAGGGTGATTCATCATTGTTTTGCCGTCCCTCGGGCGGACGTTATACTGGGCGTTCCGTCTGCTGGCATTAGTTGGTGGACGTTAAAGATCCCACGGTGTCCTTCGTAAAGAGGAGGCGAGCTATCGCCGACGCCCTGAACAAGTTCCGACTTGCTGTCCTAACCTTTGGCGGATGTCAGGTCTGGCTAGCCTGTTCGTGAAAGACTTGGGCCAACACTTCCCCCAGTCAACCTCACAAGAACGTGGGAATAATTGTGGCCGTTAAAGAAGAATATTAACAAGGGATGACATTTTGGTTTGTGAAGTCGAAATTCAATGACGTGATATTCTCTGCAGAAGTACATGAATAAATTTTCAGGTGTATCCTTACTATAATTTGTGGACCGATGTTTGTGGGTTGGTTTGTTTGTGGATTTGTTTGTGGGTTTGTTTGTTTTGTGGATTGGTTTGTCATGCTACTACTCCTCCAGTTCTGGCCCAATTACATCCAGACTTGCTACATAGGATCAGCATGGCCCCCATTCATGTATCGGGGTGTTTTTATCTTTGCCGGTGGTCTTAGGGGGTTTGAGGAGGGGGGAACGCAAATTCTCGATGTAAATGTGTATCATGTAGCGCCTCCTCCAGGCGATTTCAAGTCTCCACCATTTACAGTGTAGTGAGGTGTTTTGAATTTTAAGCAGTAATGTTTTTGCTTCATGCATGTAACCCGGGTTATTTATTTATTTATTTCCCTATACGGAGCTGTCACTTTCCTATACACTGCCCACATAAAGGTATGCGTCGGAAGAACCTGTTGCATGTTTGAAACAAGATCGCCCGTAGGGCGGGTCCTCTGCTCGTTACAAATAATGCACCGACTGATGATGTACTTTGTAATATGTGACCTGTGCAGTGGTGAGAATGATTTATTGTCTTTCTTTTGATAAATCCTTCTTGTCATGTGGATAGGGCACAGTGTTGTTTGTGTGTTTGCAGGTGCGAGTCTTGGAGCTGGCACAGCCGTTACCACTTGCGAGCTTTGTATCCTTAACGTACTGGCAAAGCCAATTGGCTGCGTGTATGCGGGTGGAATTGATTTCGCAGTCGGTGAGAAGCGGGGATCAATCCTGTGTTCAGATATTAGTTTCCCTTACAATACCCCGTTTAATTGGAGATGTTTTTCGGATCACATCCCAATCATGTTTGTTATAACATGGTCTTGTGCTAAACTCTTTTAAAACCATAACGTGTACTGCAATACACTGGGGAAATGGTGAATTAGGTTTGGAGGAAACCTCTACATCTCGGGGGGGGGGGGGGGGGGGGAATACTTGGCTGATCATGGTAGTGACACCAATGAGTTGATGTCCTCGGATGGAGTCATTTCGCTCTTCTCAATCTGGATTCTGATTGGCTGATTAACAAGGTACGAGAGGCGTTCCTCTTGTACAAGCTGGGTGTTCAGGCGTGTTGTTGATAGAGGTCGGCAAGCTGTCCTAGGGTATTCAAATGTTTACGTGTTCATGAGCGATCGTGTGCACGTACACGTGTACAGGCACTCCATGGATCGTAGGTTACGTCAAAGCAAACATTTATGCATACCTGTGCGGATGCAGTCACATGGCCTTTCGCAAATTTTCACAGGTTTGATCGGTCATTTCACTGCCTAATGAAACGGCAGAACGATAAATGGTGTTCCGTTTGTTTTGAAAGGTGAAACTTGCCGTGTATGGGAAACTCGTGTACATTGTAACCAGACTCGGTGGCACAATGGTTATAGCGTCCGCTCCAAGTCCTGGGAGGTCGGCGGTTCAAACCCCGACCGAATCCTGCCATAGACTTCAAAAATACGGTACGTGCTGCTTCGTTGCTTGACCCTCAGCATTTAAACAGGATAGCGCACAGACCATTGTGCAGGCTCTGATGGACCTAATGGCCTCCTCCTGCATTCGAGGTCCTTGTAAGGGGACGCATATTATATTAAATCACTTATGCTGCGGAGCGGAGGTACGTAAAGGTGATGAGTAACTAGGTGATGTTGAGCAAGGAAGAAAAGATCAAGCTAAGCGGTGTCAAATTGATGCGAGTGTGTTTTCCATGACCACAGGCTAGATTCCACCAGCTGGATTGTATTTCGACCAGACATCATCATGGATGCCGGCCTGGGTCAGAACCAGCTTTTCTTCCTGTCTTTCACACACGACAGGACACTCATTTTGTTTTAACGGAAGGTCCTTGCTCATTGAAGTTCTGATTTAAAACTGAACTGTCATCGTAAACCCGTGGTGATGAATGCTGCACTTTCCCGTTTGCAAGCACAACCGATGTCCTTCCCCGTCTGCCCCTCTTGCCCACCCTCATTGACCTACAGGCTACCTTTGGTCTCTACGTCTGCGTCTCCCTCGCATCGTCGCAACACTACCCGACAGACTGCAGCTCATCGACTTCTTGCTGCTCCGGCGAGATTGCCGCCCCGTCCTCTTGAACGTCTGTTCTCAATGTATGCCCGGCAGCTGATTACTTGAGTGGAAAATATTTTGTGCCATCTCCTGTTTTATTTTTATTTTTAAAATTTGCATTGTGATACTCTTTCACTCTGCCCCTTTAATCACAGTGCTCAGCGGTGGCCAAGCAGGGGGTCTGGCTGTCGTGTCGCTAGTTTTCGACAAGTTAAACAGCGTCTACAAAGAATGGCTTGAAGCTGACAAATCCGACGCAGCGGTGAGTGTCCGGCTTTCAGAAGCATGCGTATTCATGTCGGTTCCACAACTACAGTTGTGATGCCCCTTCCTGCCATGTCACAGGCACCTTGCTAATCATGCATTATGCACTGTTTAGGCTTTGGATGGTGGGGCTGGTGGGCGACCACCGACGCCACATAAACCCGTGAGGTCACATGCCGTGATCGACCAATGGGAAATGTACACTTCTGTGCTCGTGCCGTTCGCTGAATCTAAGGTGAGACGTCACCTCTTTCACATTTAGATTCCCCTCTCAACACCTAATTTAATTGTTTGTTTATTTGCCTTTAGCAGAGTGTTGACCACTCTGCCTCACGAAGGGGCCCATCTTTATATTACATACACTCAGAGAAAAGAAGGCAGGAGCAATAAATTGAGAATCGTAATAATAATAATAATACGAGTTCCCTTCCAAGGAACTTCAATGCATGAGGAGGTCATTAGGCCCATCAATGCCTGCACTCATACTCGTACTACTTGTATTACCAACCTATGGTTGTTTGCCCGTAATCTATCCTTTTTAAATGCTGAGCTTCAAGCAAGGAAGCAGCACGTAGCATATTTACAGTCGTCGGTACGACTCGGCCGGAGTTCGATCCGCTGACCTCCCAGACTCAGAATGGATGCTCCAACCATTATGCCACCGAGTCTGGTTGATAGTTGTAATAGAATTGTGAAAAGAGATGAGAAGAGAAGAGAAGGGGTGCGGGTGGGGTGTTAGGGAGTGGGGAAAGAACAGTAAGTATGTTGGGAGGAGACTGGTAAGGAAAAGGATGTGTACAGCGTACGGAAGGATGGGTCTCAAAAGTTTATGAACTTCCAATATTTGGACGCTGGCCCATGAGTGCAGCGGACCTACGAGACTCACATTGTAACCCTTTGATGAGTAAACTATCAATATTAATTTATTATCTAGCTTGCTTTTCTTTAGTAACAGCAACTCTGATTGTAACAATAATCCAGCCTTCACCACATGATGGATCCCATTATTTACATTCTCCAAGTATGGCAATGCCGTTTTAATTTAGATGATGTTTAAATCTTATGGACTGACAGGATGGCCTCGAGGTATGCACACTCGTCTTTAAGCTGTCTTGCCTGGGTTTGATTCCCAACCCAGTTATAAACTGTCAGTCCAGTGTTTCACAGGCGGGGTGAATCGTCAATGTGTGTGCCGTCCCTCGGATGGACGTTAAACGGGAGTCCCATCTGCCAGCATTCGTTGGACGTTGAAGATCCCATGGTGTCCTTCACGAAGAGTAGGTGGGCTCTCGCCAGCACCATGGCCAAATTCAAAATTCCTGCCCTAGTCGAACGTCAGGCCTGGCCAGCCAGTTCGTGAAGACTCGGGCCGACCCCACAAGAGGTGGGATAATAGTGGCCGTTAAAGAAGAAGGATGTTTAAATCTTCATGACGAGCTCAAGCTCTTGAACGGGTAAACCCCTGAAAAATCACCTGTTGTGTTGTGACCACCCAATCCCTGCAGACGATTTCGTACAAGTTTGTTATTGCTGTACTGATGGAGTACGTTCGCTCCCTCACACAATTCCACATCCATGCACAGGTGAGGGCGTGGGTTGGTCGGCTCTTGATGCGATTCTGGAAGTATGAGGGTGGTCGATGAGGTGTAAAAACGACCTGGACCTATGTTTGTGACAGGTTTACTTGCATGATAAAAATGATTCAGTACTTCAGGGTGGCACCACGGCATGCTTGCCCCTTTTTGATTACGGGGCGTGGTGATGCATCCACGTTTCACCACCCGGTCACAAATTAAGGTGTTTTTTGTCGACATAAATCGAGAATCTAGGTTCATGGGGGAGCGAAATGAGAGTGGGCGGTAGATTCACAGATTGACAAAGGATCAAAGAGGAACGTGTAGACAAAGGCATCACAACTGAGTGGATGATTGTTAGAGAGGGAGGAAGGGGGTCACCAAGATCAGAAGAGAGCTTAGATGGGAATGGGAGAAAGCATGAGGTGACGATGAGTGGCACTCCTGAAGGGCTGGAGGGAGGGGCACGAGATAACATACTCAGGGAGTCTAATCCGCAGACTGTACAATAGAGAGATGATTGAAGGTGAGCATTCACTTTAGGATTAGGTAGGATAACAAGGTGTGGGATTCTGGAAGAACGCGTGTAACCAGAGAGGGCTAATGAATGTTGGAGAAGTGAGGCCAGAAGTGAACGACAGGAAACTCAGAGTCCACCCACATATCTGTGGTGAGCGAGAAGTAGACCGTGGGACTTTTGGAAGTCTGCCTGCTGCCACACATTTCATTAACACGGAGAGCATTGGACTCGATGTTTTCCAGGGAAGCAAGATGAGAAACGGTTACTCCAGCCCAGAATGGGGACCCAGGTTGAAGGCCTTAGAATACTGAAAGGAGCTTTGAGCGGCTCAGGTTGGACTTGGCTCTCCTGAGAATACCAAGTCGTCGGCATTCCTTGGAAGCCCTTTTGACAAGTCGTCCTGCCGGACTTCAAAACCGTCATAAATTTTGTTCAGTGAATCGAGCTGAGAACTCGAACAAGCGGTGCCTCGCAATGCTGATTATTATCGAATGTGGATTCACTTGGCAGTCATCTTGCACCAAGTTTGCAGAAGTTAACTTGTCCATGAATGGTAGACTCAACACTCACATGCGCTTCCTCATTCACCGTTGGATCAGTGAAAGTCAAAACGCTATCCACAGCTCACTTTCTGTGTTTATAGCAGGTCTTGCAAGACGGCATGGTTTGCATCTTTTTAAAAAAAAAGAAAAAAAAAAGGATTTGTTCTACCAGTCAAATACAGTGAGACTAATTAGTCTGTAAACTTAAACAGGATTGATGTTCTTGTTGACTTGATAGCTCCAAATTATTCGCAATTCCACCCGATTTATATACTCATTGACCACCAACGAGTTTCATCACGTGCATAAAAGCGAGAAGCACGTGATGTTGGGTGTTGGTTACCACTTCTTCTTGAATGACCAAAATTATTCCCATTGTTCTTGTGGGGTTGGCCAGGGGAAGCTTGGCCCAAGTCTTTCGCGAACTGGCTGGCCAGGCCTGACGTGCGATGCAGGTGAGCACAGGATTTTGAAATTTGTTCACGGTGCCGGCGATAGCTCGTCCACTCTTCACGAAGGACACAGTGGGATCTTGAAAGTGAACCAACTCATGCCGGTAGACGGGACACCCAGTTTATCTTCTATCCGAGGGACGGCACACAGGGTGATAAATCGGTGTGTGCCGTCCCTCGTATAGGCGTTAAACTGGACGTCCAGTCTGCCGGCATGAGTTGGTGGATGTTAAAGATCCCACGGTGTCCTTCGCGAAGAGTAGGCTGGCTATCGCTGGCACCCTGGCCAAATTAAAAAAAAATTTAAATCCTGCCTTACCTTCCTTAGTCACCGTGGTGACATAACCAGGATTGTAGTTTAGTACCATATTCAGCAGCACCAATGCTCTGCATAGAGCATGGTACATCATCATGATGATTATGATGATGAAGAATGGTGGTTGAAAATATTTTGGGTTGGGATGACATGAGACGATGGTGCACCATCTGCTTGAAGCCCTGGAGGGAATAGTGAGTTTGAACAGTCTCTCAGGAGGTCGGTTCCACAAATGGGGAAAAGAGGAATGAAAGCGTTGAGGTGTGCAGTGCATCTTGGAGTCGCTGGAAAAGGCCGGAGGGCTGAGAGAGCATAGGGAGCTGGGCAAGAGCAGCGGCGGTAAAAACCAGACCACCGACCTGTCTGTGATGGGAGAGCAGCAGAACTCATACTTCGGCCTTGTCACAGGCGATTCTCATAGTTTTTTGAGCTTCATGAATTCCACAGAATCCAGGAGAGACGGATGTGATGCTGGGACACCAACTCGTAGGGGAGAGCAGTACTCCACCAAGCTGCTAGTGTAGGCCTTGTAGGCTATAAGTAGTTCTAATTTTTCAAGGAAAGACTTGGAATGATTGATTCGATCACATAATTGCCAGGCTTTTCCACCAATGAGTGAAGTTCCACTTTTTTGCCTCCAAATTGGCATTTGTTACAAACAATTTGACAATATAAAACTGGATTGTTTAAGAGTGGTTTCATGTGAATGATCAATTTTGAAAACCTTGTTTTTCTCATTCCCCATTGGCGCGTCTGCTTACACACCTTTTCCATCTCTTGCAACCAGCATTACCTGTACGAGCTCGTGATTAACACACTTGTGAGGAACAACGCTTTTTACCAGCTGCACCAGCTACTCCAGTACCATGTCCTCAGTGATTCCAAGAAACTGGTAACTGAGGGCAAATGTGTTCTGGCTCCTTGGTAGTCAGCATTGAGCTCTGCTCAGGTTGTGCAAGAAGGCCCGCGCCATTTATCCCCCACTTAGGTTGTGCAAGAAGGTTTCCGGTTTGAGGTCCACACCAAATGCAGTGTCCACCGCAATGCAGCTATCCACCGGGACGGGAGGATCCCGTGGTCGGTATCTGTGTGTCACTAAATGAATGAGTGTGTGAGTCCGCACGCAGATCTACTTTGATACAGATCGTTATTTCTCAGACCTATTGTAATATATCTGCCCCGGGGAGACTCTGCATTGTTAAATGCTCACTCTTGTTTGTAATCTCTTCATAATGGAGCACGTGTATGTCCAGCCATTAACCCATGTGACTATATGTCTCTTCATCACATACTGTTTGAACATCAGTTGCCTACGTCTATTAATTATGTACTATTGAAACGTACATTTTCAACTTTTGGCCTGCTGAGACCCCTTCGACCTTTGAAGACCCTTTCGATATTTTCATCCTTTAGACCCCTATATACATTTAGTTTAGACCATCAAGATCCCCAAGACACTTTATAACCCGAAGACCTTGTAGACTCCTTTCGAACCATAAGACCCTCGAGACCCTGTTGACCCTTTAGAACTTTTAGACCCCTTAGAAACTTCAGACCATGCAGATCTTATAGACCACATTAAAACCCATAGACCCCTTTAGAAACTTTAGAACCTTTAGACCCTTTCGAACGATAAGACCCTTTGGAACCCTCAGACCCTGTTGACCCTTTAGAACCCAAAGACCCATGAGACCCCTTGCACCCTTTCCACCTGTAAGACCGTTTTGATACTTTAGACCTTTTTATACCTTTTCGACCCTTTAAACCCCACAGACCCTTTACATCTCTTTTTTTCATTTCACGGTCCACGAGCCACTGGTGGACTCTGATGGCCTAAAGTGCGGTCCCTGACGTGCGGCCGATAATACACAAATGTGAAAACGCCCCATCATAATCTGCCGTAAATGCTATCAAATTGACCAACGTTCCAATGCGAAGCATAAAAGTAAATCACTACTTCAGCAGATGGCAGTATATACAAACAATTTTGCTGGCAGCCCAGTTAACCACAACGAAGAAGAATACGTGGAGGCATGGCCTAAGAGCGGCCATGATGGAGTCCTGCAGGGGATGTGGCAGCTCTCACACTGAAGTCTTATCAGCAAAAGTATCCCCCCTCGAAAAAATAGTGAAGTTTAGATCGTTACACCCCGTAGGTTTTAACACCGTTTAGACCCCTTACTCCCTTTAGACATGTTCGACATCTTTAGACCCCATTAGACCCCCTTTAAACCCCTTTAGACTGCTTGGACCCTTGACCATTTAATGCTTTAGAGCCTTTAAACTTAGCCCCCTAAAACATTTACATCCTTTCGAGATGAGACCCTTTAGATCCCTTAAACCCTTTAGACCCTAACTACGATTGGAAAGTACCCTTTAGACCCTTTTAGACACACACACACACCACACAAACATCTGTAATCTTAAAACACAGACTATAATTTTTTTTCAGCAAGTAATGCGCAAACTCTGCTCACCCAGAGGGTGTGTACTCTGCTGGTGTAACGAGCAATAAATCATTTGGAAGTTTAGTAACGAAGGTAGGTGAAAGTGTAAGGGTGGAGTGGGTGAGGGATTGGTGGGGTGAGGCATTGGGATGGGGGGGGGAGAATAAGTAAATTGGGTTGGGATAGTGCTGAAAATACTCACACACTCTGGAACCGCATTCAAAATGCTGTTTTAATAAACAGATCAGACAGCTCAGTGGCTAACGTGTTACAAACCGGTGTCAGCTGCCGATTCGATGGTCATCTTGATGCTTGATGCACTTTTGTTGCTCCTTTCCACCATTCTTCTTCCGACCATCACCTCCTCCTTCCCTCTTTTTCCATAATCCCAAGGCGTGTCTGATGCTGTCACTCGAAAGTTTCTACCCTCCGGCACACCAGCTCGCTCTGGATATGTTAAAGGTATTGTTTTTATTCAGAAAGTATCAAAACGGATATTATGACGGGTATTTTTTTTTTATCCCCACACTTTAAAAAAACAAAAACGGGAGGATATTGTAATCAGATCTGTCTGTCTGTCTGTCCGTCTGTCCGTCCATCACGCTATCTCCTCCGAAACAGTTGTGCAGAAATTCACCAAACTTGGTATTTATGAGCACCACATGGCAAGAAGATGTGAGAGCAGTATCATTTTTGGCCACACCCCCCTGGGGCCTTGGTGTGTGGGGTCAAAAGGTCAAATACCAGAAATTTCAATTATGAGCACATTTTGTAAAATGAAACTTTGTGTATGCAATCAACATTGGAGGGACACATGAAATATGTAACTTTTAAAATTATTATTTGACCACAGATTCATGCATCGGGGGTTTTCGGGTCACGGGGTCAAAACAGAAGCTATTTCTAACTTAAAATTTGATGTTGGGTCATTCCTGCTGTAACTTTATGCCATCTTTAAAATTTGCTTTGAGTGGGAATCGTGTTGATTTGAGATGACTCGCCGTCGACTTCACTCCAGTTGTTGTTATATGGCTATTGGAATAACATTGATATTAACTTCAGGTCATTATTAGGAATGTCTGGTGTTGGTTTAATGGTTAGGGTGGTGGGCTTGGGATCCTAAGATCCTGAGTTAAAATCCCGCTTTTCTGTTTAATTAATACCAGGTAGGTTGACTCTGCCTGTCATCCTTCCGAGGTCGGCAAAATGAGTGCCAGCTTGCTGGTATACTGTGTCGGAGTGGTGACCGTCCAGGGTGTGCCCAATAGCCAAGGAGACTGCTTACGCAGCACCAACGCTCTGCACGGAGTATGGTCCCAATGGATGGATGGATTATTAGGAATGAGCCAAACTCGACGCGAAATTGAGGTCGCGCAGTAACCTCATTGGCAAACGAAACGCGTGCGTGCGTGCGCGTATTTGTGTATTTGTGTATTTGTTCTGGTGCAAACCTCGGCGACTTCACGCAAACATCAAGCTCTGCTCCTCACCAGTCACTGTGACCTGAACCTTATTACATTTGCTCATGGAAAATACTTTAGGCCAATTTTGAAATGTGCTTCGTTTCGCCCTTCCCTTTATTTTATTCTTTCTGTGCACTCTCATCATTTCACTTTCTCCTCTTTTGTTCCCTCGTATGTACATGCTCGTCAATCACTCTGATTAATGGATATCTTTTCATTCTTCACTCGAGCTATTAGCCGACATGTGCTCTAAATTACACACTTCATATGGTCATTGAAAGCTTGAAATCCTAAATATTAATCTTCCCTTGCTGTTCACTCTTCAAAATGATAATTCAAGGAAAGAAAAACCGTTGAATTACTTTTCATTCAATCCGGTCATGTTTCTGTACACAGATGGTTGACAGGGTAACCTAAAGGTAGCATAGTCACCTTTGAGCTGTATATGGCGGAGGTATGCGCTCTACCGAGCGCCCTTCTAGTTTATAATGTAATTAAACAAGCAATAAATAATTTTGGAAGAATATCAGCAAAGGTGGATGAGGAGTAAGGTGGGAATGGGGGTGGAAGGGGAGGGGGTGGAGGAATACGTCAGTTGGGTTTGGGTTCGTGCTCGAAGCGTACCCCACATGTTTGCCATGTGCAGACTCACACGTGCATTTAATATGCTGCGCAAACTGACTGCCACTGTAGTTGTTCTGCACCGTGCCAAATGTGCGTCCAAGGTATCGTGTGCGATTGCATCACTTCTTCGGCATTTCATTATTTGTGCATTTCCACCACGTAACGAGATGGTAACAACGTCACAATTTGTGGTGGTGGTGGTGTTGATTTGTTTTTTTCTCTCCCTTTCATTTTCTCCCTATCCACGGAAACTAGAGTTCTTCATTACAGTTTCATACAAGTGCAAGGGTGGTAGGGTCTGGCAGAGGTCATTGCCTTCAGATTCGTACTTGATCATCATTTTCCTCCCTTTCATGCACATGCCAGTTGCGGTGCAAGCAGACGTGGTGGGATGTGTATCAGGTGTTAATTTTTCCAACACTGAGCGACTCTGAGGAATGAAAAATCCTTTTGTTTTGTGAACACGCTGTCTCGACACACGGGCCATTTTGAAGCTCCTTGAAGCTTTGTTCCTCAATTCCTCCATCTTAAGTCTCTTGTAGCTTTGAAACTTCTCACCGCAGCTCATGTTCCCTGATTTTTGTGAAGTTTGCACCTTTTTCATTATTATTATTATTTAGATGTATATTTTTTTTCACCCGCACTACAAATCATTTCTAAAACATAATCTTTCATGACGGGTGATTGAACGGTTCCACTGATGTGATCAAATTTATTCCCAATCTGCATATGCCACATATATAGACTTTTGGCAAATCTGCTTATCACCCGAGGCCCATGAAATAGACCTTTGGCAAATGGCTCCATATGAAAGCGAATTTTGCCGATAACCAAATGTATGAGTTTCCTTACAAGGGACTTCGATTCAGGAGATCTTTAGGCCCATCAAGGCCTGCACAACGGTTGCCAACCTATGGTTGTTTGTCCGTGCTCGATGGTTTTTTTTTTAATATGCTAAGTGTTAAGTAAGGAAGCAACACTTACCATTCTTTAAGTCATTGCTATGACTCAACCGGTGTCGAGTTTGAACCGCCGACTTGCCAGATTTAAGCTGAGGATGCCAATAATAATAATAATATCTTTCATTACTCTTCGGAATAAACAAAATGGCTCAGTCGATACTATTGAAGAGCGGGCTTTCCTACCAGGAAGCATTAAGCAGAACAATACCTGTATTATTTATACATAACATGCTGGTTATTTGATTAGGTTATATCCACAGAGGAACACATGGCTTTCCAAGCCATTTCGGACATTTTCCGCGTCGATGCCAGATGTTGTCACCACTTCCACAGCGGCTCTCCACGGCGAACGACGAGATCGTGGAGGTTCTTCTGTCCAAAGGCCGCGTGTTGGCGGCGCTGCGCTTTGTGCGTGCGGCTGGAGGAGCCGACGTCATGTCTGCACGAAAGTTTCTGGAGGCGGCGACCCATGTAGGCGACCCGCTGCTGTTCTTTTGCGTCTTCAAGTTCTTTGAGCAACGGAACCAACGTTTACGTAACAGTCCTCACTTCAACCCAGGTAACTGTTAAGTATCGCACTACGCAACAACAGAGGGACGTTCATTATGCAAATGCAAAGAAGTGATTTTGATCGTTTTGAATGCGTGGCAGTGTATGTATAGCTATCTAGCTACAAGCACCCCGCATACAAGTTGGTGGTGGAAATGTACATCCGAGGTATGCAATTTTGGGGACATGTTGAGTCGAAGCATTTGAAGGATATTTTTATTTTCCGCTTCCGATTGGGGATGCTGTGCATTACATACATGCATGTTGCAATAACACGAGTTCCCTTGCACGGAACTTCAACCGAGGAGGAGGCCATTAGGCCCATCAAGTCTGCACAGTGGTTGCCGATCAATGGTTGGTTGTCCGTGCTCTATTCTCCAAATGCCAAGCGTCGAGCAAGGAAGCAGCACGTACCATGTTTCGTTTTTGGTGCGACTCGGTCGGGGTCGGGTTCGAACCATCGACCTCCTAAACTCCTGAGTCGACGCTCTTACCGTTAGGCCATGTTTTGCATCTCAAGAAGACCTTCCATTTCAGGCTAAACAATACTTTCTGTTGGTGGGCGGGAAGATGGTATTGACACAATTTCTTAAGCTAGGGATGTGTCAGGTAGTTTGTTTTTGCCTTCCCACACACTTTCAAGAGTGCTGCCCATAGTCACCTCAAGCTTCTGCTTTGTCCTATACCCAGCCCTTCCCCCTTGTCGTGTTAGTCACCTTAACCCCACCCCACCACTCCCTTTTTACCGGTCATGTACGATGCCTTCGTCGGTACAAAAAAAAAAGTAACATCTTATTTCGCTCTTCAGGTGAGCACTGCGAGCCATTTGTGGAGTATTTTAAGAAGCTTTTTGGAGAAGATGACTTCACACCCCTCCAATGAACCCACGAATTACCTGCACCCTCAAACTGAATCACAATTGTGCGTCACACCTGGAATTCCTCCTTCAAATGCTCTGGGGTGTCACCATGATTTATCACCCGTTGATCAGTGGCACCACTCTGTACCATGTTTGTAAATACTTTGATTAACTTTAATGCCATTGAAAACGATGTCTGCACATTTGCACGTGAAAATAAACTTTACTCGCTTTGTTTGCCGTGGAAGAAACGGTTTTGGGTTTTTGTTGTTTTTTTGACATTTTCAACTTGTAATTTAAATTGAGGTTCTTTTCAGTTTTCTTCCATTCTTGTAGATTTGATGTCTTTCCCTCTGCCTTTGTCTTCCCAGCAGTATTCAGGGCAGGAATTGGTAATTTGTTCAGGGTTCTGTTGATAACACGATAACTCACTTCATCTTCGGCTTCACGAGAGACACCATGGGATCTTTAATTTCCAACCGATGCAACCGAATCCCAGCTTCACGTCCACCCGAGTGACGCCGCACTTTGTTACAATGGCCTGCCTATAAAGCAACAATCCAACAGTTTTATCTGCATTGGGAATCGAACACAGAGACGAAACACCACAGACTGAAGTGCACTGCACCTGCACCATCCCATCTCACTGCAGAGAATTTATCCAAGCAAGACACAAACTTCATCCTGACCACCAACAAAACTCTAACCGACCACCAACACCAATCCTGTTCCCCTCCACCACCACTATCCCCCGCCTCCTCCTCCCTCCTCCACCACCAATAACCCTGTCCCCCTCCATAGCAACCATCCCTCCTGACCCCTCCCGACCCCCCCCCCCCAATCGCCACCATCCCTCCCGACTTCCCCCCCCATCGCCACCATCCTCCACCACCCCCCACCATCCCTCCGACCCCGCCCCCCACCATCCCTCCACCCCCTCCCCCCAATCGCCTCCCATCCCTCCGACTCCCCCCCATCGCCACCACCTCCCCACCCCCCCATCGCCACATCCCTCCCACCCCCCCCCACCACCACCTCCCGATCCCCCCCCCCATCGCCACCATCCCATCTCACTGCAGATAATTTATCCAAGCAAGACACAACTTATCCTCACCCCAACAAAACTCTAACGACCACCCCCACCATCCCCCTCCTCCTCCCCTCCACCACCAATAACCCTGTCCCCC
Organism: Eptatretus atami; assembly: GCA_035128595.1. NCBI lineage: Eukaryota > Metazoa > Chordata > Myxini > Myxiniformes > Myxinidae > Eptatretus > Eptatretus atami. The sequence goes on from CM068968.1 coordinate 33,809,037, forward strand.
CCCCATCGCCACCATCCTCCTGACCCCCCCCCATCGCCACCATCCCTCCTATCCCCCCCCCCATCGCCACCATCCCTTCTGACCTCTTCCCCCCAATCGCTGCCATCCCTAAACGTCACACTCCCTCCTCCCTATCCCCTCACCACATGACCACACCTCCCTAATAACTCTCTTCCGCTCCCATTAATCTGTATTGTTTACAAAAACTCTTTGTTAAAACCCATTCACTCACGAAGAGGTTCCTATTATTTTCCAAGAAATTGCCTTTTCCGAACCATATTTTTGTCTTGAAGATTTCATAAAGACTATATATATATATATATATATATATATATATATATATATAAGTCTGAAGACGACGATGGTTCACGAGCGGTATTTGACGATGTAGATTGTTTCACAAGTCAAGGATGAGACAATGTGATATTTTTGACCAAGTTATAAAAATGATCAACATGATGTGGTACAAGTGACGGGTTATTAGCTGCAAAATGTCGAAAACCCGGTTTCGTTCAACAACTTTCAAAATGTGACCTTTACATAACCTTTAAAGGTCACAAAACAATGTTGTGGACATTAAAATAAGGAAACAGGATACGTGCTATAGCTTATTGGAGTTAGTTTGTCGAAGAAGGTCGAAAACCCGGTTCGATTCCCACAACTTTGAAAATTTGACCTTTGTGAACTTTAAAGGTCAAAGGTCAAGGATTATGACCTTTGGTGCAAAACTTCCTCTGGAACATTCCAGGAACAAATATAACGTCATATAGGCTATATGGCATTTCGCACTCCTCGGATTATCCATACTTTGATGAAATCAGCGCAAAAACAAACTTGAAGGGGGCGCCACGGGCAAGGTGTTTGAGAAGAGCAAATGGTTTCAAGACTTTAGGTGGGGAATGACCTCACGATTATGCATAGAAAATATTGTCATCCGAGCTCTCAAAGTTTGGGCGGTCGTATGATTTTTATGTCAAATTCGAAATTTTCTAAGTTCGTGACCTTGTGACCTTGACCTTGGGACGAAAATGAAAAATCGAGCTCCGTGGGGCTATGCAGGTGCATTGGACTAACCAAATACTGAAACCCTGTCAGATTTGACAACCCCTAGGAGAAGATGCAAATTGAAATCTGCTACCCCCTAAAACACATGTTTTTTGGGCGTGGCTCCTCCCATAATGGGCGCAGCACGCCCATTTTCAGGAAAACACAACTGATCATGATATAAACTCCACCAAAAATTTTATCAGGATCGGATGAAAACCCACGGAGCTATGCTCGGGACAGACATACAGACAGACAGACATAGACAGACATACAGACAGACAGACATAGACAGACATACAGGACATACAGACAGACAGACAGACAGACACACAACAATAACGAATATAGTGGTCACTTATTTTTTTTCGGCAAAATATTTTTTCGTGAACCAATAGGAGAAAACGTTTATTAACGACGTTTTTTTTTATGAGTTGTAATGCCGTCGTGCGTCAGACATTCGTTTAAAAACATCCACAACGTGAGTCGCAAAGTTTATTTAAGGCCGCGTCAGTACAAACAAGACTCCTCCCCTCCCTCGCTTAGCTCCTCCCACCCATCCACAGCGGCCACGTGGGGAAAACAATGACGTCACGCCGGCAGGAGCTGCTGTGTCCCGTCATTCCCCGCGTGAAGCGGGGCCCGGGTAGGTGGTATTATTGGTCGACGTGAACTGGGACGGCGAGAAAATAAAAAGCGGGGAAATCGGTGGGAAAAGGTACGCACACGCACACCTTTCTTTACACCTCATCTCGGAGACCATGCAGAACACGAGAATGTGTTTGTGTGTTCCCTGATGTCCGTGTGAGGAGAGTGGGATCGCTTTTTGTCGTTGGTGGCTCTTTTTAGGATTGTCCACAATTGTTCGACTCTGGTGACTCGAACAGGAAAGGTGATATCAATGGCGACGTAGACGCCATCCGATGTGTTAAAGGTTATTTGTGTGTGTTTGTGTGTGTGTGTG
>CM068968.1:33830591-33843760 GCA_035128595.1 Eptatretus atami
GCCAATGGGCCGACCACGTGCCTCGTGGTTGCAGCAGGTTGATCAGCATCTCAAGGAGATGGGGATGGGTAAGGCATTTGCCTGGGGGATGTCCAGATGGAGGCCCCTGGAGTACTGGCGGAAAGTGGAAGCAACGACGCGCGGCTCCGGCGCAAGCTCCCAAACCTGACCTATCTTCTGGGTCTCACTATCTGCCATGATCTTTCCTGGGAACACCACATTTCCAAACTGGCCTCCAAAGCCAGTCGCCGACTGGGCATCCTCCGTCGTGCAAAGTCTTTCCTCAGCCCACCTGAGCTCCTGACCACACACAAAGCTTTCGTCTGCTGCCTGATAGAGTACTGCTCTTCCCTCTGGCCTGGTACTCCTGACTCACCTTTCTCGGCTTCACGCTGTGGAAACCAAGGCATTTCGGATCATTGGTATCTCCTCATGGCTGAGTCTTCGGGCCTCTCAATCTCTCATCACAGGCAGTTCGGTGGTCTTTCTGTCTTCTACCATCTCCTCCTCCCCCCCCCCCATGCTCTGTCTGCGATATGCCTCCCCCTCCCCCCATATTTCCGCAGGGCACTCAAGTCCGCCAGCAACCCCCTTCTGGTTAAACTACCAAAATCACGAATCACTGCTCACCTTCACTCTTTCATTCCTCTTTTTTCCTGCCTTTGAAATAAACTCCCTCACTCTCTTCAATCCCATTCTTCCCTCCAGGCCTTCAAAACAGCCTTTCACCATCACCTCTTATCATCCCCCATCCAAACCCACGATCTTTTCTACCCCTGATAATCCACCCCAAACCACCTCCTTCAAATTCCCTGCTTTCCTTCCTGAAAGTCCCTGTAATGCCCATCTTCTATTCCCCGTGTTCCCGCCCCATCCCTCTCCCTTCCACAGATCTCCTAATGTCTCTGTTCCCCACTGTTTTGTCCTTCCCTCTCCCGCCCCTCTTATCTCATGCCCCCTTGCTGTGCATTGTGTGTTAGCTCTCATATGAGCCTTGACAATGTATACAAAAATAATAATAAAATAAAAGGCGAAAATACGGAAATTTCGTAATTCTCGTTTTTTTTTTTTGTTTTTTTTTGGAACAAAATTTCTTAAAACATGAATTTTATCATAAAAATTGCTGTAAACCACATGGAGGGCTATTAGCTACATAACACGAGTAATCAATTTAAACTGGAATATGTACCGCGCATCTGTGGCTCCCAATTTGAAAAAACCCAGCTTGGCTCTTTTGGAATTTTTTGCCCCAGACGGTATAAAATATAGCAATGTCTGTTTCTAATGGAATAAAAATCGGCTTGGCCAACCATTCCTGATTGGGGTAGCCAGGGTTAGGTCATGGGTATTAAATAACCCCCCCCCCCGCTTGCTGTGAGTGTGGGAGAGACGACTTGCAAATATTTTTTCTTAAACATGTATAGTAGTGCAAGTGGTTTAACCACTGACCGCTGGTAAAGAGAGGGGATATATTGCAGGTTTGGAAACGATGCCAATTCTGAAAACAAATCCTCTCGCTCCCAAAAGGAGTGGATATGACTGATTTAATTGAAATGTGTTCTTTCTTTCCCTTTTAATTTCTCTTTTTTTCTCCCCTTTTATGTAGGACACCAACCCTATCTTCTTGTTCAGCAAGGAGCTGATCGTGTTGGATCGGCCTCCACTGGCTTGCATCCCACCACGACCTCAATCTGACCTACCCTCCCGTGCCCAAGACTCTGTTTTGCTTCCTGCCGTTTTCCCTACAGTTGCCCTGCGGACCCAGCTCGCTCTGGTACCATCGCTCACCATCCATCCAATGTTGTGTTTCATCCTACAAAGCATCATTCACTTTGTAATACCGTTTAGTCTTTGCAGTGTGTTCATTAGTCCGTGGCATCATCAGCAATGGGTGGGAGATGTAGCATCACAGGAGCCTCACCGATAATTTTTTGTTGTCATAGAGGATGCAGAATCTTTCCTATTTTGGAAAGACAGTTGGTCTTATGTAACCAGTTGTGTTTATATTAATTACTAGTAGGGTGCCCGCACCTTGTACAGAAATAATTTAGAGTTTAGAAAAAGAGAGCCAGATACAATGTATAATTACAATTAATTCATCACTTGTAATTTAGCAGGCAATGCTGTAATCATAATGTAACAATTAATATAATATATACGATATTTAATATAAAATAGCAGGTAAAACGGGCAATAATACGATACAATAAGGCAATACAGTACTACACAATAATGACTACTGCATTGCCTCTGGATCAACAACATTTTGAGTCTGGTTGTTGATGCCAGAATTGTGAGCTTGGCAATATAGAAAAGAAGATGATTTGTGGTACTTGGCACAACCAAGATGATGCTTGGCAACCACTGGGTGGTACTATATGATACACATTTACACAGAGAGATTTGGGGTCTTCTCCCACCCTGAACCCCCGACCCTGTAGGTTTGAAAAATGTTTTCTTGCATCTCCATTTACCAAAATGATTCCAACGGTATGCAATATATGATGAGGTTACTCCTGGTGGGACCAATTTTATTGATGGAGAGACACAGACAGACAGACAGAAAATATAACTTTAATATATGTAGATACTGTACATGGAAACATCAACACAGGACACCATTTGGCTCATCGCACCTGTGCCATATTCCTAACCAATCACCCCAACCTCATGGAGGTTGTGCTAATTATGTAGCTGACTCCAAGCAGTGTGTTTGGCCAGGCCACTGCCACGTAATGGTTCACTGTTTCAAAAGGTATGTGGGATCTTTCACGTCCAAATTTAAATGCAGATGGGACAGGTACATGCTATGAGATGCAGCTGCATGGCTTCTTCCGGCACTGATCCATCACATGCCTAATAGGAATCTAACCTAAACGAAGACAGCTCATCATCAAGTACACAACCCACTGAACGATCTAAGTTTATATCTCACACAAATGATTGCTTTTCAATTACCGTATCTTAAGTGTAAATCTTCTTGAAAGTATATCAAAATGTTTTTGCTACTATTCCTTCTGACTGCATAAAATTATTTTTCAATTGCATGACAATTCTTGATGATGTGGTGAGTATTATGAGCAAGGCATCCAGATTTAAAGACCTCTCGCCTTGCATTTTGACGCTGCACAACAGCTCTGAGATCGCTCTGGCTCCGACTAAACTTACCATCGAAAGACACTGGCGAGAGATGGAAATGCACTGTGTGCCATAGCCCAGAGCACATCATGTGACCTTCTTAAATATACACACAAGGAACTTTGGTGCAGGAGGAGGCCACTTGGCCCATCATGCCTGCGCTGTACCAACCCGTCTCCATCACCCATCCACACACAAGCTACACACAAGTTCTGCCAATGTCCCCATACCCCTATATCTCCAATGTATCTAGGTACATAGCTATTTCCAATTTATACTTATCCACCTCCTCTGCTGTCACTACCTTTCCAAGGAGACCATTCCATGCATAAACCACTCTGCGACTGAAAGACCCCTGCCTTAAAAAAAAGCAGTCCTAACTCTCATCTTCTTTATTTTCAAATTGAGTAGATTCCAACACGGTGCTCACCATGCATGTTTCTCCAATTAATTGGTCAACCATCTTTTGGGTAAATTTTCAGCTCGTGACCGAATATTTGAAGCGATATGATGAGAAGTTGAAAATATTGAGCAGACTTATTCGAAGTTAGATTTTTGCTTAATTTCGATCAGTTTGGCAGAGTCGGCACAATCGACCGGAGACGTACTCCCATATCTCTCTCTTATCGAGTGCAGCCTGTGGCTGCTGGTTGCATCATTGGTTGGGACGCGGCTATGCCGCTGATGCAGTGTCCCCCTTACCAGTACACTGGTGCTCATTTTGCCGACCTCGGAAGGATGACAGGCTGAGTCAACCTCCTGGTGTATTTTAAATTCAGCGGCCAACGGGGCTTGAACTCAGGACCCTAGGATCCCAAGCCGCCATCCTAACCACTAAGCCAACACCAGGCTTGACGTACTCCCATAAAATATACCATGACATTTTAATTCAGCACCATTATAGATGAGATGGGAGAATAATTTTTGCAAAAGGCATGCTCCATGATTTTTCTCTTGTAACCAGTTTTTGTACACTCGTTTTCTGAACCTCGCCCCTTTCCCCCAACCACCCTCTTCTCCCCCAACTCCACCGTCCCCCAGGAGCTGCAGGAGGCTGGAGCCGAGCTCGCTGATGCCTGTGAAACGCTCGTGTTGGAGCAGCACTTGATGCAGCAGGGTTGGGCTGCCATGGTGGCTAACCTGGAGGATTGTGCAAGAGCACAGACAGAGCATCTTCAGGCCTTCACTCGCACCCTCATGGCCTTTCGGCAGCGACAGCCTCCACCCCAGCACACACTTACTGAGTGGGTGATCCTTTTTTTATCTGCACTGATATAAACCTCACCAAAAGTGTTTGAGTTTGTCTCCGTAACCAATTATCCTCTCAAATAGAACTTGGTAATCCAGGCTGCTTTACAAGACTGCTTAGCTAGAAAATCTCGCCATTCCTTCCTATCCATCAGACTTCAGTAATCATCGCTTTCCATCGAGAATACGTTCTTGGAAGGTGCGACGTAAAGCGAATTATTCGGGTTACGTTCCTGGGGATTGCTTCAGTCAATATTTTCACTGCGAAATACACAATTATAAGGTAAAGTAAATATTTAAATAATAAAGCACAGGACAGGTACATAAAAAATAAATAAATCGATTTCGATGTTATAACACTTTTGTTTTTTGTTTTTTTAATGCATGGTCAAGGCTCGTGGAAGAGCTAGGACATGGAACAGATCAAGACAACATAACAAAGGGAACAGCAGGATAAAGCCAATAGCAGGGTGAATGGAGAATGTAGATGGAGACAGACAAACAAGGGATACTGTTAACGATGAGGGGTAAGGGAGAAAGCAAGGGGTGGACAAAATGGAAACATAAACAAAATTTTGGGAGGGTGGGGGTGGTTTAACGGGTGTAGAAAAGATCATGGTTTTGGATGGGAGATGACTTGAGATGGTGGTGAACAGCTATCTTGAAGACCTGGAGGGAAGAATGGGATTGAAGAGAGTATGCATGTTGGTTCCACAGGTGGGGAAAAAAGAGGACCAAATGAGGAGGTGAGCAGTGGTTCTGGATTTAGGCAGTTTCACGAGGAAGGGGTGTTGCTGGTGGATCGCGTGCGTCCTGCAGATACTTGGGGGAAACAGAGCACAGAGAGGGCAAAGGGTGCAAGACCAGAAATGAGTTTTAAGAATACTGAGAGACCACCGACCTGTCAGCGATGGTGAAATGGTAGGCCCAAAGACTCAGCTTCATCGCGAGAGATTCCAATGATCTTGAAAGCCTTTGTTTCCACGGAGGTACGCTGAGTAAGATGTGAGGCAGGGGAGCCAGCCAAGAGGGGAGAGCAGTACTCCAAGCTGCGGATGAAAGCCTTGTCAGTGGATAGGAGCTCAGGTGTGCCAAGGAAGGACTTTTACGATGGAGGCTGCCCAGTGGATTCCATGATCTCCAACCTATCTCTTTTCTTTCTTTTTCCACTGTTCTCTTCCAGGTTGTTCCTGGACGTCCCACTTTCCTTCTTCCTTCAAGCTTCCATAACAATGCTGTCCTACAGTTGTTATCATCTTTCATTCTTAGCACATGTCCGATCCATTTCCATCTTATGTTTACTTCATCATTGATCTTCATTACTTTGGTTCTTTTGAGTATTGGCCATCTGATTTTCAATATCCTACGCAGACGTATGAACATAAATGGGAAAAGTTTCCGATTGTCCCCTTCGTTTATCTTCCAAGCCTCACATCCATATAGTTGTACTGATTTGACAAGTGAGTTAAACAATCTTAATTTGGTTTTCAATGTATTTGCTCCATATTTGCTTGAGCTTCTTCCCCTCCTCCTTGTTTGTTGACGATGGCCCTGAAACAGGTGTTGTACTTTACTTCATTTAGATGCTGGTCTCCAATTTGAATTCTGTTGTTACTTTCACTATTTATCCTCAAAACCTCTGTTTTCTTCTTATTTAGTTTGAGTCCGGTTTTTGATGCGAATTGATTCATTTTTGTTACTTTAGCTTGGATATGTTGGTAGCTTCATGACGAAAAGGCAATGTCGTCAGCAAAGTCCAAGTCCTCGAGTTTGGTTGTAAACTTCTACCTAATCCCAGTGTTGTTACCATCTGTTGTCTTCCTCATTATCCAGCCGACTACTAGTTGGAACATAAAACTGGACATTACATCTTGCTTCACTCTTGTTTTTACCATGAACCACTGATTTTTCAAAGTCCACGAAAGTCATGTATAGGGTTGCCTGCCACTCTGTGACCTGCTCAATTACGTTGTGCAAAATAAATATTTGCTCAACTGTGTTTCTACCTCTTCTAAAGCCTGCTTGCTCATCCTTCAACTTGTTGTCAACTCCATCTCTAATTCTGTCCATCAGTCACTCTTCTAAATACTGTCGGACCCCGTATTCGCGGTTTATAAAATGCGACCTGCTTCGATTTTCGTGGCCCTGTGCTTCATGTATTCACGGTTTTTCTCGGGATTTTTTATTTTCCCTCACTAACTTCACTTTTAATCACTAACCGCCAGGAACCTATCCCCCCTTTTTCCATTGAAGCAATGCCCCGCTATTCGCGGATTTGCTATTTGCGGCATTTTCCAGGAACGTATCCCCCGCGAATAGTGGGGTCCGAGAGTACGTTACTTGGGATGGACGTTAAAGCAATTCCTTTCCAATTTCCACATTCTGTAAGATCGCCTCTCTTTGGTATTTTAACAAATAACCCCTGCTTCCACACTTTAGGTAATTCCTCGTTGTCCCAAATTGCTCTGAACAAGTTATCAAGCCATTTCACTGTTGTGTGTGTGTGTGTGTGTGTGTGTGTGTGTGTGTGTGTCCGCTTTCAATAATTCAGCTGTAATTGCATCCTTGCCTCCATTTTTACCGTTCTTCATCTTCTTTATTGCTGTTCTAATTTCTGTTTTTGATACGTGACATGTGTGCTGATTTCTTCGATAACAGGATCACACTCTTCTTCTGTTATAAGATCATCAGGTATTGATTTATTTAAGATTTCTTCAAAATATTCTCTCCACCTTTCTTTCTTGGCTGTTTCTTCTGTTCGTAGATTTCGGGTCTTATCTTTAACTGCATTCACACTTTTATTTCTTTCATTACTGAGAGTCATCGGAATCATGTGCAGCACTTTCATCCTCCCTTTACCCGCTGCTTATTCAGCTGTCATGGCAAGGTCATCTACCCATTTTCTCTTGTCTCTTCTCTGCTTTTCTTATCATTTTTATCTTTGTTCCTGCATTCTGTTTTCACGTTCTGTTTGATTCCATTTGACTTTGCCTGTTCCACATTGCTATTAAATCTTCTCACCTCAACTCGCTCCCAAGACTCCTTACTGATGCAAGGTTTTTGACATCTCTTTTTATATAACCAAACACTTCTTTTGCCGTTTCATTGAATGCTTTTTTTTCAAAATTCTGCCACTTTCTCTTCACTATGTCCTCCAATTCCTCATAATCTTGTAACGCTTCGTACTTGTTTCTTATCTTTAATGAGAACTGTGTTTTGATAGCTGGTTGTTGCAGTAAGATTGTATAAAATTTCTTTCTGTTCTTCTTGGCCTTTTGCTTTGTCTTTAATTTCATTTTTATATATATTTATTTATTTTTGTATACAATGTCTAGACTCGTTACAATGTCGAATTGGATTTTTGTTCACACGAATTGGTGGTCGCTTGCAGTATCTGCATCCCTCGTGACTCAAGTGTCCATTATTATCGATGTCCTATGTTGTTTGCTTGCCATCACATGGTCTATCTGGTTCTTCGTCTTTCCTTCTGGGGAGGTCCATGTTTGCTTATGTATCATTTTACATGGAAAAATGGTTCCAGTTATCATAAGATTATTGAGTCCACAAAATTCGATGAACTTTTCTCCATTTTCATTTCTATCACCCAGCACATGACTTCCAATGACACTCTCATATCCCTCGTTGCTGTCTCTCACTTTGGGGTTGAGATCACCCATTATCATCAATAAGTCGTGTTTGTGTACCCCATGTATTTTGAGTTAAACATCGATTACATTTTGAGTTAATTATCTAATTATCTCACCCCTTGGATGGGAATTTTTTTTAAAGGGCACCATTAGTTTTTGCGCATCAACGTCATGAATCATCATGTCGAGTGTCAAAACGACCCTTTGAACCGCCTTGGAGGAGCTCGCCGCTGTAATTAATTCTGTTTTTTAAAAATGTTTTATAAGGCATTCATTTGTGCCATACTTGTGCTGTCGAGTTCAACTTTGCACATGTTTGTTTTTCAAGGTTCTTGTTCTCTTCTGGTGAGTCAACCTTTCGGCAACCGAAGTTTTTCTTCAAACCCGTTTTGCTTTGAACGCAAATTACATTTGCATCATTTCCATTCACCAAGTACAGACTTCCAGCATATTCTTCTGTCCTCCATTTGTCTCTTCCCTCCCAGTCTAGTGGAAGCAGCGTCCCTCATGGCGAACATCCCACTGCTGCCTTGTCTCGTCCACCCACCCACAACCACGTCATTGCACATCTGCCAACCAGAGGATTGCAAGACCAGGTTGGAATCGGAGCCATGCGAATCAAAACCACCACCACATGTGGTTCATGGCTCCAATGAGAGTTTGCTGGATTGGGTGAACATGCAGTGTCGTCCTGATGATTTGCAGAGCCTGTCACGGAAATGTTTGGACTCTCTGGCAAGGGTGAGATGGTCTTTGTGTCGTTGTTTGTTTTGTTTTGTTTCATTTAAGTTAGTTACGTCATTATCCCACGCGCTTGAAGTGAAAAGCGGGGTTAAGCAATCAGTTCACTTTGTCTGTCTGTCTGTCTGTCTGACAGACTTCAGTCGATGATCGAGGAGAAACTTAATTTTAATTCAATTTTATATTTCAAACACAAATTGGAAAACGAACCTGCAGTTAAACAGAACTTTGGCTCTGAGCCTGCACGCGCACGCACATGTCTATATGCATGCATCTCCTCCATAACTCCAAAACCATGAAACTTCGTGGCCTGAAAGTTTGCATGCATACTAAGGGAACTCCAAGGGAATGCATGAATGAAAATTGGGCGTTTGGGTTAATTTAAACACCCTTTTTGAAGATAATTCACAGGGTGCTCATCATTAAAAAAACAAAAAAAACAACATTAAAAGGCCTGACCAAGATGGCAGCGTGGCATCTTGGTCAGCCCACTGTCACCTCACAGGGGTCTTGAACTGCCATTTGGTTTCAGCCTGCTCAAATATGTTTTGACATTTAAAACAGCCCACACCGGTTACTGTATGATTCAGCACTCAAAATTTATTTTTTCACTTTCACTCATATCATCGAATGCCTGATTTTTATATCTACAAATCGCTGTATACATCGCTTTTGTAGGTGTTATAGTTTTCAAATCAGCAACTTGGAGTGATTGTGTGTGTGTGTGTTGTGTGTGTGTGTGTGGTGTGTGTGTGTGTGTGTGTGTGTGTGTGTGTGTGTGTGTGTGTGTGTGAAATGTTTGTTTGTGATGCTACTCCTCTGAGCTCCCAAGGTTAATCATGACAACTTGACAGGATCACTTTTTATTTTTTTACCATGATGCATCTTACTCGGGGTTTTAAACAGTAATTTTCTCACAATTCATAACTTATAAACACACGAGCCATTAACACCACCTGTTGTCATCTCCGAGGGTAGATAACATACATGTATACAATGCTTGATAAAAAGCCCAATTTTTTTTCCAGACTTCAACCTGGATACCAATATAATTGGTGAGATGGTGAGCTCCGATCATCAAATATGGTATCAGATGTGAAAAATACCTGGAAACTAAGATGTTACAACGATCGGAAATACAGGCGAAAGAGTCACGTTACCTCTCAAAATGCGCTAATCACTAATTAATGAGAAATCCGATGGGGCGACTACCTGGATCTACATCATGTTCATTAGCAGAACAAAGAGTGGTAATTGCGCCTGAAGTTGGTTGACAGAACGTGAAGATAGCTGATAATATAAATTGCTATCCGCTGAATTCCACGTAAATAGTTTCATAATACAGTACACAAAACCGTCAATGTCCATTTAAACATAAAATGCATAATATGGGCTGCCTCTCCCGCAAGGAATACAACTACTGCAACAACTTTGTCTGGATGATATAAGGAGAGAGCTTTCGTCCCTTTTTGCATTTAAATATCACCATATTGAATCAGACTATATGCCCGGTGTTGGCTTAATGGTTAGGGTGGTGGACTTGGGATCCCAAAATCCTGAGTTCAAATCCCACTCTGCTGTTGAATTAATACCAGGTGGAGATGACTCTGCCTGTCATCCTTCCGAGGTCGGCAAAATGAGTGCCAGCTTGCTGGTATCCTGTGTCGGAGTGGCGACCAATTCTTGATTGTGCCCAATAAGCCAAGGAGACTGCTTAAGCAGCACCAATGCTTTGCATAGAGTATGGTCCCAATGGATGGATGGAATCGGACTCTGTGGTGCAATGGCTATAGCGTCCACTCTGAGTCTGGGAGGTCGGCGGTTTGATTCCAACGCTGACCGAGTCACATCTCTGCCTGTCTTGATTCTCAGTATTTGTGAGATAGAGAATGGATAGATTCAATAGGTTGGCATCCATAGAGAGGAGGAAACTCCTCCTTAATTGCCAGGTAAGTTCAGAAAGAAGAGCGATGTTATGAAGCTGGTGTTGCCGGAACCCACAGTGCTCTCGTAAGTGATGTCACTTGTGCCAAGCTTAGTGGCTCTGTTTGAAGTCAAATCCGGTGTTATGTCGTGCATTTATCTTCATGTGTGTGTGTGATTTCTGAGGCAGCTCCTCCACGAGCCTTTGACCCTGAAAACAAAAAAAGAAGTGCCCAAGTTTCCCATATCATCGTGGGGTCTCTACAGTTGGGTTGAATTGTTCAGCAATAAATGTGCATCTGGGACATCGTTCACACCCAAAATTTTACCGAGCCATGGGGTTCCTCCCCCACCTCTTTTCTCATGGGGTACCTTCCAGGAACGTTCGCTTTCGACGAGGGGGATGTGACGGACAAATCTCTCAACTCAGGACAGAGACCTTACGTTGCACCTGTGATGAAAGTTAAATGTTGTACACCAGCTTCGTTGTGATTCAGCACAGAGCTGATTAAGTCTTGGTTCATTTACAAAATGGTTTCGCGAAGAGTTGACGTGCGTTTCAGTCCACAGCAGAAATATCACAAGTCAGTCCGTGTCGGATCCTTTAATTCATTAAATTATTCCCTTTTTGCTTTTGTGTACATTCGTTTATTTGGCCCTCTCATTTTTTTAAGCCTCCCCTAATAGGATAGGGGGAGGTTTATATCTGTTGTAGGGTTTGTTTCTACAATTACCACTCACAATTTTTAATGGTCCCCAGAATTTTTAGACCCCAAGGAGTACGTTTTTAGACCCCGAGGAGTTTGTGTCAGGGAAGGTCAGATTAGATCTGTGACTTGTTCCAGGTACCATGTAAACCTGTCCTAACCTGTTCCATGGTCGGGTTGTCGGTGACTAAACCGTCTCCCCAACCAAGTTTCTTGGTGAGGAGGGTGTATGATATAGACACCCAGCAGGATGAAAAACAAAACCTGTCAAAGGGCGGAAAAGCTCCTTGTGAGCCAATGGCCATCCATATTTAGTGCCCAGCTATGTCTGCGGACGTCCTCCTGCCGTTGGGTTACTTTTGATTAGGAGGTTGGTGACAGGATTTGCACTTCGGCCACTGTAAAACCCTTCATTCTGCAAAATATTCTAAAAGCAGAAAAAAAACCTGAAAACCCACTCCATGGGAGTACCTCCTGTGCAGCTTCCCTTCGCAGGGCAGCTCACCGGATGACTGGATTGGGGCAAAGCCTTCAGGACCAATCGTTGATGATAGGAGGGAAACCATGGGGTAATATTCCCGGGTCAGATTGCAGGAGAGTGTGTCGGGGTGGTGCTGAGGTGTCGTCCACCAGACGGTGGTCTCCTTGGGTTAATCTGAGGCAGTCCCTTCGGTTGGGTGTCTGTAATGTCCTATCCCTAAGAAAGGATGATCACCTGTCTCTGTTGTCCAAATGCTTGAGCTCAGATGACATCGGTATTGCAGCACTCTCTGAGGTTCGGAGACCGGATTGCGGCGAGATCATGGCGGGTGGTTACACCTCCAATTGGTCTGGTCGCTCTGATGGTTACCATGCCCAAGGAGTTGCTGTAGCTGTGTCCAATAAGCTGACTCAATGATAATTGAGGTCACACCGGTCAACGAGCGTATTATGAGACGAAGGATTCGTCACTCCTTGGGTGTCATTTCGCTGATCTCTGTTTATGCTCCGACCGAGGCGAGTGATCTCACCATGAAGGATGCATTATATGCCATGCTCGAGTCTGTGGTTGATCCGTGCCTCAGGCGAGAGCACTTCAATGCATCCACTGGAACTGATAGGGATGGTGATGAGACGTGTGGTGGTCCCCATTGGTCTGGAACCGGAATAGCACTAAGTTCCTTGACTTTGCTAGAAGCCATGGACTTAGGGTGGCTGGTTCATGGTTTCAGCAGCCACAGGCTCATCGCTGGACTTGGTATTCCAATGCTGGCGGTGTGGCAAAGGAGATTGACCATCGTGCTCGTTGATGGTCACTGGAGGATTATCCAGAACTGCAGGGTCAACCAGAGTGCTCAGTTCCTCAATACTGACCACAGGCTTGTTGTAGCAACTCTGAAGTTGCAGCTTAAATCCCGGAGAATGGTACATCCCAGCCTAAGCTGGATGTTGGCAAACTCAAGGATGAGAGGGTAGCTAAGGAGTTTGCGAACAGGATGAGTGGAGATTTTGGGGGGGGGGTCTGGGTGCCTTGGGGGATCCTGAAGTTGTGGAGTGCCTTGAAGACCACCATCCTTGATGTTGCTGGTAGATGTCTTGGAACTCACCGGAAGGGGAAGAAGAATTTTGTCTCTGAAGGGACACTGGATACTATTGCCGAGAATCGCAGGGCCAGGCTTAATAGCAGAGCTGAGCTGTTCAGGGAGCTGAGGCGGAAAACTGCACGTGCACTAAGGGTGGACAAGGAGGCCGATATGCGAGGAATCTGTGAGGGGGTAGAGCATCA
>CM068968.1:33844100-33869282 GCA_035128595.1 Eptatretus atami
GGAAATGCTGTACTCGTGTCGTTGCATGCAGTTCTGTGCTCTGCCTGGAAGACAGGTATCATCCCAAGTGACTGGAAGAGGGGCTTTTAGTCCCTCTCTGGAAAGGGAAGGGTGATCACCAAGACTGCAACAACTACCGAAGGGTGAAGCTGCTCTCAGTGCTGGGCAAGGTCTTTGCTCGGATAATTCTTGATAGGGTTCACCACCATCTGCTTGAGCACCAGCGTCCAGGCAGTCAGCTTTACCCAAAAGAGGTCAATGATTGACCGTATCCTTGCTCTTCGGGTCCTCACCGAACGCAGACGAGAGTTCCGGCAGGGGCTGCTTACAGCCTATGTTGATCTCTGCAAAGCGTTCGATTTAGTGAACCAGGATGCCCTCTGGAGGATTCTTGGTCTTCGTGGGGTGCCACCAAAAAACTGATTTCCAAATTTTTTTTTTTCTTGATGTTTCTGAAAAAAAAAAACTTATTTAACCCTCTGCGTACTGAAGAGTGCTGTGAGGTGTGGTGGTACCATCTCTGACTTATTTCCAGTTGTTACTGGAGTTCGTCAGGGGTGTGTACTGGCCCCCACACTTTTCAGCACTTGTGTGGACTGGATTCTGGGGAGGATGTCGGAGAGATCAAGCTGCGGTGCATCATTGGGGAATGTCAAGATCTTTGACATTGATTTCGCAGATGATGCAGTCATCTTTGTGTAGACTCTAGATATCCTTTTGGGGGCATTCGAGGTGCTGAATGAGGAGTCGGAGCCGCCGGGATTATGGGTTTCCTCGGTCAAAACTAAAATCCAGGCTTTCAATGACATCTGGGATACTGCTATCTTGTCTGTACCTGTTTGTAGCGAAGATGTTGAGGTCACGGAGAGATTCACTTACCTTGGCAGAGATATTCATGTCTCTGCTGGCTGTGAGCCAGAAGTAAACAGACGTCTTGGTCCGGCATGGGGAGTCATGGATTCACTGGATCATGGGTTGTGGCGCTGCCAGTATCTGTGCGGGAGGACGAAAGTCCGAGTTTTCAGGTCCTTGGTGCTTTCAGTCTTGCTCTATGGATGTGAGACTTGGACTCTGACCAGGGATCTGAGATGGAGACTTAATTCCTTTGGTACCAGGTCTCTTCGGAGAATCCTTGGCTATCGCTGGTCGGACTTTGTGTCCAATGAGCGGTTGCTGAGAGGGACTCAAATGAGATTTGTTACCTGCATAGTCTGTGAGCGTCAGCTGTGGCTGTGTGGACATGTGGCTCGTTTTCCTGACGCTGATCCCGCTCACCAGATTCTCTCAGTGAGGGAGCCTCGTGAGTGGAGGAGGCCAATGGGCCGCCCACGTGCCTGGTGGTTGCAGCAGGTTGATCACCATCTCATGGAGATGGGGATGGGCCAGGCATCTGCCTGGGGGATGGTCAGTCTGTGGCCCCTGGAGTACCGGCGGAAAAGTGGACGCAGCGACGCGCTGTTCTGGTGCATGCTCCCATACCTGACTTGACCTAGGAGTACGAAAGCACCATTTATCAGTTTCTTTTGTTGTTTTTTTTGTTTGTTTTTCCTGCACTCCCAATTTCCGAGCTGTATCTCAGAGCCGGCTGGGAATTTCAGAATGAAATTTCACATCAATTATATGAATAGAATGTTTGCATGGTTGACATTAAAATAAAATAAAAATTACCTTGACCTAATTTTAAGGTCATGACCCATTTTCGACATTTTTACGTTTTTCACGAAAATTTGACTCGGGTTTATCCGATCAGAACTAATTGCCCTCTCTAGATAGCCTAGAGCAAGGTGGATTTATGCTTTATATACATCATACCCCTCTGGGTTAAAGGTCAAGACAAAATGGCGGTCTGGGAAAAAAAAATGTTTTTTATCATCGCTCAATTTGCCAATGTGGAATCTCAAAGACCGCTTGGCCTTCCAAGATGTTCTTGCATCATAATAGTGTACCTGTACTGAAGTTGTGCACCTGATATTTCATTCATGTCCCCGACCTATTTTGAGACTCAAAATCTCAGAGCTGCTGGGATTTATCAGATTGTGACCTAATTAACAAAAACACCTTTTTGATCTTAACTTGAATAATTTTCCTTCGATTTTCATGATGTTGAGTTTTATGGATATATTGTAGATGGGGACACATTTTCTTAATTTACACTCCATCCATAAGTGTTGAAGGTCAAGGTCATATGGTGGAGGCTGACCCTTGGCAAGTGTTTTGTGATAACAGATTTCTAGTTTCATACTGATGCGGCTAATAATGAATTGGTTGATTTTAATTGAAGCTTACAAGAGTCTTTTAGTCTGTTTTTCGATTAAAGAAAGAACAAATCTGTATCTTTGGTCTGCTTTTCGTGTGACCTGTCTTCTTCCTTCAAATATTTTTCTCTGGAGGACAAAGGCTGTGGTGGTTTGGTTTTTACTTTGCTTGGTCTACTTTGTAAACGAAAACAGAAGATAATAATGATGAAAAGTGAATGAAAGTGTTGATTAATCAGCCTGCATCACAATTAAGCTTCCTTTGTCGTTGCAACCTCTGCCACATTCCAGCTCGATGAGGTGACCGTGAAGACCTTTTTGGCAGATTGCCAGGAGATGCTGATGCAGATGGACAATGTCAGCATGAAGGAGGTCAAGGGACTTGAAGATCGGCTGTATGCTCTCGACCAGCGCCTGGACACTTGCCGGCGTCTGCTCGCTGAACAAGGAGAGCTCGCCCAGGTTTGGGGCAAACTAAATATTTAATATTGACTCTGGGCAGTTTACAGTGTTGTTGCTTAAAAAACACGTGGGTTGGCTTGACTGATGTTCCTATCTGAGCATTTTGCTCATGCACGATGATGGCATCCGAAGTTCGGATCACATAGACTCCATCATCGACTCGCATATTTCTGATTCTCAACAAGTACATTCATGTCTCCTAATGTCCTTGTGCTACATCTGAAAAAAGAGGGAAATAAATATTTGCCAAGTTTTCTTTTTTTATATCAGTTCCTGTATTTGTTTTTCTAACTAAAAACAATCTTCGTTAGTATGCAGCACAAGGTTTCAGAGTAGCATCATTAGCTAAGGGTGCAGCTGTGCCGCTAATGAAATGCCCTCTGCCGGTTAGGGCAGGAATTTGTAATTTGTTGAGGATACCGGTGATAGCTCGCCTACTCTTCGCGAAGTACACCGTGAGATCTTTAATGTCCACCAACTAATGCTGGCAGATGGGACGCCGGTTTAACATCCATCCAAGGGACGTCACACATTGAATCAACCTGCCTGTGAAACATCGGGATGACAGTTTATAGCTCGGTCGGGAATCTAACCATAGTTAGACAGCTTTAGAGGTGAGTGTATGTACCTCTCGGACATCCTGCCAGCCCACAAAAAAAAATTAAACTTTACCATACAACGATTGCTGATGGTAAGATTTCTTACGTAAACACATTTATTCGCGCACTCAGTGGTGTTATGGTTTGAGCGTCTGCTCTGAGTCTGGGAGGTCGGCGGTTCAAACCCCGGCCGAGTCATACCAAAGACTTTGAAAATGGTAGTGCTACTTCCTTGCTTGACATTCAGCATTTAAAAGGATAAGAGCATGGACAATCCCCATCATCTGTATCAATGGGGAGGAGAAAATTCCTCTTTGGGAAATGGCCCGCCGAGTGCAGTGACAAAAGCGGCACCATTGTTGTGACATCGCTGGTACCCTGGGAAGTAACGACACTTCCTCCAAGCTCAGTGGCTGTTTGTCTCGTCTAGCAGTCCTGTGTTGTCTCCTATGTTCGTCTGTATGTTCATGTGTGTGGCAGCTCCAATACGAGCCTTGATCATGCAAAAAAAAAAGAAAGGATTGCCAATTTGCACATTTTTTGTGGCCTACTTTACATGCGAGATCATCAATGAGCCTTTATAAAACATTTTTTAAAACCTGATCTGGTCATCACCATGCTATGTCCCCCAGGGCTTCCTCGCGAACCAAAAACGTGCAGAAAATCTCAAGGACTGCTCAGTGCTGCCCGATCTGTGTCTCAGCCACGCGAACCAGCTACGCATCATGCTCAGCAACCATGGAAAGCTGCTCGAACTCCAGGAATGCTGCTGCCAAGCCAAGCAAGAACTTGCTGACAACCTTCATGTTCGCCTTCGGTGTGCGGAGGGTTGAGAATGCTGGAATCCACCGCTGTTGGAATTGTTTCCTCGTGTGATTTCACCACTTCCGTTAAACTTGATACTTGTGAAATGCTATAATCGAGCGACGAGAAAATTTTGCAGAATTGAGCTCGGCTAGTAATGTCAGAATGGCTAAATGTTGCCATGCAAAAGGCCGGTCCAAATGAGTGGCCTTGTTGGTGGTTCGAATCACGGCCGAGTCGTACCAAAGACTTAAAAAATGTACGTGCTGCTTCTTTGCTTGACGCTCAGAATTTGAAAAGGATAGAGCACGGACAAACAACCATAGGTTAACAACATTTGCTCAGGCTTGATGGGCCTAATGGCCTCTTTTTGCGTTGAAGTTCATTGCAAGGAAATTCTTATGATGTTGTTGTTGTTTATTTATTTATTTATTTCCTTCATTTGCATTATTCTCTTTTTTTTGTGGCAGTTGGTGTTATTTTGTGATGCACCAGGCGGATGGACTCGTCGACCGCCTTGTCGCTCTTTCACACCTGCTCTCTGACCTGGAGGCACGACTCAAAGCTGCTCAGCAGCTCGTATTAGCTCCAAAACTGTACTGCTTAGCTGTGGCCGAAACAGCCCGCAGACGACAGTTTTCCCAGCAGTACAAGCAGGTACTAACCTCGGGCCATGGGAAGAGAGAGATAGGGAAGGGGGGTTGGGTCGTAGAGCAGTTTGAGCAAACATTTGTTTCGGACTGGGGATGTTTTTTTAGCTCGAAGGCCAAATAATATTTTGATAAACAGTTCCTACTTCTGACTTGTATATTTACTATCTGCGGGTATTACTTTTAAATAACGTTGCATGCCTTGACCTCACGTAAGTGAACAGCACATGTCGATAATATGGAGATAGATATTATATTAAATTAATTATTGTAGTTTTTATTTTGCCTAAACCTGTGTAACACCGCTTCCTCGTCGTTTCACCAGTTAAACCATCTGTGACTGAGGATGCAGCTTTGTTGCTGCGCATTCCAGTCCTATAAACTATCTCGACAAACGTATTGGATTTGGAAGAAGTATGAGAGTGAGGGAAGAGGGAGAAGGACAAGAAGGTTGAACAAGTTCAAATGCAGCAAAGATGGGGTTTGAAAGAAGTTAGAGGCAAAACTGTGGATGAAAGGTCAGTGGAATTGAAGCCAGAAAAGAGAATAGGGATAAACACAAGCTAGAAAGGAATGGGGTAGGTCTGGGGAGGGTTAATGAGGGTAGAAAAGATCATGAGTATGAATGTAGAATGACCAGAGGAGGAGGTGAACAGCTGTCTTGAAGACCTGGAGGAAAGAATGATATTGAAGAGGATGTGGAAGTTGATTCCACATGTGAGTACAAAGAGGAACAAACGAGTCGAGGTACGCAGTGATCCTGGATTCTGGAAGTCTCACCAGAAATGGTTACTGGCAGACTGGCTTGTGCCCTGAAGGGTGGGTGGACATAGCACAGAAAGGGCAGAGGGGGCAAGACCAGAAAGAAGGCAATGGAAGACGCCGAGGCCACCAGCCTGTCCGCGATATGGAACAGGCCCGGAGGTTCAGCTTCACCGTGGAAGATTCTAATGATTTTGTTATGAATGTGAACAGAGTTCACGTTGTGTCATATTGGCTGAAGAGTTTTATTCAGTGTCGGAGGTTATGTTTTCACCCCTGTTTGTTTGTCTGTGAGCACGATATCTCAAAAAGTTGTGGATGGATTCGGGCCAAACTTGGTGGACACGTTGAGTGTTGAAAAGGACGAATTGATTGGAGTTTGGTGAAGATCCAGATCCGGATAGGAGAATTTTTTAAGTGACTCTTCACCATTGAGCTACGGGGCCAGAAACAATATATAGCATGATATCTCAAAAAGTTGTGGACGGATGATAACAAAACTTGAGTTGAGTTGGTACAAGAACAAGCCAATTAGATTTTGGAGGTCCTGTTGCAGATCCAGCCTATCAGTGGGATAAAAAAGGTCACATATTCAGCGTGGCGGAGGTATGCACTCTGTCGAGTGCCGTTCTAGTTTGTACATTGTATTAGGCTCGTGAAAGGAGCTTGAACATTCATTACATTCAGCACATGAACATTGGTCGACGTTAGAAGAATCAACACAGTATACGGGATTTGAACCTAGCATTTGCTCAGCAGAGGGGTGAATTACTAAACAGGCCAAGCCAAAGTTGGATTACACTTTGAGAACAGTTTGATTACATGTTTGGAACAGAGACTACATGTTAAGAACAACTATTTTGGTCTTTATTTTATTCTTGCAAAGCAAATAGTGCCGTCGAGTCTGGCATTTCACTCAGCTGACTGGCAGGGTCTCCAAGCAGCCATCAACTTCCAGACTGGTCTCCTATCGCTACTTCTTCCAACATCAACTCATCCTGGGAATTCTTTCCAAGAAACTTGCTCTCCCTCATGCACAGATTTATCCCCTCTCATCTTCAGTTGTCCTACCTTTCCTCCCGCCCATGGTTCACTGAAGCCTGTGGCGAGGCAGTTGTCCTAAAACAACTTGCCTTTGCCCATGGAAAGCAAACCCAACTGAGGGTAATCTCAGTTCCTTCCACAAAGCTCAGAACAAGTGTGTATCTACCTCAGGAGAGCCAGAAAACAATATCTTTGTAATCTCAAGACTGAATTCTCAAATCTCTCCCTCCTCCAAATCCTGGTGGCATCTAATCAAATCTGTTTTGAGTACGTTCCCCCTCCATCCCCTCCCTTACCTCAAATGGCCACACTGTTGTCACCGCACATGAAAAGGCTGAATGCCTAAACTCGGTGTTTGCATATAAATCTTGTGTCCAAAACCCATCGCTTTCTGTCCCCACCTTACCCAGTCGCACCTAACTGTCCCTGGACTCTGTGTCCTTTTCTTTTGACAAAGTAGAGAACTTGCTGTCAAACCTCGACTCAGATTCTGCAACCGGTCCAGAAAAAAAAAAAAACGGCAAATCAGCCCACGGTGTCCTAAAACCTGCTCCTCTGCTCTTGCTCCCTCTCTCTGTTCTATTCACCCTCTCATTTGCTCAAGGTCATCTGCTTGGAAATCAGCAAACATTACTGCCCTGTATAAAAAGGTGCAAAAACAGATCCCTGCAACTACAGAGCAATCAGCCTTCTCCGAATCATCAGCAAGGTTATGGAATCCATCATCGCTTCAAACATTAAACCTTCCTCTTCTCCAATGGCTTGATTTCCGATCATCAATTTGGTTTCAGACCAGGTCACTCTACCCTGGTATTTGCTTCTGCTCTCCCAACAATGGATGGAGTACTCAGAGCCAGACATGAAATCGGAGCCATATCCCTCGACATATCGCATACTTTTGACACGGTCTGGCACCTGCCTGCTCAAGAAACTTCTTCCTATTATGGTATCCAAGGCCATCTCCACTCATGGCTCGCAGACTTCCTCTCCTGTCGCAGTCAACGTGTGGCCTGAAATAGAGTTCTCATCCCTCTTCCCGCCCAGGCTGGAGTTCCTCAAGGTAGCGTTCTGGCCCTGTTTTTTTTGGTTTCATCAATATCTCTCCGACTCTCTGGAAAATCCTCTTTATCTCTTTGCTGATGACTCCACCCTCTGCTGTACCATCTGTAATCCCTCGGACCGGCAAGCAGCAGCTTCTTCGCTCTCTGCAGATCTGGGTAAAATCACAAACTGGTCCAAAGTGAACATGTCTTTCATCCGGACAAATCTCACACTCTCATTATGTCTTTCCGAAAGGACCGCTTGGAACCCCCCCCATCTACTTTCTCAACAATCCTCTGGAAGAAGTCTTTTCATTCACGATTCTGGGTCTCACTGTCTGCCATGATGTTTTGGGAAAGCCACATTTCCAACCTGGCCTTCAAAGCCAGTCGCCGACTGGGAATCCGTCATGCAAAGTCCTTCCTCAGCCCACCTGAGCTCCTGACCACATACAAAGCTTTCGTCCGCAGCTTGATGGAGTACTGCTCTCCCCTCTGGGCTGGTGCTCCCGCCTCTCACCTTTCTCAGCTTCACGCTGTGGAAACCAAGGAATTTAGGATCATTGGCATCCCCCGCGATGAGGCTGAGTCTTTGGGCCTCTCACTCTCTCACCGCAGGCAGGTCGGTGGTCTTTCTGTCTTCTACCGTCTCCTCTCCGGTCTTGTCCCCCCCCCCCTCAACTAATGTGATATGTCCTCCCCATATTTCCACAGGGCTCTCAAGGTCTGCCAGAAACCCCTTCTAGTAAAACTACCAACATCACGATTCATGCTCACCTTCACTCTTGCATTCCTCTTTTTCCCGCCTTCGGAATAAACTTCCACTCTCTCAATACCATTCTCCCTCCAGGTCTTCAAAACAGCTGTTCACCACCACCTCTTATCGTCCCCATCCAAATCCTCGATCTTTTCTACCCCCGATAATCCACCCAAGCCCACCTCCTTCAAATTCCCTGCTTTCCTTCCTGAAAGTCCCTGTAATGCCATCTTGTATTCCCGTGTTCCCCCCCATCCCTCTCCCTTCCACAGATCTCCGAATGTCTCTGTTCTCCACTGTTTTGTCCTTCCCTCTCCCGCCACTCTTGTCAACTGCCCCCCTTGTTGTGGCATTGTGTTTTAGCCCTCATACAAGCCTTGACGATGTATACAAATAATAAATAAAAAAATACGACACAGATATAAGGTCCTTATCAGAAAAGTTTTTTTCATGTCCTCATATCGACTTATCTGTAAGTCACCAAAAATCAAATGATGTTTTTCTTTTTTGCAACCAAATTATTAGTCTGAAATCAGCCAGCCAACAGACTCGATCACCTTCCCTTTTACCTGATTGATGTAAACAATTGTCCGATTGATGTACACGGCGATAGGAGGGGGTGAGACCAAAGTTCGCTTGTAGACGTGTCCGTGACATTAAAGGCCTTGGAAAATTCATCACACCAAAACGGTCTATGATCGTGTTGTTGTTGTTGTTCTCCTCCTCTTCCCTTTATAATATAATTTATAATTCCTCTTCAGCATTTACAGTTGCAAGTTTTGTAAACTGTACTTATGTTCCTGAAACTGTGATGCAGTGGTCCGTAAACCTCGTGAAAGAAGGGCAGAAGGTGTATGAGGTGGAAAGGGCGAAAAGAGAAGCTTTTGCAAAAGTCTTTGGTAAGTGGTGTGTGCCGGCATGCATGCGCGCGTGCGTGCGTGCGTTCGCTCCATTTGGGGAGGTGATGGGAAATGACAAAGTTTAACTTTGAGGGAAAAGAAGAGAAGTCAAGTGGACAGCAGAGAAATATTGTGGAGAGTTGGAAAGAAAGAACGAAAGAAGAGTTTTGAAGGAAATAAGAAAATATAAAGGATTCCCCGACCTCCTGTGATATGGAACATCAAGGGAGTGGGGATATGGTGTCAAAATTGTGACATTTTAACATGTATGTAATTTGTAGATGTAGTCATGATCTTTCTCTAGTTTTTATTGTTTTGTTCCTTTATACCAGTTCTTCTCATCTCATGAGGAACAGCTTTTTTCCTCTTCATTCAGCACCACTCCCACTTCCTCATCCTCTTGCTCTTCCTCCCTTTGGCTTCTTTGTCTCATCTCTCCTTCGAATCACAGCCCCCATTTTATCACGTTCTTTGCATGATCCTAATCGCTCCTGTTGCTTCTTCTCACCCACTTCATCTCTGACTTGTGACCCCAGCCAACAGCTTCCTGCGTGGTCGTCTGTTCCGTGGTCTCCAGTCTTGGCCATCATTCTCATTTTGCGTGAGTTCTTCGGGCTTTCTCGTTCTTGGAGTTGCCCAATTTCACGCTTTTCACGCACTTTGTGGTGTTGACACTTTTGAAAATGGTTTCTTCATCAAACTATTATTTCCTTTTTGTAACAGCACTGGAAAAGGCTTGCTTTTTGATGCAAGGTTCAAAAATGGTTTCCTCATGACCTCGTAACTGAACTTGTTTTATTAATTTGTTTATTTGAAGGTTAAGTCCTGCAGATCAAACTTATGTTACATGCTTTATTTATTCACTTTGACTGCACAGCCAGTGGAGGTCATTCATTGGTTCGCCCTCTTTTTGCCTTGTACAGTTTCTGAGGCTCATGTAAGAGCCGTCACATACAAACGTGCAGACAAGGACGGCGTACAACACGGGATTTGACGTCCGACAAACACGGCCCGTTGACTTTTGGGGAAGTTGCTCCCGGGTACACGAGGCACCAGCGGCGCCATCCTTTTGACGTCGCTTTTCTCTCCTTGGTCAGGGAGGCACCTTACGGGAGATCTACCTATTCACGTGGTTTGTCCGTATTCTAGCCTCAAAATGCTGAGCGTCGAGCGAGGAAGCAGCACGTACCATAATTAACAGTCTTACGCTTGTGTTTATAGAATTTAAGTTTACTTCCACCTCCCATTAATTACAGGAGATCCAGTCAAAAATAAATTTCCTCAAAACGTGTGCCATGCTGGATGATGTCACGGCATTACGGTGGGCACTGTGGCCGACGCCATTCCATCACGGGATTGCTGCTGCCGTTCTCTTGCCCTCCCATCCTTATCAAGTCCCGTACCATCCCCATCACCCATCCTTGATGGATATATCGGCTAGTTGTAGAATATTTTGGAATCCATGATTGGTTCTGTTAAGTTGGAGATGGCTATGCTCGTGCATTGTTAACATGGAAGTGGCAGGACAGTTGGGAAGGGTTAAAACGAGCAACAGTTGGCCAGTTCTCCCTCCTCCCTTCGAGAAATGTCTTAATTAAACGAGGAAACAAGTGACAATACAGTTGCAGTATGAGCAAATATCGAATATAATAAATATTATTTGGATTCTTCCCAAAAGATATAAAATGGAAATTGCTGTTTACATTTATGTCCTGTTGACATCTGTGACATGCAAAATTGCTTTTCGTCAAATGCTATTAAAGTGAAATGGAAGTTATATTCCAGCAGCAGAATTACCAGATCTGGTCATTATTTAATTCTACACTTTACATAATTTGACTGACATTGTAATGAATGCATCACCACAGATGTGCCAGACTTACACCAATTGGTTGAATTTCTGATTTTTTTTGCCTCAGCAGCGAAGTTCGGTGAATGAATTGAGCGAAGTTCATTTATTGGCATTATGGATAGATCATCCACTTTGAGTCTGGTAGGTGACCAGTTTGATTCCAACCCTGGCCGAGTTGTACCAAAGCCTTTAAAGCTGGTTTGTGCTGCTTCCTTGCTTGTCGTTCAGTATTTATAGGACAGAGCACGGACAAACACCGTGGTTGGCATCCCAAGGGAGAAGGGGTCAGAGGAGGAGATTTCTCCTTGATTGCCCAACTAACTACCCCCAGAGAGAAAAGTGATGTCACAAGCTGACGTCGCCAGTATCGAGTCGGTATTCAGAGTTGCGTCTTCACCCCCAAGGTCACCTGTTGTGTTTGTGTGTTCTAGTCCTGTGGGTGTTATTTGTATAACAGCTCCTCCATGAGCCTTAAACTCTTAAAAATATTGTTTGGTATTGTAATTAGAGGGGGAGGAGTTGGACCCCCCCCCCACCCCTCTATCCCATAACACAAGTGCAGGTTTTAAAAATTATACATATATATATATATTTATATTAATGTACCTCTTATGATTAGAGATCATTAATAGTTTAATCACAAACACATTCTTTTGCAAAGGATGAGGATTATCTGAGTTAAATGAGTTGAAGACCACCGCTTCCTTTGGGCCTTCATGTTCTAGAAATATCTCCGATCGATGTGTCCCATTGTGCGAGCTTTCAATAGCTCTGTCGTTTTTTTTTCCATACCAGACCCAACTTCCACGTGATTTTGACTCTGATCTCCCGGAAGTTACTGCTCATGACGTCCACGTACTTCGAGCGACCTGTCCACCCCAGCTTCAACCTTTCTTGCGGTATGTCAGTCGTGAGTCTTCGTGCATCCGTTTGCGCTTCGTACGGACTTATAGGTGCTCTGCCAACTCTGATAAGATCTTGCAGGCATTATTGATTTCGGAAGTCACTAGACAAAGGAGGACAAAATGGCGTCGATAAAATAGGCCACAGAGTTCCTTCGTAATACAATCAAGTGTGTAACTCTCCAAAAGAGCGGAAGTTCTACGCAAAACACACACCGTTGGACTCAAAATGGAAGTGGACATGTAAGGAGCTTGGTTTTGTCTACGGTGGGTCAATGCTACAAGAGGGGCTCCCAAATATGGTGCCGAATACATTACAATAGGGAGACAACATGGTATCTTTGGTTTTTATTTTTTCTGTTATCCCTCACCATTCGTCCTCAATTCTATAATTTTTCTTTCTCCCTTTAATTTTTTTTCCTTAACTCACATTTATAGTTTGTTTCATAATTCCAAGGAATTTTGGAGTAAGGGGTTTTATTATTTTTCTCTCCATTTGTGGTTGTCTTTCGATTTATCTGCACATGAAGGACCACAATATGTGCAGTCACTAGCCCTGCTCCCACCGCACCCTCTACACTCGATTGTCTGGCATTGCGGCAAGAAATTAGTTTTGATGCTACTTTAACGGAGGTCTTGTACTGCCCCCGTTAGAACGTCTCAAGCACCATTTATCCGTGCCAGGAAATTCCCCGACCTTTTAAGGCTCATGTATAAGGTGGCATAACTCAACAGGTATCTTTGCCATGGATTTTGGAGCACGTACGGCGAAGCGCTCTGTATTCCACGTGTCGATATTTCCAGTAAATACTCGTGCAAAGTAGAATTATAGAATTTTTTGGAAAGTGGTTTTACTGAAAGTTACGTACTTGGTTCCGGGTTACCACTTTGCCCATAACTAAGGTCAATTTGCTTTCTCGAGAACCTCCAGGACTGCTTGCAGGAAGGTATTCACATGGGTGAATTCACAAGGTATTTATTGCAAGCGTCATTTGGCAACGGAGCACACGTGAAGAAAGCAATGCAATATTATTTTGTAAAACCGGCTGCACCAATCAAAATTTATTCCTAATTATTGCACCAATGGAAATCCTTTTGGTATTCAATTTAAACGTAGATTATTCGATATTTCTTAAACACCAGTCTATTTACAGACTTAGCGAGAATAAGTGGACTTGCCATCGTCGATGACAACTGCAAACCCGGAATGGAGAAACTTCACCCTCTGAATGTAATTTCTAGTATTTCGCATGGAAATCATTTACACGTTCTAAACACGGCAGAGTGGTAACCAGGATGAACCTACCAACGCAGACTCGGTGGCTTGATATAAAGGTTAGAGTGTCCGCTCAGAGTCTGGGAGGTCGGCGGTTCGAACCCCGGCTGAGTCGTACCAATGACTTTTTTTAAAATGGTACGTGCTGCTTCCTTGATGCTCAATACTTATAAAGGATAGAGCACGGTCAAACAGCCATAGGTTGGCAACCATTGCGCAAGCTTGATGGGCCTAAAGTCGTCGTCCTGCATTGAAGTTCCTGGAAAGGGAACTCGAATTAACTTGTACATTGGCACATAAATCTTGCACACATGAAACCTGCATTTTGATTCCCAACAACATTGATGAAGCTTTTGCTTTTAAAATGACTATGGACTCATTTATTCTGCCAGGGTTCCAGAGGGCGTCGAGCTGGGGAGGGTTGAAGAAAATCTTCCTGAATGGAGTGGAATCGTCACACAGGTGTGTGCGGCATTGCGGGATCGAATGAAAGATGCATCATTTGATACGAGTTGACTCTCGTAAGAAGAGGACTGGGTTTTAAGGGCTACTACTTGAGCTACTCTATGTTCTACTCGGTGTTCAGATTATTCATTCAGCAGGTCCGAATTTTTCTCGCCATTTTGATTCATTTCCCCGTTTTCAGGCACGCATGCACCGGCAGTCATTCACGATTTGTCATTCCATCGGTACACACGTAAGATAATTGGGGAACCTTTATTAGCCCCCAGGTGGGTGTCATTCCGTCTGTCCATTGTTCGGAGCTTCTACTCAAAGGACTGGACACATTTCTTTCATATTTAGCACATGTATGCACTAATATCTGGGCATGAGGCACGTCAAATGATTTTGCGATTGGAGCCAATTTGGAGTTTGTGGATTTTAAAAAACTATCATGGGAAAGAATTGTTGGCTATGCTTTTAAATGGGAAGCATTGTTTATTTACATACAGTGTACCATCTCCACCACGAACATGCAACTTTGGATTAATTTTTATATGCCCGATATATATATATATATATTGGGGCGTACTATGTGATACCGGTCATCCGTCCGTCCGTTCCTGTCTGCACTCTAACTCCCAAAGTTTTCAACTTTCACGTTTCATATTTGGTACATCGGTACAGACTGTGGAGACGGTGTGTCGCGACATACGTTCGTCATCTAAAGTGGTTGCCATGGCAACCAGGATGCTGTTTTCCATGTAGTAGCACAATTCTGTATATACCTTCTTGTTCGGGCGTATATTGTGCTCACTTGCGCTCTTGTTTTATTATTATTATTACTTAGCTTCACCATCACCGCTACTTGAATTATTTATTAACACGCACTTTACCGTCTCCACTATCGACATATTTATTTATTTGTTTGGTTATTAAATGTGAAATCTACACATCCTATGTTAGAGGTGCGGTTGGGGGCTGTGTCCTCGATGAGGCCTTACAATGTTGTTGTCATATAATTTTGGGAGGATCAGTTAGTAGCATGTGTATAATTCAACGTGGTAGTCTGAGATTTAAGTGTGAGCCCTGACAGTGAAGGATTTAACTAAAAACTACCGTTCTGATGTACAAGAAGCTCGCCGTCTTTCTGATCTGCTCATTTAGGTTGTTGGTATTAAAGGACCCAATTTGGGGAAAGAATAGGCCTTTGGACCAGGACCCTATGTGAATATTTTGTGTGGGGTTAAAGATTTTTATGATATTTTATGAAAAGCTTTTGTTTTTAAGCGAGCATTTATTCATTTCACAAGCATTATGCGGTGAGAAGCGGTGAGATTTCTTAAAGTGGTGAGAAGAGTGAGAAGTTCATGGATGGTTTGTTTGGGATCACCGAAGACAAACCAACTATCCTTGAACTTTTCACTCTTCCCACCACTTTTTCAAGAGCCTCTCATCTTATTCAACCCACACGTTCCTCCTCTCCATAAACCCATTTTTTCCCCATCACTTGTTTCTCAACACTAATCTTTTCCATCTCCGTCGGACACCTCCAGGATTTTAAACATTCGACTTCTCCCGTGCAGCCAGATTCCGCAGACCTGCGATCTCCTCTCGATCCCAGCCGTGTGGGCCCAGAGATGGGTCAGTCGAACGGTTCTCGGGACTTGTCGCCCGACAGCATGGACTCTCAGGTCAGGATGGAGTGCACTGGCATCCATAAGGAGTTTTCAGATGTGCAGAACAATCCTGACGAGTTAATAAGTCGCTTATTTCCCCCAAAATTACAAATCTGAATGCTACCTCTTATTATTCATGCCCAGAGTTTGCAGGTGAAAGGTTTTGTTTGAGACTGTAAAGTTGTGTTCAGATCAAACAACCCGAGATGTCTTCAAGGATGTTTGGAAATTCCAGTCCCAGATAACCCGTAAAATGGTCATTTCTTGCTGAATGTTGGAAAGTTGGATTAAAATGTATCCTACTTTGATTGGCCTGTTTGGCATCCATTCATGATGCTAACCTTTTCAATATTGCCTTGAATTCGACGAACAAAAGAATAGTTTGCCAAGCTAATGATAATCGTGTCAGAGGCACACACACACACACCTCCATTTTAGGCTGAACATTGGGAACCATAAGGGGAAAGCGTTTTCCAATCGATCAAATTCATCGAACAGATTACTGTTTTCAGGTTCATTATCAGTCGTCGAATGCTACTTCACATCATTGGCTACCCAAGGATTCGAGCACAAGCAGCAATAATTTGATGATGCTAATTGTGAACATGTTTTCCAGCCAAACTTATGTAGAGAATTACTTCACATAAAATGGAACTTTTACCACTAATTCTCCTGGTTACTCTCACTCACAAACCACCAGGAAGTGCCTCTGACACGCTACTTGAAGGCAGATGTGTTGTTGTACATTGGTCAGGTTAACAGAGAAACAATCAAAGTAGTATTTTGTTGAATGATGTCTTGTATTTCATTTGTGTGTTAGTACTAAAGGGGAGTAACCATGCCCTCGACCATTCCCCAGGTATTTGATTTTGAAACTGTGACCCATGCAGCGCTTGACGTTGGTTCCCTGGTGGTGGAGGATGACAAGATGAGACCTTCCTTGGCTCTGCAAACACAAGTTCCAGCTGAATCTAGTCCAGTCTCATCGAACCAGCAAACTGAGCCTCCAACTCCAGAAGCAGCCATGGAGTCCCTTTTTGAATCGGTCATAAATGCAATTGGAAACCGTGGGTTAGGAGATGGCAGAGGTTGCTGTGCGGGCGACTGGGCTTGGGGCATGAGGGAAAGTGAAGAAGAGGAATCGGAAAGTGTAAAAGAATGGAAAGGCTTGGTCTATGGCCTGCAGGAACGTGCTCGAGAGGCCCATGTCACGAGGTACAAGTCCGGTTTTGAAGAAGGAGAAGATTTAAGATTGACTGAGAGGGTAGCATTAGAGGGTGGAAATGAGGGGAGTTGTACAGAAGACAGGAGGATGCAAACTCTGGCAGGAAATAAAGGGAGCGATTGGGGGATAGCAAGAAGCGAAGAAGAGATTAAACATTCTTCATCTCAGGGTGAGGTGAATATAGTTTCTAATAATGGAGAGGAAATTGTGAGTGAGGTCATACAAAAAGATTTGGAAACGGATAAAGAGAATGAAAAAGAGGACAGGATGTCGAGTTCAAAGGAGAAGCATAAGGACCTTCTCGTGGAGTCACAAGACGCAAAGAGAAAAGTCTGTACATATAAAGTGCCACAACGAGACAAGGCCATTGACATTGGCGATAAGAAAGGGGAAGACGGACGAAGTCTAGATAGTGGTAAGATAAATACAGAGGAAGTGCAGACTGAGGTCCAAGACGTCTGGTCCAAGGCACAACTTCTCCGCTGTGAAGAGAATATGCGGTTGAAGCAACATCTAACCAAGGCCTACGAGAAAGGACTACTTGAAGGCCAGGCTCATGCTAAGGTGTTCAAAGTCAATTTGGAGTCTTTGCAGACACAAACAGATGAACTTGCAATTCAACTTGAACTCTCAAAAGAGAAACTCCACGAAGAAAAGGCAAGGCGAGAGCAGGAGGTAGAATTGGCAGAGAGGCTCAGGTCTGAAAGCCTGACTGAAGCCCAGAGGCTCTCAGAAAAGATAGAGTCTGAACGACGGGAAGCCGAGGCAGTGAAAGCCAAATTATTGGCTGAACTTGCTGAAGCCAAGGAGCAAATCCTACAGCTCGGCCAAGAGGTTTGTGAGGTGCGAACTGCTTGTGAAGAGAGGGAAGGAATAGCAGAAGATAGCCGAGCCAGGGATAAGGCCAAAGCCGAGGAGGTACAGGCACAACTTTTACTTGACCTTGCACAACAAGCAGCCAAAGAAACGCAGCTTAAGCAAGAGCTTGAAAAAATTATGGCAAGCCGAGCAATGGTGGTAAATGAACTAAATGAATTGAGGAACCAGTTCGAGACGAAGGTTGGAGCACTGACAGATTGCCAAGCACAGCTGACGCTGGTGGAGATGCAGCAAGTCAAGGATCAAGAAGTACTGCGTTCTCTGCTCGACGGTGAGAGGGAGCGAGCCGTGTCTGAACTGGTTGAGGCAGGTGAAGCATGCGAAGCACGTTGGAAGTGGAAGATGGAAAGGGTTGAGGAGGAGAAGAATGTCTTGGAGATAGCACTGCAGGAGACAAAGGCTGAGTGCAAGAGACTCAGTGCAGAATATCCTGGCAGAAAGACTGGGTTTCCTGAAGAGAGAGGTGATGTGTCGACTTATGAAAGAGTTGCAAGATTTGAAGGCGAAGACAAAGAAGAAGGCATGGCAGGTAGTTGCAGTGAGGTGAGACAAAAAAAAAAAGTTGATTCACAAACAACATTTGTGTCTAAAATGATTCATTCGTTCTAACATCTGTTTCTCCCTCCACTTTCCAGAGTGTTGAGCAGGGCGGCTGGAGGTACAGTGCTCAATTGATTACCGACCTCAGGAAGAGAATGCGGGAACTGTTGAGTCAGCAAGATGAAGACAATGGTAACTCCTGTTTTGTGTACACCCACCTGGTGCAGACCTGCCGGATTTGAGATTATAGATATACAGTATACATGTGCAGTACAAACATTGCGCATGTACGTCACCTCTTCACTGGAATTGTGACCGTGAACCCTGTGCTGCACAAGCACTTGCTGCAAAGGTACTGAACAGCAGGGAGCACCTGCCACATATCCACGTTGTTTTGGAACCCATCGTTGATTGGCCAAATTTAAAGCCGTGCACGGGAAATAGATTCGCACACTTTATCCAATGGCTGCCCGCTGTTCCATTAACTAGCGTGATGGCAGAAAGAGGAGACGCTTCACGCTAAAAATTTAACAATCACTTTAAACGAAATGGTAACGATAACACATAAACTACAATACGAAAGACTTCAGCAACTATATTCGAATGAGAGCATGAATAATTGTGCTGAGCGAAGCAGGCTCAAGCGCCCTGGCAGGAGATAAAGTTGTGGGGGGGGGGGTTGTAATCATACAGAGAAGGGGGTAGTTGGGCTAGGCTTATTCACACGTACGTGAGACTACTTGGGACCGGGCACACGTGAACATCGTGTCACAACTAATCGATCAGTCAGGAGTGAGCCATTGAGTGGCAAAAGTCACCCACTCGATGCAGAGATGTACGGCCGATTAGGGATGCGTAGAAGCGGCATTCATCATCACGGTGACATCCTTGATTTCAGAGAGGAAAGAGAAAAAAAATGCGGATATTGCACCGAGTAGGCAAAGAGGTTATCTCAGTACTGACAAACCAGGGAAGTGCAGCTATTGCCTTCGCTCTGGTTGGACGAGTCTGTACAGCGTCCGTGACGTCACATGTAAAAATAATATATGTGGTAGATTATTTATTGGCGACCAGGTATGATATGAAAGCCAAACGCACATTCGAGATCGCTGTGGGCCAGGTCTCAAGTGGCCCTGAAGACTTGGCATAAAACGAGCCTCTTGCAGCTTTATAATGATTGACAGTGGGAAGACTCACACGAATAACCACAAACGCCTGCCCAAAGCGGTCCAAGCCGACATCACCGCCCCCGTGAGTACACGAGCGGCACCATCATTTCTACTTGTTTCTAGACAGCTGAGGTTGGACAAAACCTGAATGTATAAACACTCCAGTGGACATCATGGGCACTACACCACCAATAAAGTTTGAAAAGTGGATCATGGAATCCTGAAATGCACGTCATGTGATTAACAATTGCAGCAAAAAAATCCCCTTGTATTATGCCAGGCCTGAGAAACAGGAAAACATTTATTATGCAAACAAAATATCACAAACAATTTTTTTTAATCCTCTTCCTGATGTGCAAGTTGTCGGCAATCAGGTATGTATGTTAAATGTGCAAAGATAATGAAATGTTGGACCATCTCCCAAACCTCCCTCCACACTTTCCCTTCTCAGTGTCCAATTTATTTTGGAGGATCCACAGGTACGCGCTGCTGTTTGGTGTGCTCATGACCCGAACACCACCTTAAGTTAATCCACACTTCGGTTTCTCTTTTCCCCGATTCCCTCAGATATTCTGAAGGAGCTCTCAGTTGAGGACCAGGCACTTCTTTCAGACAGGGACGACCTCATCAAGCATCTCCTTCTCTCCCCAAACCCCGAGAGCCTGCCATCTCAACCCAGCCACCCGCCTCCCCCGCCACCTCTATTGCTCCCACCCAGGGAAGGCAATCATGGGCGGGGAAGGCAACGGACAGAATCTTTCTCAGTAGTGCTGGAAGGAGATCACGGTGCAGTTGGAGACGAGGAAATGGCTCGCAGTCAGATGGAGAGCAGCATGCTCAGCTTCGGGTAGGTGGTTTTTTTTCTTCAGAATAAGGAGGTCGTTGATGACTTTTCTCCATTAGCAACTCGAGAACTTCTCTGTAATGGAGCTGGGTCAATATGGAACCATGTTCCCGTCAGCATGGAAGTAAACGTGAGGCTGAATCGATAACAGTGTTCATGTGTGTTCGTAATAACATAATGAACACAATGTCATTGTCGTATTTAGACGTCCAAAATGCCACAAACATTACCTCCATACTGCCTTTGCTTAGAGTTATACATCCTTTTGTAACTGGTAAGAAGCAGCTACTGCTACAACTGTTAAATAAGCATTCGTGACCACACAATACCAAGCAGGCCGCGACAAAATAGGACACGTGGACTCTTGAGCCGGAGTGGTAAACCCTGTTATATCGTGTTCGCCAGTTTGTGGTACACAAACCACCACAAACACGAGTCACCATAATGCATGATAACAACATTCCACTGCTTTTTCAGGAGCAGCAAATTGGTTCCGGTATTCCAATATAGCTGTGTGATTATAAACTGGCCACAATTGGAGATCAACAATCTAAACACCAAAACAAGGAAACTTCTAACTCTTCACAATATATTCCACAAAAACCAATGCATACCGAGGTTGTACTTTCCGAGATGAGGACGACGAGCTGGTTTGATGGAGCTTAACCAAGTGCACATAACATCGTGTGTAGGATTAGCAGAGTATGTGAAAAGCTCAACAGACTATCGGATGAGAATTGTACATGAGCAAGAAAACAACAAACCTGAAAAGGGATCCTTAATCCATTTTGCAACAAACCTCCAAAAACAGGTGCAAATTACAGATACCACACAGGAAAACGAAACAAATAAACACAGCCCCAACTAGAAGGGCACTCGGTAGAGCGCATACCTCCGCCACGTAATGCCTGATCCACGAGAACATATCGGGCCCAATACATGTTTGAAATATCATGCTATACAGTACGATATCGTTTTTGGCTCTATCTCTCATTGGTGAAGAATCACTTTAAAAATTAAATAATTCTCGTATCCAGATCCGGTTCTTCACCAAAATTTAAACAATTCTTCCTTGTCACACACACACACACAACCTGTCCACAAAATTTCATCCAGATCCGTCCACAACTTTTTGAGATATCCTGCACACAAACAAACAAACAAAGGGGTGAAAACATAACCTCCTTTCACCTTCGGTGGCGGAGGTAATGATTGCAAAGAAAAAAAGGAAAACTACAAAAAGAAATATCAGCAGACATACTCTGACAAATGGGAGAATGACAAAAGAGCAGGGATATTAAAAAAAAGAGCTTGACAGGACAGGAATTGACAAGGAAGGCTCTTTGGAATGGCTAAGAAGAGGTCAAATTAATTGGGATGGAGAACGAGTCATTATCAATGCCCAAGACCAAGGACACCACATGAATGCCTTCAAAAAAATGGCGGGATTGAGCCAATCAGACAGAAACAGAAGGTTTTGTGGGGTAGAAACACGAAGTTCCAGTCACCTCCTTTCATGATGTAAAAAAAACTCATGTCTGAACAGCTGTACACAGAGAGACAGGACAGTGTCTGTGGAGTAATCCACTGGCACATCTGTACACATTTCAACATCCCTGTTCCAGAACAATCACGGAAACAAACCACATCCGATCGTTGAAAAATCACAAATAATTCTCATGTGTGATAAGATGATCCCTTCAAGTGTGAACATCGCAAATGAAGCATTGTGTCCGGACATGGTGTTCAAACACAAGTAGGAAAAGTCAGCATTGTTGATCAAGGTTTCAGTTCCCAATGACTTTGGACTAAATGCGACAGAAATCAGGAAAATAACCAAATACCAGGATCTGAAAAATGAAGTCAATGAAAAATGAGTACAACCAACGTGGTAACACCATTCCACTGCTTTTTGAATCACAGCAAATCGCTGCAACCGTCCTGTGGCAGCCATTTTGTGAGACGTTATCGGGCGATTTCGAACCAACAGTCGCAAGAGACGGCCGTTTACGTTTACATTTTTATTTCTTTCTTTTGACTGCCTTCCAACATAGCGGCCATTGCTTACTCAGCAGCTGTGAGGGGAAGTGCACACAATTGCTCTATGGTATCGATGCTCTTAGCGTAAGCTAAAGGAGGCCGATCCGGCTGGGTTTTTGTTTGTTTGTTTTTTTAAAGGGTGGCTCAATCACGACCACGAGAGACACCGCAGGACCCGTTAAGGCACGACGCAAACTTGTGAACGGAGACGGGGCATTCTGCTTTTAAATCTTCAAGTTTAATCCATAATCCTACACTGGTCTACCCAAGGTATCATATCACGATGTTTCCTGAATGATTTGATGTGTGTTGCATGTATCGTCACAGGGAGCGAGGAAACAAAGACGGCAAACCTGTCAAGACAGAAAAGGTAAGGAGTAGCCCTGCAAAAATAATAAATTAAATAAATGACTTGGGGGTGGGGGGAGGGCTTAATTAAGGGAGCAATTTAAATATTCGTTTGTTGTTGTAATATAGTTTTGATTCCTCTGGCAGGTGTCGCAACAAAAGGAACGCAGAAGTACTCCCCAACGACAAAAGCTGGTACGTAAACCCTTGTCCCACGGGTACATTGTCTTAACGGATGTTGAGGATCTTGGAAGGTTCATATAAAATAGGGATTAACGATCAACACACATTCATGCAGAACTTGCACCATCTTGTTAATGTCTTTGTGTTTTCTTCTTCCTCGAGGAGTCGAGCCAATTTCCCTTTTTGTTCATATTGACTCGACCCTTTGGCAGATATCATATCTTCAGAAGGCCGAGCTGTTTCCCTGATGAGTGAGAGTAACTGGCTGCTTTTTGTCAGCCCACCACCACGCAATTTGAGACGGGTTTTGCATTTGCTTCTGTGTGTGTGTGTGTCAGTGTGTCTTCTGTGCATGAGGTGTGACAGCCTTTTTATCCCCCCCCCCCCCCCGGAGGGAGGGAGCGGGATATTGTAATCGTCCGGTTTGTTTGTCTGTTTTGTTTGTCTGTCTGACTGTTAGCAACTTTACGGCAAAACGGCTTTGGGCAAACACTATCAAATTTAATCCACAGGTGGGCAATGACCTCGACGACCCCATTAACTTTTGGGTCCAATTAGGTCAAAGGTCAAGGTCAGGTCACGAAAAGGTGAAAATCCTTTTTCGCTCATAACTTCGTCAATAAATGGGCGAGATTTGTTGTGCCTGGCACCACTTGTTTATTCATGTATTTATTTATTTAAAATCGTTTCCGTTTTTATTTTTAAACTTTTTGAGTTTGTCATCACATTTTCAAGAAACCTTTATTTACATGAGAATATGGAGAACACTAATTAATAAATTTTACTTTTTTTCCTTGCTCTTTTTTTCATCAAGTTTAGTTCAAGTACAAAGCGGACGGGGACGGGCTTTGCATTTTATATGTCTCATTACCTCCGCCACCGAAGGTGAAGGAGGTTATGTTTTCACCCCTTTGTCTGTTTGTTTGTGTACAGGATATCTCAAAATGTTGTGGACAGATTTGGATGAAATTTTGTGGACAGGTTGGGTGTGGCAAAAACGAATTTCTTTGATTTTGGTGAATACCCGAATCTGGATCTGCATACGAGAGTTATTTAATTTTAAAGTGATTCTTCACTTTTGAGAGATGGGGCCAAACCAATAATATTGTTGCGAATTCGCGCCCGCCGGCATGCGAACGGCCACGTGACTCGAATCGCGGCACGTCTCGAAAGAGAGAGATTAATATGTTACGGCTGTGGAAATTCGCAACCACCATTCAGGTCCCGTAGGTGAGGTATTTCTGAAGTACGTGTATAGTTAGCCCCAAACCCGTTGTTTAGAGGGAATTAATGTGACTCATTCGGGCTGCGCAACTTTGAGTCAGTCGTTTTTCTGTTTTTCTTTATTTTTGAACCAACCACGTCAACCAAGCCACCCCCACCACAGCGCCGACCGCGTGCGGCCGCGCCGCTCGCCATCTGCGCGACTGCATCTTCGCCACCGCCATTTCTTCTCCGCGCTCGGTGGTGGGGGAGGTGCGATCCAAGCCGGGGGTCAAAGGTGAGAAAAGGTGGGGGCCTCTTTTTTGGGGGAATAAATTCCTGGCCCCGAGCCAAGACTGACTTTCCTCGCCCCCACACGGCGCGGGAGGGGGGAACAAGAGGGCACGCCCCTTTTCGGAACCCTCTCGAGGAGGATGGAGCGAAAACGGGGCGGAGTGGAGGGCGGAGCCCGCGCTATAAAGACGGACACTGCCGGCGTGCAAGAAGCTCTCGGTCTTTTCCCCTCGTCGTGGAACTGGTGGGGTGGAGCTGTGAGGGTCATCGGTTGGTTGGTTGCCCCTCGTCTCGGGTTGAGAGTCATCGCCGGGTCGAGCCGCGGAGCTCGTTAAGTCGAGCTGTTTTTTTTCCGTCGTCGAGTCGCAGTGGAGGACGGCGGAAGGAGACGGAGCTCGGAGTTGAGGTCGTGGAAAGGACTCGTCGGCCGCACAAGGGAAGTCCTTTCTGTTCTTTTCGGGGTTTATTTTGTGTGGAACTTGCTGTTGGGCCGTCTGTGAAGTAGAAACTGTTAAGTGTTGCCGTGTGTCGGTCTTAGTCGGTGTTAACTCTGCTCGTTTGTTGCTTTGGTTTTATTTGATATATGTGCAGTTTCTGACTGTTTGCTGTAAATACGTGCTATATATGTGTGCTATCCGTGTGTGTGGAATAAATGTGGCTTTGTGTTGAATTGTTTCCCGTTTCGCTGCGTCCTTTCCTTTGTGTTGGTCTCCATCTTGCTTCACGTAAAGGGTTCGAGTGGGCGTGATACGCCCATAATTAATTGGAACCGTCGAGGCCGACGATAACACCGCTCGGTTATCCGATAGCACGGAACGGACCACTTAAGCGGTTTCGTGTCCGAAGTCGACCTGCGGCGAGGTGCGATCGCCCGGTTTACCATCCGCGTGGTACTTAGGTAGGTCGAGTTTGGCGAACAACCCTATCCCACGCGGGTGGCCGATTGGCACGATCGTGGTGAGGCCGAAAGGCCCACCCGTGACTGGCTCCCGGCGTTAGTCGCGAGAGGGTCACGACAGAATGTCGTCCGGTGGG
>CM068968.1:33895459-33919457 GCA_035128595.1 Eptatretus atami
CACCACTCCGACACAGGATACTCGAATGGCTCAATCATCCCAGCAAGCTGGTACTCATTTTGCTGACCTCCGAAGGATAATGGGCAGAGTCATCCCACCTGGCATTAATTCAATGGGTGGGCAGGATTTGAACTCAGGACCCCAGGATCCCAAGCACACCACCCTAACCATTAAGCCAACACCAAGGATAATATGTTATTAACCAGACTTTCAAAAAGGTTCACTCATGTCTGTAGATTACGGCGATCATCCAAAATACAAGTATCCAGTAGAGAAGGTGAAGGAACCGACTAGTTTAGGCTTGATCGGTATCTCTAGGCTCGGGTTTTTACTGCTTCCTCACCACACAAAAGGGTGAGCATCCTGTAAGTCTTGTAGAGCATTCACTCTTCTATCCATTTGCCTTCACGCATACGCACGAATTTACTGATAAACTCAATTCCCTTTTAGTCGAAGCTTTACACTCGTTGACCATCACAGTACATCACCCATTCATGTTGATCCTCATGTGTACAGACCTTGCACTTCATCAATTTACCTGTACCACCACAAACTTTACATCCTGCTTCATTAGTTTCACAAAGGGAAATAATTGTACTTGTGACTGTCAAGTTGTGTGCTCCCAGCAGCTGGTGTTCTGCGCAGGCCTTGGGTTCTGGGACGGGTTTTGCAGAAAGAATACTGTCAGGCCAAAAAGGTACCTCACCATCTCATCTTCCAAAGTTACCTCGGCTCCCATCCGAAACTCATGCAGACGACCGCTGACTCGGCCTCTGTAAGGACCTTCTGACCACCTATTTCCCTTCTTTATTATTATTTTTTTTTTGTCCCAGGTTCAGAACCGTTTTCGCGTACCTCTGGGGACGAAGTTTTTCCGGGTAAAAGCAGAGCCCTGGGGTCGCAGGCCGACTTCACGAGCGCCGACCACAACCGGGCAGCTTAGCGCCACCTCAACGCAGCCACCCTCCCATCAATCACGGACAACGCCTTCGAGCTAACCAACATCTACAAAAAACACCTCGGCCGGCATCGTATTGCCGCTCTGCTGCTCAAGCACTGCATTTTCATAACAGAGTGAAAAGGAGAGAAAGGAGGTTGGACTCAAGTCTAGGGCCTTCAAGGTTCCTGGCTGCTTAAAAGGTCGAAAAAATATATATAATAATAATCTAGCACACCAACACCTCATGCAAGTCGATGGTGCTCTTAACGTTTGGAGTTGCTCAGTTTGTCCGTAACCTTGACCTACTACAGGATGGACCTTCTGAAATTATTCTCCCTGGTACAGTATTGATACACAACCTGTATTTATTAACTACCGGTACTACGTGTTGCCAATTGAGTTTTTGTCCGTTCCCGTCCCTCCCTTCCAGTTTGTACAAGGCTGGAATAAAACGTGCTTGAAACGTTTACCACGGCTTTCAGTCAATCCAAATATGGCTAAGACCTTGGAGGCAGTCTACAAAAACATTACGGAATCTTATCCGGCCTTTGTGCACTTCCAATCTCCCTCCCGATCAACTTCCGGGTTTCTCGACAACTCTCCTTCCCCCTAAAGATCCAAATGGCTGCGGCTCTTGTACACGACCAAAATAAATGAATAAAACAGGTTCAAGGTTGCTTCTCTCATCGTGTAACCTTTGTGCTATTTTGGAATCCTGATAAGCTATACTTGATGTAAATACACAACTGACACCTCTCGCACACATACCCTCCCGAGAAAAATCTGCCTTTTCCAAAACACCGTCAGCCTAAAAAATAAAAAATAAAAACCTGGAAAAGAAAAAAAACTCTTTATTGAAGCAGCAAGAATATCACCGGCACAACAAGAGGAGAGAAGATAGAAAATATAAACGTATCAACCACACAACTCGAAAAGGTGCACAATGGTTGATACTTTCAATTTAGTGTTTCTGTTAAAGACTGACATAGTTCATGTTGGGTTAATGTCGAACATCTAATACAATGGCTTTTAATTGTGCATTTTGACAAAAAGATAGCCCAGCAACAGACCCTTTTGTGTTGATTAGAAGCTGTTGGTCTCCCGTAGCCATCTATCTGTCTGTACAGTGGAAACTGAACGAGTAACTTGTGGAGTAATAAACGTAGGTAGAGGTTTGACATCATGTTAATGTGGAAACTTTCCTCACTCATGCTCTGGAGTGCAGCAATGACCCTCAATCTTCTTGGAGCCATCTCATTCCCTTTGTCACATAATTTTGTACCCGCAACCCCCTTATCCCCGTGTTACCCTCCCCGCATTCCCTTTGTCCACACACCCCGCATTGCCCTGCTGCTCAACCTACACCACAAACGTAAAACAAACAGGAACACGGTAAACAAAACAGCAAAGAACATACCGGATTAATAAAGCGTTTACATCTTAGCCATCAATGTCAAACATACTTTTATTCACCCTCCTCAAAATTATAACTCCTTTCATGTAACCTTCTCTCATCGCCTGCTGTAACCCCTTTTGCTTTCCCTTCACCCTCAGTGTTGTGGTTTGAGGGGTGGGGAAGGAAATGGGTCAGGGGTTAGAGGTGAGCCTGGCTGATCTGAAAAGTCGGCAGCCAAATGCTCATCGGAGCTGCTGCCTCCGGTGCTACCACTTCGGCTCACGCGAGACTGGGGGGGGTGGGTGTGAGATAATAAGCAAAGGTGTATTAGCTGGGCAGCCATTTGAGCCGTATTTAACCACAGGTAATTGATTGGTTCTCTCGAGCTCAAACTGTACCTTGATGGACGTCACTGTTGTCTCGACCT
This sequence comes from Eptatretus atami, assembly GCA_035128595.1. Classification (NCBI taxonomy): domain Eukaryota; kingdom Metazoa; phylum Chordata; class Myxini; order Myxiniformes; family Myxinidae; genus Eptatretus; species Eptatretus atami. Next base: position 33,898,223 of record CM068968.1, read on the forward strand.
TTTCTCAATAGATTTGAAAGCTGGCGAATTCCTGTGGTGAGAAAAGGGTGAACGAGGTGGAGTGGTAAGTTTGTCAAATCAATGAGGAAACGGTGTAGCTGGGAAGGCCCAGCAGATACAATGTGGCATGATAAGAAAGGTCCACCAACAAGGCTCATTGTACGACATTCGGTCACCGGGTAACCTTTAACAGGGGCTATGGTGAAGGTCGCTTCAAGACGACCATCCAGGACAGCAGATTTGCCTTTGAACCATCTCGGCTGAGTTGGATGCCCGACATGGCGATAAGCTGCCGGACCGGTCCTTCACACACATCGCAAAATGCGCCATCTGTCGGATGGGACATCAAGCTGTGGACCCGTCGACCAGCGTAGATTGCTGGTGGACGTCAAAGATCCCACAGTGTCTTTCAACAAGAGTCGATGGATTCTAGCTGGCACTGCGAACCAATTATTCCCATCCTCATGCGCAGGCGTACCGCCTCAGCCATGCTTCAGTCTTGAGTCAGTGGTTGCCGGTAGAGACCCGAACCCGAACCTTGCCGGTAGAGAAAGTTTGCTCGGTTGATGGCACCACATAATCAAACATTTTGTGTGCGGGCATAATCGTCAAATACAGCGGTACCTGATGGCAGGCAGGCCAATTACAGGCAGCACGAGGGAGCTGTCCGTGAGGAGAGCATGAGGGGAAGAGAAAGGGTTAAACAATGCAAGGTTAAAATACTTAAAAACTAAAGAAAGCAATTAAATCGTTGCTTCCAAAGAACCATGAACTGTTGAGGTCCTCGGTGTGCAAAGTGCTGCCCGTCGTCACCTTGCTCTCTTCTATCCTCATGGAACCCTTCCGCCCCTTTCCCTTTCTGCTACCTGTGGTCTTTGTCTCCCCATTCCCCTTTCAACCTCTAATTGTCGAGCTGCTCCTGCATGAGCTGAGATGTCTGTATGCAAAATACATTGTGATCAAAACAAAAACATTGCACTAATTAATAGTTAATTTACTGTTGCAGACGCCCAAAACGTGTGATGTGACATCACACGTTTCACAGCCAATCAGAGACCCGTGAAGGCAAGATACGACTGCCTCCACAGAAATTGATGCAAGACTAACAGAAGCTGCAGTTAATTGTGTGCAACTTTAATGAATTTCCTTTATAGCAATTGGTTCTTATCAGAAAGTCGTTGAGTTAAAATTGGAATCGGATAAGGTAGTTGTCAGTTTCAAAATTGGCCTTTACACTCGGTGCAGCCGCTTGCACCGCCATTTCATTTCAACACAGTCGGAGTGCATGCGCCAACAGGTGCACATCATTAGGTTACACTGCAAACACGAGATTGGAAAGCTGTACAAGTGGCAACAAGAAACTTGCTTATCCATTAATGAAGATTAACAGCAGAGTGTAATGGAGGCAAAAAAAATCACCTTACCCAAAAGGCCAAGCGTTATGCATTCTGGCAGCATGTGAGAAACAAAACACAGAGATTATGAAAACAGCAGCCATCTGGCGAAAAACACCGACCGTGTCGCTCCGGCCACCATCTCCAGAATTAAATTTGCATAATTCATGCAAAAAAGGGAGGGAACCAAAATTGTTCGTAAGTACAACTTGCATTGTACTGGAGATATCAGTCTGTAATGGATAGAGCATCCCCTCCGAATCTGGGAGGTCAGTAGTTCAAACCCTGGCCGAGTCAAACGAAAGACTTTTTTTTTTAATGGTACGTTCTGCTGCCTTGCTGTGGACGTGCAGCATCGAAAAGGATAACAGCACGATAGGTTGGCATCCATGTGGAGGGAGGAGGAAATTCATTCAAAGGAAATGCCTCGCTGGGTGCCGTGAGAAAGGTGTTGCCATTGTTGTGACATCACTGGTACCCAGAGTGCTCCGGCACTTCCCCCAAGCTCAGTTGCTGTGATAGTCTCATCTAACACATGTGTGTGTACACGTGCGTGCTCCACTACGAGCCTTAAATCCTGTAAAAAAAAAAAATAATAAAATGTAGCAGGTGGCCTTGATGGAAGGGACGCAACTTCCTGGAACACTCTGGATACCAAGGATGCCACCTTGCGATGTCACGTTTCTCTTTGCAGTCCGCGGAGCAATCAAGAAGTTAAAAGTCAGGCTGAGACACTCGGGCCATGGCAACCCTGAGATGCTCAATCTGTTTAAACGACGACGATCAGTCACCTTTTGGGCGATTTCACAAAAATACTACATCGCTGGATCTCACCTCACCATCTTCCCCCAACAAATGTTTTCTCGGCGATCCAGAAATTCCAGTACCTGTAACTTCCGGTGTCCAATCCGATTGCCATTAAATGTGACGGACCCTTGCCGCACGACAGATGCAGGCCAATTCAATCAAAGGTACACAACCATCACGAATGGAAAACCAACGACCAGTGATTGATAGAGAAACAAATCATCCAGTAATTTTTGTTTGGCTGCCAGCGCTGGCGAGATAACTTGGAGATATGCGCACTCGCCTCAGAGCTGTTTAGCCTGGGTTGGAATCCCGACCCAGCTATAAACTGTCATCGTGGTGTTTCTCAGGCAGGGCAAAGCATCAATGTGTGCGCCGTCTCTCAACTGGTCAAGGCGGGTGTTCTATCGACTAATGGAAGCGAGCGGAAGTTGAAGATCCCACCACAGCTTCTTTAACGTAGTGCAAGTGAGCAATCGACGGCATCCTGAACAAATTACAAATTCCTGCCCAAAATCACCGTCAATCAACCGTCAGACCTGGCCAATCAGTTTGTGAATGCCTGGAGCCAAAAACCCCAGCTGACCCAAGGTAGGATTAATCAAAACCCATCAGTTGGCTGTCAATAACATGCTTTGGTAAGTTCCATGCAATTCCGCAACAATTACTTGGTCAATACTGCAATGGCGACAAATTGCTGATAGAGCAGACAGACAGTCATGGTTGAGCGTACCGTCATAGCAATTAAACGATTCTCAGACGCTAACTGACCGACTCTTTGTGAACCAATGATGAATCATGGTTGTCCGTCTGAAATTTCCCCATTGCCGATCCGCACAATGTTGTTGATTCATTTTGGTTTGGGGCCGTCGGTTGATTATGGATGCCAAAGGGGGTGGGGAGGCCTGGTGTTGTCTCGGTAACGGTGGCCGGTTTAACATCTTAGGGTCCCGAGTTTGAGCCCCTGCCATGCCGTTGAGGTAATACCAAGTGGGTTGATTTAACCTGTCATCCCTCCAAGGTTGGAAAAATGAGTACCAGCTGATTGGAAAGAACAAGCCATTCGACTCTCCTGCATTGGAATGGCGACCCGTCCAAGATTGTGCCCCCTAGCCAAGGAAAACTGCCTTGGCAGCCCTATGCGTCTGAAGACGTGAAAAGAGTGGTTCATCCTCTTCCGCGTCTTCTTCTTTGGAGGAGTGGGGGGTAAAATTCCATCATACTTATTTAATGAATGAGACTGACCCTGTGTATGGTCACTATAAAGATAAAATTTCAAACTCACTTCATGTCCTTTAAGTGCCGGCCAAGGACAGATCCCACAGTACTTAAAGCTTCGCTCGTTTTATGCCCAGCTTGGCTCAACGTCTCCTGGGTCTTCTTATAGCTGAGGAAGGAAGGAAGTAACCAGGGAAGAATCCATACTTTACATTTTCCATTTCATCGATTCTACCTGTCAAGCTGTTTTTTCCCCATTGTTACCAATAGCTCATCACATATCACTTTGACAGAAAACTGAACTGGAGTTGCTGAACAAAATACCAACCAAATGTTTAATAACTTTGTGAGCACAAGAATGACAATAAATAACCACAAACAGCAAATCTTCCCCAAGAAAAACAAGTCTCAACCTAGAAGTTAAGCTGAACACCATTCGAGTCCAGCGTCGCGAAGATCAATGGTCACTTCAACTCGATTCAAAACAAACACTCACGTAGTCGACTGTTGCACGTCCTGCCATCCACGACTGAGTTGCTGCCGTAGCTCAGAAAGGGGAGTGAGGCCCAAGGTCTGACGGATCTCCGCTACACGTTGCTCCCTTGATACCAGCACCTGCCGTAAGGTCTGCACCTCCTCCTCGACCTGCGTGCAATGGGTTAATGTGGAAAATGGTGATCACATAGCTCTCGGTGTCAAAGGTGGCGAGAGTAAAATGATTGGGAAAGAGAATGATGCAAGGTTTGAGTAAAAAGACCTCACCTTGGACAACTCCAGCAACAACTCCTCTTTCTCTTTCTCTGTGAGTCCGATCATCATCCTTGGTCCCTCACCCCCAGCATTTGGACCTTCACCCATGTCAGCCTTCACCTCTACACCCTCTGAGATCGACCCGAAATTTTCACCGTCCCCACCCTTGCTCGGAGAGGTCAGATTAACATCCACTGCAAGGAGCGAGGGAAAGTGAAAGAGGAGGTAAAAATAAAATAAGAGGGAGAAAATAAAGAAAGGGAGTTAAAGGGTGAGAGAGAGAGAGGAGGGGAATGAGGGTTGAGATAGAAGGAAGTAGAGGGAAGGAGAGAGGTAGTTAGGAGAGAGTAAGTAGGGGGTAGAGAGCATGGAAGTAGGGGAGGGTAGGAGAGAGCAGAGTAGGAGGTGGTGAGAGAGTGGAAGTGGGGAGTGGTAGATGACGATAGGTGGAGTGGAGAGTGAGAGAGAGGAAGTAGAGGAGTGGGAGGTAAGAGAGGGGGAGTGGAAGGTGAGAGAGGAAGTAGGGGGAGTGGGAGATGAGGATAAAGGAAGTAGGGGAGATGGGAGGAAGGAGAGAGGAAGTAGGGGAGTGGAAGGTGAGAGGGGAGTGGGAGATGAGGATAGAGGAAGTAGGGGAGTGGGTGATGAGAGAAAAAGTAGGGGAGTGGAAGGTGAGAGAGGAGTAGGGGGAGTGCGAGGTAAGGAGAGAGGAAGTAGGGGGAGTGGAAGGTCGAGAGGAAGTAGGGGGAGTGGAAGGTGAGAGAGGAAGTAGGGGAGTGGGAGTGAGGAAGGAGAAGTAGGGGAGTGGAAGGTGAGAGAGGAAGTAGGGGGATGGAGATGAGGATAAAGAAGTAGGGGGAGTGGAGGAAGAGAGAGGAAGTAGGGGGAGTGGAAGGTGAGAGGGAGTGGGAGATGAGATAGAGGAAGTAGGGGAGTGGGTGATGAGAGAAAAAGTAGGGGAGTGGAAGGTGAGAGAGGAAGTAGGGGAGTCGAGGTAAGGAGAGAGGAAGTAGGGGGAGTGGAAGTGGAGAGGAAGTAGGGGAGTGGAAGGTGAGAGAGGAAGTAGGGGGAGTGGGAGGTGAGGAAAGAGGAAGTAGGGAGTGGGAGGTGAGGCAAGAGAAGTAGGGAGTGGGAGGTGAGGCAGAGGAAGTAGGGAGTGGAAGTGAGAGGGGTGGGAATGAGGATAGAGGAATAGGGGGAGTGGGTGATGAGAGAAAAAGTAGGGGGTGGGAGATGAGAGAAAAAGTAGGGAAGTGGAGGTGAGGCAAGAGGAAGTAGTGGGAGTGGGAGGTGAGAGAGGAAGTAGGGGAGTGGCAGTATGAGAGAGGAAGTAGGGGAGTGGGAGATGAGAGAGGAAGTAGGGGAGTGTGAGGTGAGAAAGAGGAAGTAGGGGAGTGGAAGGTGAGAGAGGAAGTAGGGGGATGTGAGGTGAGGCAAGAGCAGTAGGGAGTGGGAGTGAGAAGAATAGGGGAGTGGGGATGAGAGAGAAGTAGGGAGAGATAGAGAGTAGGGGGGAGGAGGTGAGAGAGGAAGTAGGGGGAGTTGGAGATGAGAGAGGAAGTAGGGGGAGTGTGAGGTGAGAAAGAGGAAGTAGGGGAGTGGAAGGTGAGAGAGGAAGTAGGGGGAGTGTGAGGTGAGCAAGAGAAGTAGGGGATGGAGGTGAGAGAGGAAGTAGGGGGAGGTGAGGTGAGAAAGAGGAAGTAGGGGAGTGGAAGGTGAGAGAGGAAGTAGGGGAGTGGGAGATGAGAGAGGAAGTAGGGGAGTGTGAAGTGAGAAAGAGGAAGTAGGGGGAGTGGAAGGTAAGGAGAGAGGAAGTAGGGGGAGTGGAAGGTGAAGAAAAAGTAGGGAGTGGGAGATGAGAGAAAAAGTAGGGGAGTGGAGATGAGAGAAAAAGTAGGGGGAGTGGGAGATGACAGAAAAAGTAGGGGAGTGGGAGATGACAGAAGAAAAAGTAGGGGGAGTGGAGATGACAGAAAAAGTAGGGGAGTGGGAGATGACAGAAAAAGTAGGGGGAGTGGAGATGACAGAAAAAGTAGTGGGAGTGGAGATGACAGAAAAGTAGGGGAGTGGGGATGAGTAGAGAGGGAGTGGGAGGTGAGTAGACAGGGAGTGGGAGGTGAGAGAGGAAGTAGGGGAGTGGAAGGTGAGAGGAAGTAGGGGAGTGGGAGATGAGAGAGAAGTAGGGGAGTGGAATGAGAGAGGAAGTAGGGGGAGTTTGAGGTTAGGAAAGAGGAAGTAGGGGGAGTGGGAGGTGAAGAGGAAGTAAGGGGGAGTGGGAGATGAGAGAGGAAGTAGGGAGTGGGAGATGAGAGAGAGAGTAGGGAGTGTGAGGTGAGGAAAGAGGAAGTAGGGGAGTGGAAGGTAGAGAGGAAGTAGGGGGAGTGGGAGATGAGAGAGGAAGTAGGGGAGTGTGAAGTGAGAAAGAGGAAGTAAGGGGAGTGGGTGATGAGAGAAAAATAGGGAGTGGAAGGTGAGAGAGGAAGTAGGGGGAGTGCGAGGTAAGGAGAGAGGAAGTATGGGGAGTGGGAGGTGAGGCAAGAGGAAGTGGGGAGTGGGAGGTGAAGCAAGAGAAGTAGGGGGAGTGGAAGGTGAGAGGGGGAGTGGGAGATGAGGATAGAGGAAGTAGGGGGAGTGGGTGATGAGAGAAAAAGTAGGGATGGGAGAGAGAGAAAAAGTAGGGGAGTGTGAGGTGAGGAAAGAGGAAGTAGGGGAGTGAGGTGAAGAGGAGTAGGGAGTGGGAGATGAGAGAGGAAGTAGGGGGAGTGTGAAGTGAGGAAAGAGGAAGTAAGGGAGTGGGTGATGAGAGAAAAAGTAGGGGGAGTGGAAGGTGCGAGAGAGAAGTAGGGGAGTGGAAGGTGAGAGAGGAAGTATGGGGAGTGGGAGTGAGGAAGAGGAAGTAGGGGATGGGAGGTGAGGCAAAGGAAGTAGGGGGAGTGGAAGTGAAGGGGGAGTGGGAGATGAGGATAGAGGAAGTAGGGGGAGTGGGTATGAGAGAAAAAGTAGGGGAGGGAGATGAGTAGAAAAAGTAGGGGAAGGAGTGAGGTTAGGCAAGAGGCAGTAGGGGAGTGGGAGGTGAGAGAGGAAGTAGGGGAGTGGAGATGAGAGAGGAAGTAGGGGAGATGAGAGAGAAGTAGGGGAGTGGGAGTGAGAGAGGAAGTAGGGAGGGAGATGAGAGAGGAAGTGGGAGTGGAAGGTGAGAGAGGAAGTAGGGAGTGTGAGTGAGGCAAGAGGAAGTAGGGGAGTGGGAGGTGAGGAGAGAAGTAGAGGAGTGTGAGGTGAGGAAGAGGAAGTAGGGGGAGGAAGTGAGAGAGAAAGTAGGGAGTGGGAGATGAGAGAGAAGTAGGGGAGTGTGAAGTGAGGAAAGAGAAGTAGGGGGAGTGGAAGGTGAGAGAGAAGTAGGGAGTGGAAGGTAAGGGAGAGAAGTAGAGTGGAAGGTGAGAGAAAAGTAGAGGAGTGGAGATGAGAGAAAAAAAGTAGGGGGAGTGGGAGATGAGAGAAAAAGTAGGGGGAGTGGGAGATGAGAGAAAAAGTAGGGGAGTGGGAGATGAAGAGAAAAAGTAGGGGAGTGGGAGATGACAGAAAAAGTAGGGAGTGGGAGATGACAGAAAAATAGGGGAGTGGAATGAGTAGAAGGGAGTGGGAGGAGGTAGACAGGAGTGGAGTGAGAAGAAAGTAGGGGGAGTGGAAGGTGAGAGAGGAAGTAGGGGGAGTGGGAGATGAGAGAGGAAGTAGAGTAGGGGAGTTGAGGTAGGAAAGAGAAGTAGGGAGTGGAAGAGAGAGAAAGTAGGGGAGTGTGAGGTGAGGAAGAGGAAGTAGGGGAGTGGAAGGTGAGAGAGGAAGTAGGGGAGTGGGAATGAGAGAGAGAATAGGGGAGTGTGAGGTGAGGAAAGAGGAAGTAGGGGAGTGGAGGTGAGGAAAGAGAAGTAGGGGAGTGGAAGGTGAGAGAGGAAGTAGGGGAGTGTAGGTGAGGCAAGAGAAGTAGGGGGAGTGGGAGTGAGAGAGGAAGTAGGGGAGTGGGAGATGAGAGAGAAGTAGGGGGAGGGAGATGAGAGAGGAAGTAGGGGAGTGGATGAGAAAGAGAAGTAGGGGAGTGTGAAGGAGAGAAGTAGGATTGAGTGAGAAGAGAAGTAGGGGAGTGGGAGTGAGAGAGGAAGTAGGGGAGTGGAGATGAGAGAGAAGTAGGGGGAGTGGAGTGAGAGAGGAAGTAGGGGAGTGGGAGATGAGAGAAAAAGTGGGAGTGGGAGATGAGAGAAAAAGTAGTGGGAGTGGGAGATGAGAGAAAAAGTAGGGGAGTGGAGATGAGTAGACAGGGAGTGGGAGGTGATAGAAGGAGTGGAGGTGAGTAGAGAGAGGGAGTGTGAGTAGAGAGGAGTGGGAGGTGAGTAGGAGGGAGTGGGAGGTGAGTAGAGAGGGAGTGGAGGTGAGTAGAGAGGGAGTGGGAGGTGAGTAGAGAGGGAGTGGAGGTGAGTAGAGAGGGAGTGGGAGGGAGTAGAGAGGGAGTGGAGGATGTAGAGAGTGAGTGGAGAGGGAGTGGGAGGTGAGGGAGAGGAGTGGGAGGTGAGTAGAGAGGAGTGGGAGGTGAGTAGAGAGGGAGTGGGAGGTAGATAGAGAGGAGTGGAGGTGAGTAGAGAGGGAGTGGAGGTGAGTAGAGAGGGAGTGGAGTGAGTGGAGAGGGAGTGGGAGTGAGTAGAGAGGAGTGGAGTGAGTAGGAGAGTGGAGGTGAGTGGGAGGGAGTGGAGGGAGTAAGAGGAGTGGAGGTGAGTAGAGAGGAGTGAGGTGAGTGAGAGGGAGTGGGAGGTGAGTAGAGAGGGAGTGGAGGTGAGTAGAGAGGGAGTGGGAGGTGAGTAGAGAGGGAGTGAGGGAGTAGAAGAGGGGAGGTGAGTAGAGAGGAGTGGGAGGTGAGTAGAGAGGGAGTGGGAGGTGAGTAGAGAGGGAGTGGGAGGTGAGTGGAGAGAGGAAGTAGGAGTGGGGTGGTGAGGTCAACCAAATGGATGCTGGAAAGTATACTGTATTATCAGTAACAACCACTGATCTCTACACGAAGAGGGGAATCCACTTGTTCGCCATCTTTGTTCTCCCAAAACGAATGAATGGGACTGTTCATAACTTTTGAATGGGTGACTTCCACTTACCACTGAAACGTGATTCCTCATCTCCTTTGATCACGACGGTCTCGGTTTTTACAACCGTAAGCAGCACAAGATTTCATAAACACTACAACAATGCTTTTTCAACCCGAGAATGGAATAAAATCAAGTGGGAAAGTGAAATTTGCACCTTTAAGCAAATATTGTGTTGATGCAAACAGGATTTTGTGTTGTGGGAGGAGCAACATGGCGGATGGAGCACTTCCGGTGGCTTCAGGACCGCCCGGCCAATGAACGTTAGGCACCCTATCCAGTTAATAGAGAGATCAGTGAGAAATACACAACACGATGATGATAACAATGAAATAATGACTTTGTACCTGAATAAGGAAAAGGGGGTTTTTGAACCGACGAAACCAACAGACGTTATGTTGAGTAAATACAGTGCAGGGAAATTTGGTAAAACCTGTAACTTTACAGTACTGTACTGTGGATATAATGTGTTTCAGTAAAACCAACGGAATGAAGATTAAACAGATGGAAAATAATGAATAAACTCGTACAAGACGGTAGTGGGTAGAGAGAGGCAAAATGTACAAATGAAAGGCATCGAGAATGAAAATAAAGTTCGCAAAACGGTCGCCGACTAAATCCAAACCTTCCTGATTCTCCATGTTCTTCACAAAGATCCGATCCAGCTTCACCTCACGACGAAGCAGTCTTGGATTAACTTTGTTGGAGAAGTAACCAAAACTACACCGGATGAAGCAAGAGAGCAGAGCACCACAGGCGTGCTGAAAACACGCTCTGACGTCATGCGTCGTGACGTCGGCACGTGCGTCCTTGTGGCGTCGTGTCGTCACACGTTATGGCGTCGTGTCGTCACACGTTATGGCGTCGTGTCGTCACACGTTGCGGCGAGTGACGTCATTGCAGAATACTGACGACTGCATTTGTTGCTCGCCAAGAAAAATTTAATCAAAATAATCTCCCACAACTAAACACGCAGCATTTTATACCGACAAACTAAAACTACGCACGTCCAAATGAAAAACCGAAAAGTCGGACATCCACCGAGCTTACAATACACATCCGGATACGCAACTTCCGCTTGCAACGAATTTAGTTTATTTTTGTTTTTAATAATATTTAAATACGAAAATTACGAAGGATTTATAATGAAAACATAATAATAATAAGGGCAATTATTTTCTAATATGTCACAACATTTTTTTTTAATGATTATCCCTTATAATGCTGCTTTGCACAAGCAAAGAACCCGCCGTGGCGAACGGGTTAATGGAGAACGTGCGTGTGACGTCACCACGTTTACGATCCGCCATCTTGGATTACCAACAAACAACGTGAAAACAACACGTGGACCGAATCAACGTATTTATATTTCTTAAAATATGATTTTTTAAATGATAATTATTTTTTTTGCGCTGTATCTCGTTTAGGCAATCGTGTCAATTTGGGAATACTGGTTATATTATAGATTCGGTGTTAAGAATGTGATTCGAGCAGAAGCGAATCACACCGACATGGCCACTACCTGGCGGACGAGTCACATGGTGTGTCTGATCAACATTATACTCCCTGCATGTGAGGAGAGATCTTACAGGGTGACCTACTTGGACAAGCACCCTCGGAAATCGGTCTTGTTCTTGCAAATTTGACAAGTACACGCTGAACCACTATAAACAGAAGGCCAAATCGTGGCTCCACGTCTGCCCTTCTCATCAGCTTTCCTTCTTCCAGGGTGTGAATTTTTTTTTGTAACTGGAGAGTTCGTAGAACACATTAAACCGCACAATCTTGAGGAAAAAAAAGAAGGGGGAGGAAAAGAAAAAAAAAAGAGCGCCGAGCGGCAAATTTGATTGGTCGCGATGACGAATGAGGTGGATGCCGTAATATTTTGTCCAAGTACTTCGAAGCGGAAGGTTTTTTGAAAGTGACAAAAAGGTGATTTGTGCTATACAGGTTCAAGTATATCATTCACTGGAAACAAAATAAAGATTTTAAAGGTTGTAAAAATTTTTTTTTTTAAAAATTGCAAGTTTACCGCCATTGATGCAACGACTTTTACACCACCTTATCGAACATGTTACATGAGTTTCTCGTGCCTGTTTTTTTTTTGTCCTTTATGACGTCCTTAAAAACAGCAAGTTTCCAGTTTGGAAAGATTTTATATTTTGTTTGACTGCCAGACATGCAGACTGAGTAAAAATATTATCTCACTCCTCTCTCTCTCTCTGTGCATGTGCAATCATAACGAGATTCTTCTGTACAATTTCTCAAATTCAGAACCATTTAAAGTATGGCGAAGGTGCAGGTTTTGTGTATATTATCAAAATATAACATTCAATTAAAAGTACAAGTCGTACCTCGATCATAAAATGACGTTTTTACATAGACAGACAGACAGACAAACAGACAAAGTGAATCAATTGCTGAACCCCACTTTGTACACACGGGGAAAGTACAAGATAATTCACTCAACCTGGCCGCCACCTGGGCATCCTCCACCATACAATGTCCTTCCTTAGCACACCTGAACTCATATCCACATACATGTCCTTTAATATGCAGCTTGATGGAGAACTGCTCTCCCCTCTGGCCTGGTGCTCCCTTGCCTCACACCTTTCTCAGATTGACGCCATGGAAACCAAGGCCTTCATGATTACTGGAATCTCCCATGATGAAGCTGAGTCTATGGGCTTATCACTTTGCCATCACAGACGGGTCGGTGCTCTCTTTGTCTTCTACCGTCTCCTTTCTGGTCTTGCACCGTCTGCACTTTCCATGCTTTGTCCCCTCCCCCCCAATATTTCTGCAGGGCTCACATGGTCCAACTCCAACATCAACCCCTTCTGGTGAAACTCCCAAAATTCAGGATCACTGTTCACCTCGACTCATTTGTTCCTCGATCCTCCCTCCTGTGGAACCAACTTCCACATCATCTTCATTCTCATTCTTCCCTCCAGGTCTTCAAGACAGCTATTCACCATCATCTCAGATCCTCCCCATTCCAAAGCCATGATTGCTTCTACTCTCTTTAACACCAGCCCCACCCCACCCCAATAACTACTTCCAAATTTACAGTTTTCCAAGCTGAGAGTTTCCTTCTGCATCCATATTGTCTACCCTATGCATCCTCCCCTGCCCCTTATTCCTCCCCACACCCATTGTTTGCCCAGGTCTCCCTCTATCTTCAACTCTTCAACCTTCAACTCTGCTGTTGGTGTTTCCCCCCCTCTCTCTCAACTGTTCCTTTTGTCCTGTTGCGTCCTGATCCTTTCAGTGTACAAGTACTAGCTCTTCTACGAACCTCGACTATGTAGTATCCAAAAAAACTAAAATGGTTGGAAAGTTAGTCTCGCTTCTGGACCTTGCTCTAGTCGGAAATTCATTCAGATCCAACGTATCGATATACACAAACTTCAGGACCAGCTTTAACTCCATTTGTTTGGCCATTAAAAAACACGTAAAGCACAATAACTCAACCGATTGTGAATGGATGTTGCTTTGTCTTTTGCTTATACTCTAATATGGCCACAGGGTTGTGTGTGTGTGTGTGCACAAATCACTGATGTTACAAAACAGCGTCCGCAACCCACTTCCATGAAGGCTTTGGCATATTTTATTACCTCCACTACCGAAGGTGGACAGAGGTTGTTTTCACCCCTGTCTGTCTGTTTGTGAGCAGAATATCTCAAAAGGTTATGGATGGATTCAGACGAAACTTGAACAGGTTGGGTGTGTGACGAGGACAAACTGATTCGATTTTGGTGAAGATCCGGATACTATACTTTAAAAAAAATTTTGCACTCTATGATTCTTCATTCTTCACCGTTGAGTGATACGTCACCACTTCACGAAAAATGATTCTTTACCATTGAGAGATAGAGCCAAAAACAATATATAGCATGTTATTTCAAAAAAATTGTGGACAGGTTTTGACAAAACTTGGTTTATGAGTTGGGTAGGTGACAAGAACAAGACTTTGATTTTGGTCTCGATGCAGATCCAGCCTATCAGTGGGATAAAAAAAAAAATGTAAACTGTTCTACCTGGCGAAGGTATGGTCTCCACTGAATGCCGTTCCAGTTATGACTTGTAACACCGGCACCAGGTGGTGCTATACGATACATATCGTTGAGGAAATGACTCCAAGGGGTTAATAAATCCATACGAATCAATGTGTGTGTGTGTGTGTGTGTGTGTGTGTGTGTGTGTGTGTGTGTGTGTGTGTGTATATGTCTCCTCCATAACTCCAAAACTATAGAACCTAGCAGCCTGAAACTTTACATGCATACTAAGAAAACTCCAAGGAAGTGCAAGAGTGAAAATTGGATGTTTGATTTAATTAAAACACCCCTTTTGAAGATAATTAACGACCTTATTTAATTATATCCTCATCAGGTGATCTTCGGCAACCTCGCTGACTAGGTTTTAAGGCGTTTCCTGGGTAACCTCGCTGGGGTCTGAAGCCGCCATGTTTTTTGGCCTGCTCAACCATACTTCGACTTGGAACAGGCCGCAACAATTTCTTAACGATAGTATTTTTTTTCACTTTCCTCACTCATCATATCGAATGCCTGTTCATCATAGCTACGAATCGCTCTCTACATCACTTTTGTAAGTGCTGTAGTTTTCAAACTAGGAGCTTGGAGCGATTTCATGCATTACATGATATGATTTTCCATGATCTACTCTCATGGACTAATTAAAGTATATCATCGAAATATTATTTTGGTTTTGAGGATCGGATATCGGCCGGACCAAATAAGTGTCGAAATCTGTTGTGAAGTCTGATAATTCAAAGAAATAACGAGTCTTCTAACTAAGCCAATATACCTATTTACTTTAACCAAACAAGGCTATGTTACCTCCTTCTCCATCGATACACAAGAAAATGTGATATTTCCAAATCATTAAACTTATCTTTTGACCTTTTATTTGAATTATTTTGGTTGGTCTTTTGACCAACCATATTGACCTTTTATTTGAAGTTTTTACTCTCCATTTCCTGTCTTAAATGTGCCTTTTAGTGTTTTTCTAGACAACAGAGAGCAATGGTAGGCGGAAAAACGTTGTCCTCCCTTCGGGACTGAAAGGCCTTGTGAAGTCGGATCAAATGTCAGGGGAAGGGGTTCGCTCCCAACCACCGGCCAAGACACGGGCCAAAAGTGGCTGGGAGAGGGGTGTCACCAGTGTGGGTGAGGGTCGAGGCTATAAAGACATGTGCACTGGGCTTAAGGGGATGAGATTCCCGGACTCAACTTGGGGATAAGCTATATCAGTTCTACAAAGCTGCTGTGCGACACCACGCCCCGCCTCCTCTTCCTCCCGCCCCTTATGTCTGCTCTTGACTGCCACACTACCACCCAACAGTGACTGCCACTTTCCACCGGCATTGGTTCCTGCTTGTGCCTCCTCAAGTCTTGCGGTGTCCTGCCAGGCATTGCCCAGCATTTCCGTTTTGACAGCCTCTAATGTCTCTCTCGTGGTACAAATGTGGGTCCTAAGGCATAGGCTAATTAAGGGTTCCGTGCATTTGTTGGTTCATGGGCGTGTATCAGTAAGTGGGTTAAGGTGTTTATTTTTTTATTCATTTCTGACTTATTTGTGAATGCTTCCATGGAAATTCCCTCCCAGTGCCATCATTTCTATTCAAATACACATGGTCTCGGGTGAATTATTATTGTCCTGGAGGCTTCATTTGGTGTTAAAAAAACAAAACAAACATCCCTTTAATGTTGATTGTTCACGTTCTCTGTTTGGTCAGACCATATCGCATGACATGATTCAGGCTCCTTCGGCCCTCATTCATTAGATCAGTCACGTGACTGCCTATCGGCATAGCACTTGGGTGGCTTGGTACACCCACACAATCAGTATCAGCAGTGGAAAGGCCGTATCACGTCCGTTCTTCTTGTGGACTCTCATGGAATGAATGAGGGCCATAAGGTAGATAATTACGACTCACGTTTGTCCGTTGCTTTCATGGGCACGTATATGCGACAGTTGGATAAGGAGTTTTTATTGTATTATAATTGTTCTTGCTTGCTTCCATGTATATTCCCTCCCCGTGACCATTGCTTGTTTGTTAATTAATTATACCTGGGCTCAGGGTGAATTTTGGTCGTCATGGTCATTCTTTGGTAATCAGGAAAGAGACGGCTGTGTGTCTCAGATAGAGATGAGAATTCCGAGTTGCTGGCTGGGCGTCCCGGCAGGTATTTGTTTTTGAGACTTATTTATTGAAAAACGTATTTATTGAAACATACACTCGTACTTGTACATATTTATGTGCTTATTTATTAAAATATACACTTACACTGATGTATTTTTTATATATATCTTTATATTGTTACGGATCTGTTCTCAGGGGTAAATGGAGAATCGGTTATCATAGTTATTTCATCGTGCATGTTAGCATAAGTGTGATGTAATTACTGTAATTAATGAGATAGCATCGAGTCGTGTTCAGAAGTTCTTATCCTCCACTACCTGAGTGTCTATTTTGAAGGTGATTTTTCCCTTTTCCTACACTCTGTGACGTTCTCTGTGTACGATCTGTCCATTTGTATTTTCCACTCACCTCACAGGATGGGCACACGATTCAGAAGCCCCCAGAGCGATCAGATAAGGGGCTCTTGTCACATGTCGACGTGATCGGAAAGTTGCAGCCAATTAGCACAGGCGTGTCCACCTCGCGCGATGTCCACGTCGGCCTATAGGCACGCACCACGGATGCTTAATCGGGCCACGCCAGATGCGATAAAAGAATGCTGGAGATTGTGTGGGTGCTCTCGCTCTCTTTCTCTCTCTCTCTCTCTCTCTCTCCTCTCTCTCTCTCTCTCTCTCTCTCTCTCTCTCTCTCTCTCTCCTCCCACTTTGCACAGCTGTTGTTCGCTTGGCATGCACGTGCAAACGCAAGGGGCTGTTGCTGTCTCTGGCGGTATGTGTGGAGCCTGTGTTGCTTCTCCTTCTCTCTTCTTATCATCTTCTTATCTTTTCTCTAATGTATTTTTGGGAGTATCCGTTTTGTATAAACTCTCTTGTTGTCAATGCTTTATCGATTACTTTAAAATGAATTGTTTTCTTCTTTTTTCCACGATTGTATATTATCCTTTGCTTTGTTGTGGTGGTTTATTGAAAAACTTGTTGTATTGAATTTTTATCCTTTATACTTTTTGTAATAACGGACCTAAAGTCTCTCTCTCTCTCTCTCTCTCTTCTCTCTCTTCTCTCTCTCTCTCTCTCTCTCTCTCTCTCTCTCTCTCCTCAGGAGTTGCAGCGTCTCTCCCCATGATCCCCAACAGCCTCCTTTGTCCTGCACAGTCTATTGGTCCCGTTGAGCTTTGTTTCCGGTACAGCGCTGTGGATAGTCCATAATTCTTTCTCTCTCTCTCATCTCTCTCTCTCTCTCTCTCTCTCTCTCTCTCTCGTGTATCTGAATCTGTCACTGCACAAATGAGTAAGATTAGTAATTAAGTTTCATCATGGTTCCAACAGTGTGTTGGGTATTTATTTTGAGTTTCATTTGACACAGTCCATTTTTTTGCCAGGTGTGCATGTTGTTCTTCTTCCTCCCCTCCCTGACTTGGTAATAAATTCCCTGTAAATGAGAACTTCTGTGATCATGAGGGCACGGGAACTCCACAGCATGTACATAATTGGCATATAAACCCGGGTTGTTGCAGCTAAGGTGCAATAAAAAGTGAATCACCTGTAATGGCTTGCTCAGGTACTTCGAACAGGCTGATTTACTGTGGTAGTGTGGTTTGAACTGTTGACTGAACCCCCAAATAATAGGCAGATGCAGCAACCCCTCGTCGTTTCCCCTGCAGGTCTTATTTCCAACAGCTCCCCCCCCCTCTCTTTTTTGAACACAAAGTCGAGGCTTATGGAAGAGCGAGAACACAGAATGGATCAGGATGCAACAGAACAAAAGGAACAGGACAAAGAGGGGGAGGGGAGGGGTGGGACACAAACAGCAGGGTTGAGGGACAAAATAGAGTGAGACAGACAAACAAGGTATGTGGGGAAGAATGAGGGGTAGGGGAAGACGCACAACATGGACAAGATGGATTCAGAAACAAACTCTCAGGAAGGCAACACTAGAAACGTGGAAAAGAGGTGGGCTTAGGGAAGGTTAACAGGGGTAGAAAAGATCATGGTTTTGGATGAGGATGATCTGAGATGGTGGTGAACAGCTGTCTTGAAGACCTGGAGATTAGAATGAGATTGACGAGGAGGTGGAAGTTTGCTCCATAGGTGTGAACAAAGAGAAACAAATGAGTGGAGGTGAACAGTGATCTTGGATTTCAGTAGTTTCACCAGAAGGGGGTGTACGGTGGACCGTGTGTGCCCCACAGAAACCTGGGGGGTGGGGTGGAGAGACAATGCACAGAAAGAGCAGAGAGTGCAAGACCAGAGAGGAGGCGGGAGAAGGCAGAGAGACCACCAATCTGTCTGTGATGGGAACGTGATAGGCCCATTGACTCAGCTATGGGCCTATCTGCTGTTCCATTTGTTCTGTTACGTTCTGATCCATTCCTTGTTCCTCCATGAGCCTCGACTTGGTACACAAAATTTGAAGTACTTAACAGAAAGCTTACCTGTAAATATTAACGAACTGGTGCTAAAAAGTCATCAAACGGTTGGAACTTCTCAAATGCTTTGATTCTTGTGAAATTGGAGATCACGATGAGAACTTTGTCGAAGCATGACCTAGTCTGTCCTGGATTATGTCTGATATCTATCTATAATTAAAGCAATCTGTGTGTGTCTGTGTGTCTGTGTGTTGTGTGACCGCTGTTTCTCGACAACCACTGTCCGATCTAATTGAAACTTGCGAGGTATATTGCTGGGACCTGAGTATGTGCTTTTCAAGGTTGATATTAATCGGACAAGTGGCTTCCCAAGTTATGGCAATTTATTTACCAAACCAATGACAAGACACGCTTGCTGTGCCATTTATTTACCAAACCAATGACAGGACACGTTGCTGCGTAGGCGTGCCGATGGGGAAAGGGCACCATTTAGTTACCGTGGCGTAGGAGTGGCAATGGTCAATGGCAGCGAATGTCATGGCAAGCAAAGCAAGGGAGGTAAACTTGATTTTAATTTGGATTTTAATTAACTCTGTGTGTGGAAGTATCACAGCAGTTGTTACTTCATACAAGCGATAATTCGTGGAATGCATGTGAACATTCTGAACGGGCAGCCACCACTTCCGGATAGTGATGACTCACTGTTTATATAATTTCTCGATTTTGTATGCGCATTTATAGATAAACACAATGCCCCAATCCAGTCGTCGTTTACGAGAGCGAAGGAACGGCCTATGTGGTTGTTTGAAAGTTTTTTTTGGGGGGGGGGGGGTTGCACGTACGGCCACGCACGTACGGGCACTCGAGAGCGAAGGAACGGCCTGTGAAGTTGTTTCTGGCACGTGGTTTGAAAGTTTTTTTTTGTTTTTTTTTGCATGTACGGGCACGCAATAGCGAAGGAACGGCCTGTGTAGTTGTTTCTGGCACGCGGTTTGAAAGTTTTTTTTTGCACATACGGCCACGCACGTACGGACATTACTAGTATTTTCTAATGCGGCATCCTCCCCCAATGTTAAAGAAGCTTGACGAATATAAATGCAGGGATTATGAATCCTAGCAGGGCCACGCGCTCAAATCCTTATCCACTCTTCAGGCACAATGTGGAGCAACTCCTCTCTATTCCTCCAACTGCGGAGATGAAGCTTCTTCATCTTGGTGACAACTGAAGTCCATGCTTTGAACAGCCTTGACTTTGCAGCAACTTTCCACGGGACACCTGGTACGCACACTCATGTAATCCTTTACTCCAGGTTCATCGAAGTTCGTTTGCGAGTCTCTTTCCAACACGTCAGCTGCATTGTGTTCTTTGCATTTGTAGTCATACTTACCCAATACCCATTCCTCTTATGGGAAACTATTAGTCTTCTGGACCAGAGGAGAACTTTTTCGAAGAAATAAAGATAACTCGGTTTAATCCAGAGCAAGAGGACACGAATTGGCTGAACGGCCAAACTCTTATCCCACATACGTTCCGACGGCTCCAAGCAATCAGACTGAAGACCTCAGCCTACTATGTGCTGGAACTGAAATGCTCCTCGTCGGGTAGAACACCGGATCACTGTTCAACCTTCACTGGAGATCTTTTTGGAATTATGCATGCGCTCGTTTGGGTTTCGGATTCGCTTTGTGTCCTGGAGCCATGAACGCAAAAACTTCATGCCATGAATGCACGTCATTGCCCCCCGGAAACTTCAGGTGGAACTGGATCACCTCCGGAGGATTGGTTCGGCGGTTACCTTGATGCGAATATCGGCTCATGTTGGACTACGGGGAATGAGATGGCTTGTAAGCTGGCCCAACTCGCTTGCCAAAACCAAGATGTACCTTTCCATTGCCAATAAAATTAGCAGACTTCCTCTCTTACCAAGAACTACCTCTCATCATCCTGGCAAGACCTGTGGTCACTTCACTCATGAGATCCTGGTTTATTACCTCCACCACGAAGGTGAAGGAGGTTATCTTTCACCCCTTCTGTCTGTTTGTTTGTTTGTTTGTTTGTGGACACCATATCTCAAGTTGTGGACGGATCCAGATGAAATTTTGTGGACAGGTTGGGTGTGCGACAAGGACGAACTGATTAGATTTTGGTGAAGATCCGGATCCGGATCTTTAATTTTTAGTCTCGTGGAGGATCTCTAAGTCTTTACTACGTTGTTGTTCTTCGTCTTCTTCTTGTGGACTTTTTTGTTTCACAGCCTACAGTTTTCATCGAAACTTCCTGAAACTTGGCATATATATGTAAAAATACCCTGCGCAGACAGTAACCATCTCCGATTTTGAAAATTCCTCCTAGAAAAAAAAAATTATGACGTCAAAATATCTCCGCTAATGGAAATCGCCTAAAAAATATCTCCGAAACTGGGCAAGCTTTTTGAATTCTGTTTGCGGGAATCGAACAGGGCATTAGCAGAGATGAATTACCGACATATGATACATCATTATGACGTCATAAATTTTATGACATCATTCCTATTTTTTGACATTTTTTGTTTCACAACCCAGAGTTTTCATCGGATCTTCGTGAAACTTGCCATGTATATGCAGAGAGCCCACGCACAGGCAGTAACCATCTCCGATTTTGGAATTCTTCCTAGAAAAAAAGTTGACGTCATAATATCGCCGCTAATGGAAATCGCCGATACCATTATCTCCTAAACTAGCAAGCTGTTTTGAATTTTGTTTGCGGAATCAAGCCGGGCATTAGCACAGATAATTTATCGCAAACCTGATACATCACAATGACGTCATAGTCGTATTTATGACGTCATTCATGAAGAGGACGAGGATCTTTGCTGATTTGAGCTTGTGAAAGTGATTCTTCACCGTTGAGAGGGCCAAAACCGACATAGTACTCTGTCGCAAGATATTTCAAAAATGTATCGGGCCCGATATGTTCTCGTGGATCAGGCATGACGTGGCGTCCGAGAAGTCCGCACGCACACTCGCATCTGAGCTCTCTCGTCTGGATTCGAATGTCCATTGAGCTGTAAATTGCCATCGTATTTCTCATGTCCGGCGATTCATCGACGTGAGCCGCCCCTCGGATGGACGTCGCATCCGCCGGCATTAGTCGGTGAAGGTTGAAGATCTCACGGTGTCCTTTGCAACGAGTCGGAGAGTTTTCACCGGCATCCTGAACAAATTACAAATTCCTGCTCCAACCTGCAGGGGGCGTTGCAGAAGCCGAGCAGCAACACCTGGAATAAGAAGAAGAAGAAGTATGTGGAGAAGAAGAAGAAGAAGAAGTATGGGGAGAAGAAGAAGAAGAAGTATGGGGAGAAGAAGAAGAAGAAGTATGGGGAGAAGAAGAAGAAGAAGTATTGTGAGAAGAAGAAGAAGTATGGGTAGAAGAAGA
>CM068968.1:33958309-33968823 GCA_035128595.1 Eptatretus atami
CAGGCCAGAAAACATGGTGGCTTCAGACCCCAGCGAGGTTACCCAGGAAACGCCTTAATACCCCAGACAGCGAGGTGGCTGAGGATCGCCTGATGAAGGATATAATTAAATATGGCCGTTAAGTATCTTCAAAACGGTTGTTTTAATTAACCCAAACACCCAATTTTTTCAGTCATACACTTCCTTGGAGTTTTCTTAGTATGCATGCAAAGTTTCAGGCTGCTAGGTTTTTATAGTTTTAGATTATGGAGGAGACACGCACACTGACACACACACACACTGACACACCCACATTGCCTTTTATTAGTATAGAACTATAGATGATATATGTGAACACCGTAGAAAACAAATCACTGCTTTAATACTTCTTTTTTTTAACCCGACCGTTTTGCAGTACTTGGACATGGACATGTTCAATAAGGTGCTACACTTCCATTTTTTTTTATACAACCTTGAAAAATCATTATTTTATTTCCATTGAATTCAATATGTGAACGCTGTGGGGTTTTGATATGAAATATCAAAAAAAAAATTATGCCTCCACTGACGAAGTCGCATTTTGTTTTTGGGTTGTCCGTCTGTGATGGGTTTTCATTACGGCAATAACTTAAGAATGGCTTAAGGGATCCAAGTGAAACTTGGTACAAGTATGTACATTGTACAATGATGTAAAGATGAGCTGATTAGATTATGGGGTCAAGAGGTCAAAGGTCAGAGGTCCTGTGAGGTAAAAATTCTGTTACTACGCCAACTTGTGAACCATTGATGGGATTTTGACCAGACTTTGGGTCAAGTAAGCATACATTATGGTACAAATACTGACTGAATATATTTCAGCATCAAAAGGTCAAAGGTCAGAGGTCATGTCAGATAAAAATGTTATACTTGAGAACAGCTGAAGGGATTTCAATCAAACTTGGTACAAGTATGTATAATGATGTAACAATGTGAGCAGAGGCATATTGGTCGATGACGTAACGTCGAATTGTGTCTTATGATTTATGTTGCAGTTCCTCCATGAGTGTTAGATTATTCAAACAATTGTTTTTTAAATCCTCATTTGTGAACGTCAGCCATATGCTTACCGGTACTTGGAGTTGGTGCACTGTTGCCACACATCAGTGTCCTCCTTTGTCATACCACCTGCACAGAGGGTGTGCGGTCTCTACTGCAGTGCAGTGTCTGCAACTTTGTAGCAGTGCGAAGGTACAAGATGGTGCGACATATCCGCACACACACGGGTGAACGTCCGTTTCCATGCGACACTTGTCACAAGCGCTTTATCCGTCGAGAACACCTGCAGAGGCACATGCTGGTGAGTGCAGAACCTCATCGGGTCTTGGCAGACACGTGGCATCAGTAACGTTTCCCTTATTGTTGCACGTTTCTAATAATGCAGTTGTATTGTTTAAAAGGCAAGGTGGTCACTTTAAGTCACCGCACTGTTTTGACCCTATCAATACCTCTTTCCCTAGGTTCACACCAGGCAGCACAGCTTTGTATGCCGGCGTTGCGGCCAGTTATTTGCACTCTCAAGTAGCGTGGGAATCCATTTTGGCACACGGCGATACGGCGTGTGTGTCAAGTGTGCTGGCACAAATGAGGGTGATGAAGGAGGCGATGAGGACAACAAGCAGAACACTCAGCACTCTGAAGAAACAGAAGACATCACAAGTTAAAAAAAAAATACCAACGATACAGATTGCCCACTAAAAGTCTGTCCTTGATGGGAGGTGCTTACTCAAAACAACTGGATATATATTTTTGTGAGTTTAAACAGACGACCTGCGGCTTCTTCGGATATTTGTCGATGCGATTCTTTGCCTTCGGAGCAAGCTCGGCACGTTGGGGACTGATCTGTTGGAGCAGGTAATCAAAGAAACCGAATCCCATTTCTCTTTTGGGGGAGCGAAAGGGAGAATGTAGAAATAAGTTTGGGGATATACTCATCTCATGGTTTTTATCTTGTACAATAAATTTTTGTTTAATCCATCTCGATGAAAGTACACCTCGTGCGAATATTAATTATAGTTGGACGTTAAATCCATACCTGGGAGGAAGTGGGAGAAATTATCATCCTATCCCTGGACTGATGTGCTTGGAGGTGAATTTTGGCTGCAACCTCATGAGGACCTTTTAATGTAGGATCTTGAAATATATATATATTTAAATTAATAAATATGTCAACACTTATGAAAGACTGGATAAGAAAAACGGTGAGAAAATGACAAGAAAACCTGTCGATGAGATGGCATGCATGCACTATAACTTGGAAAGGAGTTGCAGTTAAAAGGAGCAAGATCTCAGGGTGTTGCAAAGGTCACAGGTATAATTGAGAGATATGAGGTGGAGGGAAAGGGGGAGGGGGGGGAGGCAGGAGGGAATAGAGTTGAAGACCTCAAGGGAAGAGTGTGATACATCAGCCTCTGGAAGACTGTGCCCCATGAGAGAAGAGTGGGAGCAATCGATGTCGGTGAGCATTAAGGTTGACTCCTCGTCCTTCGTGTGCAGCAGGGTAGCATCAATGGCTGAGGGCACAGCTGTGCCGATGATGCGGTGCCCCTATTACCAGTTCACTGGTACTCATTTCACCACTATCAGAAGGATGACAGGCTGCATCAACTCAACCTGATGTTAATTCAACAGTAGACAGGGGCTCAAATGCAGGACCCAAGATTCCAAGCCAGCCACTCTAACTGCAAAGCCAACACCAGGCTTTTCAAGGTTGATTTGGGGAAGGTAACGAGCAAAGTATGACTTTTCTGGTAAAATGTAAGTGAACATGGGTGGGGGAGGGGGGGTGGAGAGGGTAAATTGAAGTAGTTGGAGGACCAATACCAGAATAGAGCTTGTAAAAGACTACAAGGCTACCACCAACCTGCCTGTGGCGAGTAAGAATCAGACCCTGAGACTTGGCCGCCTCTCGTGAGAATCCATTGACACAGCAGGGCTTAAAATCCACAGCTTCAAGGGAGCAGGATGAGAAGCAGCTGCACCATCCTATAGCGGGAGCCACATTCCATTACCTCACCATGTGACAAGTGACTGGTCATCTTCCTGTAACATTTTCTCAAGATGGGCAGAAAGGGATGCTGCCACTGTCTTCTTGGCCAAAAGTGATGAACAGTGCTGCATAAAGTGCAGTTGTCTGAAAAGTGATACTATGGGTTTTCAGGTAATGAAAGGAATCCAATATTATTGACTAAAAAACAAGATTGGTCCCGGAACGCTACCTTGAGTGGGGCAGCAACATCCAGAGCAAACTGCTGCTTTCAAGTGCACACAAAATCTGTTTGCCAGTCCAGGAGGGCACCTTGGATACCGTTATCTGACAGCTTGGAAAGCAGAGCAAGGTCTCAGACAAAATTGAATGGATGGAACCCCAGTGATATGGCTGTGACTTCTTTGAAATCGAGGGCATCGATTAATTAACACGCAGGCAGCAGCATGTCTATGGTGGAATAACCTGGACAGAAGCAAAACTGATGATTGGAGAAGAGAGGTAACTTGAGGTCTACTGCAATGATTGATTCCTTCACTTTGCTTATGACAGGGTAAAGGTTGGGCAGTCTGTCATTAAGGAGCCTGTTTTGTCATCATGAATTGGGGTTACAATGGCAACTGTCCATGATACGGGCGGTTGGCTCTTCAAGAAGAATGACCTGAGAAACAAGAGTGAACATTGCAGATGAACGAGTCTCAGGTGTAAAGGCCCGATCTCGTCACATGCAGTTTCGGTGTGGGAGTCCAGCATAGCCAGGAATTTGCCCACATTTTTGGGAGTCAAGCTTAGGTGCTGGAAGGTGTTTTTCAGTGAAAGGTGGTACGGTGGGTACAGGAAAGAATGAATTTTCTGAATACCGGTGTCAGTGACATGTCCACGCACACCCCATGTCTTGGCATGTAGAGCAAGTTTATGAAAGACTTCAAAGACCACACAGTAGCTGCATGCTCAATGGGCTCGTACACCTCCCGAGAAGGGAGAACGAAGAGCAAGCACGGCACTCAACGAGGAGAGGAGCGGTTAGCGAAACTGCTTTGGATTTTCCATTGCTCGCATGGGAAGGCAGCACAACTGGAATGCACGCAGAGAGATTGAATGAAGGAAAAATAATTTGGAGTGGAATGAAGCGAAAAGGATTGGAGTAGGCAATGGGAAGATAACTGAAGACGGTGATGGGATCGGAGAATGATGGGACAAGTGCAGCGTCGGGGTTGGATGGGTTTTTAATTTTTTGGGAGGGAGGTGGGGTTGGAATAGAGATGGGTATAGAGAAGAGTGAAAGGAACCGGATTAAATTGGACAATTCGTACAGGCAGACCATATTCTCCGCTTTCGTACCCAAGCAAATAACACGATTAACGAGGAATTACAAAAGTACAGTAATGGACACTAATATTGTACAAACAGGAACAATTGGCAGAAACATTTAACATAGTTGATGGAGCCTAATTTGTGGAGGAGCAGTCGGGACCATCCGTAGCCTCGAACCATCCGCAGCAGGAAAGAAAGAATAAGCATCATGAATGAATGAGTGAATGAATGACTTCTTTTTTTTGACAATTCCTTTGTTGTTTTTTTAAAGTATTTATTTCTTTTATCATATTTTAAGAATTATAAACATCGAATCGCTCAATGATTGTAAAGCTATAAATATTATGATGAAAATTAATGAATGTTGGTAAAGAGAGATTGATTAATCGATGTGGTTGCCATTGGTGCATTCAAAATGGAACATCCATGTCTGAGATTTTTTTTTCTTTTTCTTTAATTTGGTTTTGAAGGTTTGATCAGCGCTGCCTCTATGAGGGTTGTTCAGGAATCAACTGGGTTTTATTGACTCCGGTATTGGCATGGTCATTTTGAAACTGTCTCGGTTTCTAAGTCTCCACTGTTCGGACGTCCTCACCACTTTGTCGCCACCACACTCCCTTTCTGTCGACCCATCTTCTCACGTACAATGTCTTGGCTCGTGGAAGAGCCCGGAGATTGAGGGTAAAACGGTAATCCACAGGTGGACACAATGAGCAGGGGAATGAATGAATGGGAAAAAAGGTGGAGGGTGGGGAGGGGCAGGTGATCACCTTGGAAGTAAGAGGGGAGGGGGGATGTAAGGTTCCTGGGAGTAGAAGAGATTGTGGGTAGGAATGAGTGATGACATGAGATGGTGGTGCACCACCTGCTTGAAGCGCTGAAGGGAAGGAAGAGTGCAATTGAACATCTCTGGAAAGTGGTTCCACAAACAGGAGAAAAGGGGAACAGTGGAGTGATGGTGGGTAGTAGACCTGGATTTATGGAATTTGACGATGAGGTTTCATCAAGAATACGAGTGTCCTGAAGGAATTGGTGAGGGTCAGAGGAAGCTTGCCTGGTGGAGAGGTAATGATATGAAATTTTTTTTTTTTTTTAAGCAGGTCACCGACCTGTCTGCGATATGAGAACAGGCCTTGTCTTTTGACCTCATCTCAAGATGTTTTAATAATGTTGCAAACTTTAGATTCCACAGAATCCAGGAGAGACAGACAATATGCTCGGGCGCCAGCCCACAGGGGAGAGCAGTACTCCATTGAGGTCTGGAAAAAGGCCTCGTTGGCTGCTTATAGTTCTGATTTTTCAAAGAACAGCTGAGGATGTTCATCCTGCGGCTGGATTTGGAGGCCAGCTTTGCTGTTTGGTCAACCTAGGAGAAGTCATGACTAGTGAGGCCTACATACTCAACATACTGAACCTCTTCCAGCAGCATGCAAGTAGGTGAGTTTGTTTGACAATCTTTCTGAAACGACAGTGAGACTGATGTGCCAGTGTTGAAAGACGGGTTCCGTTTGTCAGATCAGCATCTAATGAATTCATGATTTGCAGTGGTGTAGCTGCAGTCTGCCTGTCGGTGGGATGGGGGTACTGTACGACACAATGTGGAATCATCTGCAAAAATGGAGAGGGTTTCCCAGAGCAAAGGAGAGGTGACTTATTTATATGAGGGGCAAGATTGCCACACACTGCCTCAGGCACTCCAACCCCCATTGGGATGGGAGAGGAGAATGGGGGAGGAGGAGAGAGGGAGAGGATAGGGGAGAGGAGGAGAGTCCATTGAAAGTGCAGTACCACATTGATTGCATGAGTGGAGGAAGTCAGAATGCCAGGTATGAAGGTGCAGTGTGACCACTCCTTGGCTTTTTTCACAAGATCTTGGCTATTCGTTGTTCACCTTGGCGTCTTGGTTTTCTATAGGTTTTCTTGGCGTATAGGTTTTCTATTATCATCGCTTTTCCGAAACCTTGTGAATTATTGGCTTTTTTCATTGGCTCACCTTGGCATTTATGAAAATGAGGAGTGGTCACACTGTGAAGGTGGCCCTGTATACTACAGGCAGCATAGGTTGACAAACAAAGTAGGATGCCAGACTGTCGTTTGAAATCTTTGCACATTATTTCCCACAATTGTCATCTCTTTCACAACCACATCATGGTATCCTTGGTTTGATTGTCCTCACCAAATGTTTTGATACCCAAAGTGTCGCTTTAGTTATTTAAATGCAATCTTGTACAGCAGTTCAAAGTTTTCCTTTGTATAAATCTTTATCCTAGCTGAAATAACGCTGTTTTGAAGATGAACAGAGACCCTGACTGAAAAGTTTGAAATAAATTGAGTACCTTAAGAAGTGCATAATTTTCTCCTTTATTTTTGTCGAATGACAATAGCTTCTATCCTCTTTCACCTTTTGTCTTCGTCATCGAATGGTAGCGCAGCAGAATAGCTCCGACGTTGGCGTCCTCGCCTTCGAGAATCTCTGAACGAATTGCATTTGACGAAACTGCTGTCCAGGTAGTTGAGAGCAGAAGTACTGTGGAACATCAATACCTGCAGCAGAGACCTCAAGCTAGCTGTGTTATGTTAGGTCTGATCGTCTGCTTGTTGTCGTCACGTGACGCCCCTTCCCTGTTGGGAGGATACTCATCGCTGGGTGCATGATGTCTGCACAGTCCCTGATGAAGGACTAGGTCTTGTATACTGGGCATCAATACTAGTTGGTGGTACCATCAGTTTTGAATATTGGATTGCCCTGTTTAGCATTGCCATCTGAGCATTATGTGATGCAAGGGTGATCCCAGATTCCCATCCCATAATCCTATGTTTTCTTGTCCAATGTCTTTGGACATCGTCACAGCTGTTAGATCCAAAGTCCATAAAGTTAGATCCATAACTAACAAATCCAAAGTCCTTGCGATCTGCGTCAAAGAAAAAAAAAAATTGCATTGAAGTCTCTTAATGTCCTTGAAATAAATGTATGATTCTCCATCGGTATTAAAAGACAAAAAATAACTGCCAAGGAACAGATTTGGCACAGTTGCCTTTCTCTTGGGGATATCGTGGGATCCTTCACTTGCACAATGAAATGCAAATGTGCTCGGAGATGCGGCACCCTATTGGTCCCACTGCATCCGAAGAACAGTTTTTAGTGGATTCCAACCCTGACGGTATGTGTCGATGTTATTCCATCACACAAAATCGGACTGCGTGTGGACAATTATCAAATCTCAAAGTCTGCCGTCCGTCAGATGCAAACTAAAGATGACTGTTGTGTTTTGTACGTGTTTGTGCCAACACTAATCAATAAGCTCCATTTATTTACTGTGAATCTTGAACTAATGCACTCTCAGAGCTTATTGCATGATGCTTTGTCTCTCACTCAAAATCTAAAGTGGGATATTCGCAAATCTTGGAAAGAATACAACCATTCCACATTCCCTCTTGTATGTACTCATCAAGTTTTCTTGTGTTTGAGATATTCTCCAAATGGCGTTTTTAGGGGGTCATCGTCGCCTCAACCTTCTTTGCTAGCGCACTAAAATAGATGTACTGTATGTACCTTTATGGCCATCATATTATCCATGTGTGTTCGGGGTTCCTGAAAGCAGGTCATGGCCATGAAAGGGGGAGGGGGAGGAGCAGAATTTTTATAAGGGGGAGGGGGAGGAGCATAATTTTTATAAGGGGGAGGGGGGAGAGAAACAGAATTTTGTGAGAGAAAGGGGGGAGAAGCAGAGTTTAAGGGGAGATGGTTAAAGTGTCACCCCATTTGACGGGGTTTTGTAAAAGCCAAGTGGTGATGCAATGTGTGAATTCACATCAAACGAGTGAAAATAGAGGAAGTTGTGGTGTCGTCCTCATTTCTTTACCAACAACGTAATCCATTTGTAAATTTTGTAAATTCACTTCAATTTCAAGTTGATGGAAAATTCTATTTTTCACAATGAAGAAATCAAAGGAGACATTAAAGGGAATGTTTAACCCCATTGAGGGAAACCAAAGTTCAAATACCATGGGTACTTCCCATTGTCTACTGCTGTCCTTGTCTGGCACTATATTGCAGTGCAGGCTCCTCCATGAGCCTGAGATGGAGAGGTTCACCTCCAGAAAGAAACAACATCTAAAACCCTGAGCTGTGCCCACCATCCATATGATGAAATAGTAATAACATTTGGAGCAAGTGATGTCAACTGAAAATGCCACTCCACCCTCCACCCTCCCCCCCCCCAAAAAAAAACAACAACCTGGCAAGACACAAAACCACCAAAAAAAACAAGAAAACTTCACACCTTGGTCCATGAATTGTGATCCCTTCTCAAAACTTGGGCTTCCGAACAAACCGAGCAACAATCCAACTGTCACCGTCCGCTCCCACCCCACTGTGGGATTAAATTGCAATGGTGATCGGGAAGGGAGGCTTACACCCAGAAAGAGAAGGAAAGCAGGGTTTGGATGGAGAGGGTCATTTCCACAGCACAATGCCCTTGTGTACATAGGAGGGCTTGGGTCGCTCGATTGGTAAATAGATAAATGACTGATGCTGACAGGACAGCTTACAGGTAACACACTCACCTTTGAGCAGTCTAACCCAGGTACGATTGACAACGTATTTAGTACATGAGCCAGACCAAATTAGGGTATCAAATTGCGGGACTAATTCCCATGATGATTTTTAGTTACACTCATGTATGATGTGTATGAAAATGGATGATGGATATTTCAAGCGAGTAGCTTGATGCCATTTTCAACGCTATCTTTAAAAATAGGACTGCGTGTCCTGAATCTCACCTGGATCAGGAGCAACAGTCACTCAAACCCTCCGCAGACCCCCTTAGACCTTGAGTTTTTTGTTTTTTTTTAATGCCGTGACACGGGTGATGAAGGTTGTGGTCAACTTTCAAAATGGTGTGTGTAGTTTTGGAGAAGAAAGCAAATACCTATCTTGGAGGTTAAACCACCCCCCCCCCTCTCCACCCCATAGACCCCCTTAATGAGCGCAGATTTTGATGCAGTCAATACACCTTCAACAGGCATCAGATATGAAGCTTGTGGCCAAGTTTCATCAAAATTGCGTGTTTGGTTCAAGCGATAATGATTGAAGTGTTTACAGATTCACTGCCTGACTCACTCACCTACGGACACATAACCTCCCCGGACTAAAGTCCAGGTGAGCTAATAATGGCTGCCATTTTTCAATCATAATTTATGCAAAGCAAACTATGGCTTTATGGAACATTCTAGTTTTTGGATCTTGAAAGGTTGGTGAGTAAGGTTGTTCAGCATGAAGTTCTGAGTATGCCAGTACTCATTTAGACCATTTTGACACAAACTTGGCTAACTATATGAAGAAATGTCTATAAAAATGCCTAAACTTTTGGATTTGTTTGTCTATTATGCCGATAATTGCTCCATAATTATGTTTGTCATGTAAATGAACAATTTCACATTTTAAAATAAAAATCTACATGTAATTCTACCTGTATGTGCTTCGATCATTCATTACCTCCGCCACGAAGGTGGATGGAGGTTATTTATACTGCAGCTGTTGGAAGTTTGAATTTCAAAACAAAAGCTGGTCTAACTTGATCTGAGGCACGCAAAACTTTTAAAATGCCCTCCAGTATGTTGTACTTTGCTCTCAACCCAAACCAGCTTGTGCAATTGCTATGGAATGGGAGGGAAATAGGCAAAGTGATGTGTTCTACTCAATGGTTATGCTGTTCTTGTCCTCTTCAAACCTAACCTCCTTGCTGAATGAAATCTGAACAAAGAAAGATGTGGCCGACCGGTATCGATGTAACAACATACCCTGATAGAAATTGCTCATTTATTTGCATGTTTTGATGTTGATCATCTTCATTATCACAATCACTGTCATCATCATCATCATCTTATTGTGCCAGAGCAAATCTGCAGTTTACATGCAGCAGTACACTTTGGAGTTTAGAAGTTTAGACCAATGATCATGCAAGAACAGTCCGACTGGCGGCAACTCCGTACGCACCTGCATGAGATGAGACTTGACACGACATATGGAGCTGGCAAGCCAGTCGTCCACTCAACTATTAGTTCTCCTTCCCTGTTTAATTCCCAGGCATGACCTTCCGACGGCTTGGGGATGTCTGGAAGGCTGCGCCTCCAAAGAGCGGCTTGGTAATTCGCACGAAGTGTGTGCTGCAGCAATGTGTTCGCGCATGATGGGGGC
>CM068968.1:33976501-33990977 GCA_035128595.1 Eptatretus atami
ACATAGGCCTCCTTGTCCACCCTTAGTGCACGTACAGTTTTACGCCTCAGCTCCCTGAACAGCTCAGATCTGCCATTCAACCTGGCCCTGCGACTGTGGGCAATGGTATCCAGTGTTCCTTGAGAGACAAAATTCTTCTTTGCCCTGCGGTGAGTTCCAAGACATCCACCGAGTTACCGGAGTGCTCAGTTCCTCAATACTGACCACCCGCTTGTATGTGGCAACTCTAAGTTGCACCTTAATCCAGGAGAATGGTACCATCCCAGCCTGGCTGGATGTTGCAAGCTCAGAGGATGAGAGGGTAGCTGAGAGTTTGCGAACAAGCTGAGTGGGAATTTGGGGGTCTGGGTGCTTGGGAGATCCTGAAGAGTTGTGGAGTGCTTTCAAGACACTGTCCTTGATGTTACCGGTGGATGTCTTGGAACTCACGCAGGGCAAAAGAATTTGTCTCTCAAGGAACACTGGATACATTGCCCACCAGTCGCAGGGCAGGTTGAATGGCAGATCTGAGCTGTTCAGGGAGCTGAGGCGTAAAACTGTACGTCACTAAGGGTGGACAAGGAGGCCTATGTGCGAGGATCTGTGAGGGGGTAGAGCATCACTCTGGTCAAGTGATTCTCTTCCTGCTTACAGGGGAATTCGCTCATTGCGTTCATCAAGCCCATCCCTCGGTGTACTGCTTAAGAGGCAGAGGGTGGTCGGCTCTTGACAGAGGAGTCGAAGTGAAGGCCCGCTGGGCGGTTACATTGAGCGGTTGTACCAGGCTGATCCACCAGCTGTAGAGTTGGACGTCAGGGGTGTTACAATCGCTGTTGCTGACCTTCAATCAACTTTGTTTCACCTATTGTTTGTGAAAACACAGGCTGTGGTGAACGCTTGAAATGAGGTGAAGCTCCAGGGATCTGTGGCATCCATGCTGAACTTCTCAGCTATTGGAAATGCATGCACTCGTGTCGCTGCATGGCAGTTTGTGCTCTGCCTGGAACACAGGCTCATCCCAACTGACTGGAAGAGGGCCTTGTTGTCCCTCTCTGGAAATTTAGGGTGATTGCCAGACATGCAACAACTACCGAGGGTGACGCTGCTCTCAGTGCGGCAAGGTCTTTGCTGGGATAATTCTTGATCGGGTTCGTCACCATCTGCTAAGCACCAGCGTCCGAGCAGTCAGGCTTTACACAAAGAGGTCAACGATTGACCGTACCTTGCTATTCGAGTCCCTCACCGAATGCAGACAGAGTTCTGGCAGGGGCTGCTTGCAGCTTATGTTGATCTCTGTAAAGCATTTGATTCAGTGAGAATCGTATACCCTCTGGAGAATTCTTGGTCTTCGTGAGTGCCACCAAAACTGATCGATCTGATGGTCTGATATTACTCTGTTACTGATAGTGCTGTGAGATGTGGTTGGTACCATCTCTGACTTATTTACAGTTGTTACTGGAGTTTCTTTAGGGGTGTGTGCTAGCCCCCACAATTCTTCAGCACTTGTATGGACTGGATTCTAGGAGGATGTCGGAGACATCAAGCTGCAGTGCATCATTTGGGAATGTCAAGATCTCTGACCTTGATTTCGCAGTGATGCAAGTCATCTTGTGAGAGACTTTCGAAATCCTTCTTGGGGGCCCTCAGGTGTTGAATGAGGAGTCGGAGCCATGGGATATGGTTTCTGGGTTAAAACTAAGGTCCAGGCTTTCAATGACATCTTGATGCTGCTGTCCTGTCTGTACCTGTGTGTGGTGAGGATGTTGAGGTCCTGGAGAGATTCGTTTACCTTGGCAATGATATTCATGTCCTGCTGGCTGTGAGCCAGAGGTCAACAGACGTCTGGGTCAGGCCTGTGGAGTCAGGATTCACTGGATCACGGAGTGTGGCGCTGCCGGTACCTGTGCGGGAGGACGAAAGTCCGAGTCTTCAGGTCCTTGGTGCTTCAGTCTTGCTCTATGGATGTGAGACTTGGACTCTGACCAGGGATTGAGACGGAGACTTAATTCTTTGTACCAGGTCTCTTCGGAGAATCCTTGGCTATCGCTGGTCGGCCTTGTGGTCCAACGAGCGGTTGCTGAGAGAGAATAAATGAGATTTGTTACCTGCATCGCCGTGAGCGTCAGCTGCGGCTGTATGGACATGTGGCTCGTTTTCCTGACGCTGATCCTGCTCACAGATTCTCTCAGTGAGGGAGTCTCGTGAATGGAGGAGGCCAATGGCTGACACATGCTTGTGGTTGCAGCAGCTTGATCGGCAATCTCAGGAGATGGGATGGGCCAGGCATCTGCCTGGACTGCTAGACGGAGGCACCTGAGTACGGTGAAAGTGGACGCAGCGACGCGCTGCTCTGGGCATGCTCCCATACCTGACCTGACCTGACTGTACTGTATCGTGGCATTATTGTGGTGGATTGTACTGTATTGGCGTTATTGCGGTGGGTTTGCACGGTATTGCTGCATTATTGTGGTGTCTGTATTGTGCACGTTCTTCCCTTTCATGGATGCAGCACCTAGAAGTGCTGGAACAACCTCTGGTTACTTGTCATCCCATTTATGTTGAGCTCACCTAAGGAGAATGGGGTATGAATTCGAATAGTCTGGCCAGCATAGCACAAGGCACACAATGACCTTCTTGTTTTTCCATTACAGCATCATGGGATCTTTAATATCCACCAAGAGACAGAACAGCCAGCTTGGCATCAATCTCTGAAGGATAACCATTGCTGGTGAAGAACCAGGACAGTTGATTGAAGGATTTACAGAAACGTTAACAGAGGAGTTAACGTTAACATTTTGGCCTTTCATGCCTTTACCGTTGTTAAAATTATTTATTTTTGGAATTATTTTATTGTGGGTAAGAGTGTGGGGTGGGTGGGGGGGTGTACAAATAGACCTGCCACTACTCCTTTGAAGCATGATGTTGCTTTACAATTAACCTGGCTGACTTAAGATCTTAAGATTCTGAGTTTGACGCCTATTGTGGTCGTTAACATAACACCAGTGGGGGTTGACTCAGCAATTTCATCCTTCTGAGGTCAGCAGAAAAGTACAGCTACTGGGAAGAATGAGTCATGAGCGTATACTTCGGCGGAGTGGCAACCCGTCCAAGGTCTTGCTCCCAACAACAGATAAACTGCCTAGGCATCCCGATGCATCTGAAAAATGCGAAAGGAGTGTTCTTCTTCTTCTTCCCTCATTTGTGAGGGATGAGTGTGGTTGATGTGAGAAAATGACCAGGCACAACAGCAACAGAACGAATTCCCCCTTTTACTGAGAACCTCTTGCAACACATCAATCTCTACCAAAGGATACTCATCACTCTTCCAACGAAACTACCGCTTGTGCTGTTAATGCTCACGAACGTACCTCACTTCCATCGTAATGTGGTGAATTAATCCATGAGTCAGTGAAATTTTTTTTTTGAAGTGGGCATGTATATACACAATGTATGACGTCCATGAAAATAATGGACATTTCAAACGAGGAGCTTTTCTTGCCATTTTCGACGCCATCTTTAAAAATGGCTGCCATTTTCACGCAAACATTCATGCAATTCAAAACTATGGCGCATGCCAA
The DNA here is from genome assembly GCA_035128595.1 of Eptatretus atami. NCBI lineage: Eukaryota > Metazoa > Chordata > Myxini > Myxiniformes > Myxinidae > Eptatretus > Eptatretus atami. Next base: position 33,980,059 of record CM068968.1, read on the forward strand.
ATTCTGGTGGTCAAATCTTTATTTGTACTGATCAAATGTTATATATATATATTATATATATATACACACACACATATATTACTAAAACTCTCATCTTGTATGTATGTTCCGAAATACAGCCAAAACGGTAACACAATAGCGCAAAAAATTTAGGGCCACCTTACTCACCATTCTCCTGCGGTGTGCAGTATCAAGTTTCGTTCAAATCGGGCAACGAAAAAAAATTATTAAAAAAATCAATTCCCGATTCAGTCAAGTACTCTTCGGGAGAATTTGATCAATGTAAACAACCACAGCGGTATAGTTCGCTGGAGCTAATATATATATATATTTTTTTTTCTTAAATGATTTATTTAAAAATCTCAAACATTTAGTGTAGACAAAGAACGATTTATTTTAAGCATAAAATAAACATCGCCATTTTGATATAATACTTCAGTGTTCGTTCATAATAATATTGTTTTCGAAAAATAAAAAAAATAAAAATTGTGCTCTGCCGTTGAACGATGACTCCTGAGGTAAATGCTCAAATTTCAGAGAGAAAATTTTCACAAGGTAAAACGATTTTATTTTTAAGCATAAAATAAACATCGCATTTTGATCTGATATTCAGTGTTCGTTAATAAATAAAATTGTGTTAGAAAAATAAAAAATAAAAAATTGTGCTTCGTTGAACGATGACTCTGAGGTAAATGCTCAAATTTTGTCGAGAGAAAATTTTCACAAGGTAAAAACGATTTATTTTTAAGCATAAAATTAAACATCGCGCATTCTTTGATCTGATACTTCAGTGTTCGTTCATCAATAAAATTGTTTCGAAAAATAAAAAAAATAAAAAATTGTGCTTCGTTGACGATGACCCTTGAGGTAAATGCTCAAATTTGTTGAGGAGAAAATTTTCACAAGGTAAAAACGATTTATTTTACTCCTGAGGTAAATGCTCAAATTTCTTCAAATTAAAGTTTGACCACAAAATAATATAAAATTTCGTGTCTTTTTATATACTGTATAATACTTTTTCATCAACTGCTGTCACAACGGGTTCACGGGTCGTCTAGTGCTTTTTATAATTAGGAACATGTCAATACTTATTTTAACCATTTTTATACGTGTTTGCCTCGAAATGTTTAAGATGATGAGAAAATGGCTAACTTTTGTATTTTTAACCATGCCACTTCCAAAAGATGTGTTAAGATCGGTTCAACCAAATTGGGACAGACCTTTTCTGAGCTTCTAGTTTTTGCCAACTTGCTATCCAGAGCAGCGCGGTGTTACAGTCCTGAGCGGCCATTTGGCTATTTTGAAATTCCCGCCTGAATATGAACCAACGGTCCCTTGCATTGGCAATTTGTAAACCCCATCTTTTTCTCAAAACGGGGCAAAATAATGTGCTTTTGACTTTTGGACATGGCGGTCTCTGTTCGTTCCAGAGGAACGAACGACCCAAGTTGGAGCCATTTTTTGGTTTAAAAGGAATACGAAGGGACAAAGATCGATGATTCAATAAAACAAGCACCCACAAAGTTGTGGGAACGACATATTAGAGAAATATGTATTTAAATGGGTAAAATGCTGGTTTTGGCATGCAGGACCACCTGCTTTTCAGCACTGCTCAGTTCGTGTACCACCACTGCTGTACGCTTCAGGGTGGTTGTCGGTGCAGCGTGTTTCCAATTATATATGTGTATATAGCATGTTAACAGGACTGTGCTACACTGGCACAATTCCTGGATATGTATATTGACATGGGCAAGATCTTGCTTGGACTACTGAGAGCTCTCTTATTCTTCTTCTTGCAGATGGCAGCTTGCTGCTGCGGTGGTAGCGATCATTTTGTTGGGGCACAACTATGCCACTGATGCTGTGCCCCTGTACCACTGCACTGGTACTCATTTCACCAACCTCAGAAGGATGACAGGCTGAGTCAAACCCACCTGGTGTAATTCAGTGGGAAAACGGGGCTCGAACTCAGGACCCTAAGATCCAAGCCAGCCACCTAACCACTAAACCAACACCAGGCCTTACTACTGAGAGCTGAAGAGGGGTGACTGGACTCTTCACCTGCTTCAATTTAAGCGGGTGATCCCTTGGTGCTTTGCTCTGAGCAAAGTGAACTGTCAGATACCTCCAATGTACGAGGCACATAGACACAGCTTGAAAAAACTGCCCAATGCTGTACCCAGCATTTCAAGCGAGGCTACTTGTCTGTGCGGCTCAGACAGCAAATCATTTGGCCAAACAGCAGTCGATCAAACAGCTGAAGAAACGATCAACAAGGACACAAACTGCAGGAGAACACGAGGCTTTAGTCTCCAGCCAGGGCCGATATCACGCTACTATCTCACAGCAGAATATCTGTGCTGCTGCTGTGAGGCAATCATCCAGGACCAGACTCAATTCAATTATCTGATCTCGGAATCCTCGCATCCAGAAAGACGAATCAGTATCCGAGCAATTGGTGCTTACTGAGAACGACTGGACAAATCCATTTGGCCATGACCCTTTAGATCTTGTCAGTATCTCGACTGAGAGTAGATGCCATCCCCAACTTTTCTCGTGACCTACTACATGCACTGCAGAAAGGGAAGGAGGCTTACCAGATATTTCAGGAGCAGCGCCTTCAAAAGGTGACAAAATCAAAAAGCTGAACTTGAAAGCATTTGGTGAAGTCAAGAGAAATCTGTGAAGGCACAAACAAGGAAATAGTTCTGAGGGCTGATAGGAGCTTGTTTTTGTGCACCATGATGCTTATTCACAGCAAGCCTGGTGTTGGCTTCGGGCTCATGGTAGCTGGTTTAGGATCCTAGGGCTGTGAGTTTTGAGCCCATCGGCTGCTAAATACCAGGTGGGGTTTGTCAGCCTGTTCATCCTTCTGAGGTTGGCGAAATGTTGTAGCAGTGCATCCGAAGGGGTCACAGCATCAGCGGCAACAGCCGCACTTCAAGAGATGATAGCTACTGGCAGCCAAGTTTCAATAATGACAAGAAAGAACATAATTTATTGACAGAACGGAAAGCTTGACGGCATAGACTGTTTTGTCAAACCTCTCTTGAGCCGTTCACATCGCTGGCAAATAGTGATGGAACTCTTAAAAAACAACAAAGCTGTGCTTGCCGAAAATCTAGACAGTATGTGGATCTTGCCAGAAGGACGTTCCTGAAATCCATGCAATTAACTGATTATGCTATGCTCTCATACAGAAGCTGCAATGGAGAGAAAACATACTTTTGAAGAGTCTTTAAAGTAATTGCCTGCATGCTGCTCAGGGAAGTGATCGTGTTGGTTTGTGATCTCGATTCTCAACAGGGATGAGTCCATCAAATGCTGCTGAAACAGTGAGCCGAGGATACAGGAAGGTGTACACATTCAACAGGAATAGTCACAAGGTAAAAAAAATAGGGACGCGCTCTCCTGAAGCGCACATGTATGATGGAGCAGCAGTCACTTCAAAACCCACAGACCCCCATTGGACGATGAAATTTTTTAATATGCTGTGAACAAACTTGGTACCTGTCAGGGTGATGAAGGCTGTGTTAGGTTTCATGGAATTGTGTTTGTAGTTTGGAGAAGAGAGAATATACCTATTTTGGTGGCCTCAGAACTTCCCTGTAGACTCTTAATGGCACAAGATTTTAATGCCGTCAATAACTTTGGTACATCACAGTTGAGATGTTGTGGTCAGTTTCATCGAAATTCTGTGTGTAATTTCGGGATGAAAGAGCAAATACCAATTTGGCGGTGGGGGGCAAAAACCCCTGTAGGACCCTCCGAATGAGCACAGATTTTGATGCGGTTAAGATAACCTTCGTTAAGCATCAGATTTGAAGCTTGTGGCCAAGTTATCATAAAAAATCATGTGTTCTGGTTCAAGTGATAAAGGACTGACTGACTGACTCCTCAACACTCACTCACCTATCATACTGCTCGATCACATAAGCTCACCTGGCTAAAGTACGTGAGAATAAAATTGGAGAAATTTGCTGATATGCAGTGAAACCAACAAAACTCATCAAAGTTTCTGGCAGAATCGGTGGTATAGAAGAAACAAAGGGAGAAAGCTGGCGGACCCACCAATGTTCATTACAATGAAGAAGAAATGCTTCAAATCTTACACCGGGAGAAGTGCTAGGAGGTCCAGGCTCTCAGACCCGCATGAGGAAGCTGACACTCGTCTGTTTCTTCATGCAGAACATGCCTGCTGCGCAGAGAATTACCAGGCATTGTTTTGGTGCAGATTGACACTGATATTTTTCATCGTCGTCTCAATCTAAGCAGATGCCATCAAAGAGTAAAGTTTTCAAACGTTCGTGGGATTTTAAAGGCTCACATAGGATGATTGACATCATTAAAATCACTGCAGCAGTTGGGGGAAATGAAATGTGCTCTGCACTGCCAGGGCTCATGCATGGACTGGTTGTGATACCATCAGTGTTGCTCTTGCTGAGCCAAGGGAAAATGAGAAAGGTTCTGGAAAATTGTGCGGGAGAAATCAGAAATGCTGAGAATGCGTTTGTCTCTCTTGGGAAGCATCGTGACCTGCGCCCAAGACGTTTTCACACCAAAATCCAAGAGTTACACATGTCATCTTATCTTAAAAACATGAAGGTTATGTGGTGTAAAAAATCGGCGTTGTGAACGTGTTCTGTGAAGAAGGGCGACGTCGAATCTGGATGGCCCCATCATGCCGCGAACACATTGCTGCAGCACAACTTCGTGCGAATTACCAAGCCGCTCTTTGGAGGCGCAGCCTTCCAGACATCCCCAAGCGTCGGAAGGTCATGCCTCGGGAATTAAACAGGGAAGGAAAACTAGATGTTGACGTGACGACTGGGCTTGCAGTCCAATATGTCGTGTCACAAGTCTCATCTCATGCGGTCGTACGGAGTTGCCGCCAGTCGGCTGTCTTGCATGATCATTTGGTCTAAACTTCTAAACTCCAAAGTGTACTGCTGGCATGTAAACTGCAGAATTTCTCTGGGCACAATAAGATGATGATGTATTGATGACAGTGGATTGTGATAATGAAGATGCATCAACATTTCAAAACATGCACAAAAAATGAGCAATTTCTATCAGGGTATAGTATGTTACATCGATACCGTCGGCACATCTTTCTTGTTCAGATTTCATTCAGCAAGGAGGTTAGGTTTGAAGAGACAAGAACAGCATAACCATTAGGTAAACACATCCTTGCTCTTTCCTCCATTCCATGAGCAATTGCACAAGCTGGTTTGGGGTTGAGAGCAAAGTACAACATACTGGAGGGCATTCTTAAAAGTTTTTGCGTGCCTCAGATCAAATTAGACCAGCTTTTTGTTTTGAAATTTCAAACTTCCAACGCTGACAGTAATAAAACTCTCATCCACCTTTCGTGGCGGAGGAATGAATGATCGAAGCACATACAGGTAGAAATTCATGTAGAATTTTTATTTTTAAAAATGTGAAATTGTTTCATTTACATGACAAACATAATTATGGAGCAATTATCGGCCATAAATAGACAAACAATGCAAAAAGTTTTAGGGCATTTTTTATAGACTTTCTTCGATATAGTTAGCCAAGTTTGGTGTCAAAAATGGCTAAATGAGTACTGCGCATACTGCAGAGCTTCATGCTGAACAAACTTACTCACCACACTTTTAAGATCCAAAAACTAAATGTTCATAAAGCCATGTTTGCTTTGCATAAATCTATGATTGAAAAATGGCAGCCATTATTAGCTCAACCTGGAACTTTAGTCCGGGGGAGGTTATGTGTCACTAGTGAGTGAGTCAGCAGTGAATCTGTAAACACTTCAATCATTATCGCTTGACCACAACACGCATTTTGATGAAATACTTGGCACAAGCTTCATATCTGCATTTGTTGAAGGTTTGTATGGACGCATCAAAAATCTGCGCTCATATAGGGGGTCTATGGGGTGGAGAGGAGGGGGGTGGTTTAACTTACTCCCAAGAAGCGACTTTGTTCTTCTCCAAAACTACACAACACCATTTTATGAAAGTTGACACAACTTCATCACCGTGTCACGGCATTAATAAAAAAAACAAAAAACTCAAGGCTAAGGGGTCTGCGAGGGTTTGAGATGGACTGTTGCTCCTATCCAGGTGGAATTCAGGACACAGTCCTACTTTTTAAAGATAGCGTTTTGAAAATGGCAATCAAGCTACCGCTTGTAATATCCATCATCATTTTTTACACATCTTACATGCAGTGTCACTAAAAATCATCATGGAATTTGAGTCCGCAATTTTGATTACCCTAATTGTCTGGCTCATGTACTAAATACGTTGTCATCGTACCTGGGTTAGACTGCTCAAAGGTGAGCTGTGTTAACCTTGTAAGCGTCTGTCATCATCAGTTCATTATATCTATTACGCAATCGAGCGACCAGCCTCCTATGTTACACACAGTGGCATTGTGCTGTGGAAATGACCCTCTCCACAAACCCTGCTTTCCTTCTCTTTCTGGGTGTAAGCCATCCCGTTCCCGATTCACCATTGCAATTTATCCCAAGTGCTGGTGGGAGCGGACGGTGACAGTTGGATTGTGCTCGGTTTGTTCGGAAGCCCAAGGTTTTGAGAAGGGATCAACTTCATGACCACAGGTGTGAAGTTTTCTTGTTTTTTTGGTGGTTTTGTGTCTTGCCAGGTTGTTGTTTTTTTTTTTGGGGGGGGGGGGGGGTGGAGGGTGGAAGTTGGCATTTTCAAAGTTGACATCACTTGTCCAAATGTTATTACTATTTCATCATATGGATTTGGTGGGCACAGCTTCAGGGTTTTAGATTTTTGTTTTCTTTCTGAGGTGAACCTCTCCATCTCAGGCTTCATGGAGGGCTCGCACTGCGAATATAGTGCCGCAAGGACAGCAGTAGACAATGGGAAGTACCATGGTATTTGAACTTTCGGTTTCCCTCAATGGGGTTAAACATTCCTTTAATGTCTCCTTTGATTTCTTCATTGTGAAAAATAGAATTTTCCATCACTTGAAAATTGAAGTGAATTTACAAATTTACAAATGATTACGTTGTGGTTAAAGAAATGAGGACGACACCGCAACTTTCCTTATTTTCATCGTTTGATGTGAATTCACACATTGCATCACCACTTGGCTTTTATTCAAACCCCGTATGGGGTGACACTTACCATCTCCCCTTAAACTCTGCTCTCCCCTTTCTCTCACAAAATTCTGTTTCTCTCCCCCCTTCCCCCTATACAAAATTATCTCTCGCCCCTCCCCTTATAAATTCTGCTCCTCCCCCTCCCCCCTTTCATGGCCATGACCTGCTTTCAGGAACCCCGAACACACATGGATTAATATGATGGCCATAAAGGTACATACAGTACATCTATTTTAGTGCGCTAGCAAAGAAGGTTGAGGCGACGATAAGCCCTTAAAACGCCTTTGGAGAATATCTCAAACACCAAGAAAACTTGATGAGTACATACAAGAGGGAAATGTGGAATGGTTGTATTCTTTCCAAGATTGCGAATTATCCCACTTTTAGATTTTGAGTGAGAGACAAAGCATCATGCAATAACGCTCTGAGAGTGCCATTATTCAAATTCAAGTAAATAAAATGGAGCTTATTGATTAGTGTTGGCACAAAACACGTACAACACAACAGTCATCTTTAGTTTTGCATCTGACGGACGGCAGATTGAGATTTGATAAATTGTCACGACGCAGTCCGATTTGTGTGATGGAAAACATCGACACAACCGTCAGGGTTGGAACACTAAAAACTGTTCTTCGGATGCAGTGGACCAATAGGTTTGGGCCCGCATCTCCGAGCACATTTGCTTTCATTGTGCAGTGAAGGATTCCCACGGATATCCCCAAGAAAGGCACTGTGCCAATCTTGTTCCTTGGCAGTTTATTTTTTTGTCTTTAATAACCGATGGAGAATCATACATTTATTTCAAGGAATAGAGACTCTCATGCAATTTTTTTTTTTCTTTGACGCAGATCGCAGACTTGATTTGTTAGTTATGGATCTAACTTTATGGACTTTGGATCGTAACAGCTGTGAGAATGTCCAAAGACAATTGTGACAAGAAAAACATAGGAATTAGGGTGGGATCTGGACTCACCCTTGCATCAACATAATTGCTCAGAATGCAATGCTAAACAGGGCAATCCAATATTCAAAACTGATGTACCACAACTAGTATCTGATGCCCAGTATAACAGAGCCTAGTCCTTCATCAGAGACTGTGCAGACATCATGCACCCAGGATGATAATCTCAACAGGGAAGGGGTCAGTGACTGACAAACAAGCAGACGATCAGACCTAACAATAACCAGCTAGCTTGAGGTCTCTGCTGCAGTATTGATTTCACGAGTAACTTCTGCTGCTCAACTATGGACAGGCAGTTTCGTCAAATGCAATTTTCGTTTCCAGAGTCTCTCGAAGGCGAGGACGCAACGTCGGGAGCTATTCTGCTGCGCTACCATGTCGATGACGAAGACAAAGAGGTGAGAGGATAAAGAAGCCTATGTCATTCGATCAAAAATATAAAGGAGAAATATGCACTTCTTAAGCGTACTCAATTTTTTCAAATCTTTCAGTCAGGTTGTCTCTGTTCATCTTTCACAAACAGCGTTATTTTCAGACTAGGATTAAGATTTTACAAAGGAAAACTTTGAACTGCTGTTACAAGAATTGATTTAAATAACTAAACGCGACACTTTGGGTATGAAAACATTTGTGTGAGGACAATCAAACCAAGGATATCCATGATGTGGACTTGTGAGAAGTAGATGACAATTGTGGGAAATAATGTGCAAAGATTTCCAACCGACAGTCTGGGCATCCTAACTTTGTTTGTCAAACCTATGCTGCCCTGTAGTATACAGGGCACGCTTCAACAGTGTGCACTCACTCATTTTCTAAAATGCAAGGTGAGCCATGAAAAAAGCCAATAATTCCAAAGGTTTCGGAAAAGCGTGATAATAGAAAACTATACGCAGAAACCTAAGAAAACCAAGACGCCAAGGTGAACAACGAATAGCCAACGATCTTGTGGAAAAAAGCAAGGAGTGGTCACACTGCATCCTTCATACCTGCATTCTGAGCTTCCTCCACAATGCAATCAATGTGGTAACTGCATTTCAACTGGGACCCTCCTCTCTCCTATCCTCTCCTCTCTTCCTCCTCCCCCATTCTCCTCTCCCATCCCAATGGGGGTGGAGTGCCTGAGGCAGTGTGTGGGAATCTTGCCCCTCATATAATTAAGTCACCTCTCCTTTCTCTGGGAAACCTCTCCATTTTTGGCAGATGATTCCACATTGTGGTCGTACAGTACCCATCCCACCGACAGGCAAAACTGCAGCTACACCACTGCAATCAATGAATTCATTAGATGCTGATCTGACAACGGAACCGTCTTTCAACACTGCACATCAGTCTCACTGTCGTTCAGAAAGATTTGTCAAACAAACTCACCTAACTCTTGCATGCTTGCTGGGAAGAGGTCAGTATGTTGAGTTTAATGTAGGCCTCACTAGCATCGAACTTCTCCTAGGGTTGACCAAAAGCAAAGCTGGCCTCACAAATCCAGCCGCAGGATAACATCTAGCTGTTCTTTGAAAAATCAGAACTATAAGCAAGCCAAGAGCTTTTTCTTCAAGACCTCAATGGAAGTACTGCTCTCCCCTGTGGGCTGCGCACGAGCTATTGTCTGTCTCTCTGGATTCTGTGGAATCTAAGTGTTGCAACTTATTAAAACATTGAGATGAGGTCAAAAGACAAGGCCTGTTCTCAATTATCGCCAGACAGGTCGGTGACCTGCTAAAAAAAAAAAAATTTCATATCATTTACCTCTCACCAGGGCAAGTTTCTCTGACCCTCACCATTCCTCAGGACACTCGCTTTTTGACTGAAACGCTCATCTCAAAATTCCATAAATCCAAGGTCTACTACCACCATCACTCACTGTTCCCTTTTTTTCTCCTGTTGTGTGAAACCATTTCCAGAGATGCTTCAATTTGCCAAACTCCTCCTTCCTTCGCTCTTCAGCAGGTGGTGCACACACATCGCAATGTCAATCACTCATTCGCTACCCACAATTCTCTCTCACTCCAGGAACCTTAACCCCCTTCCCCTCTTACTTCGCAAGTGATCACCTGCCCCTCCCCACAGACCTTTTTTTCCCATCTCATTCATCTCCCCTCTCATTGTGTCCACCTGTGGATTACCGTTTTACCCATCAATCTCCGGGCTCTTTCCACGAGCCAAGACAATTGTACTGTGAGAAGATGGGATGACAGAAAAGGAGTGTGTGGCGACAAAGTGGTGAGGACGTCGAACAGTGGAGACTTAGAAACCGAGGACAGTTTTCAAATGACCATGCAATACCGGAGTCAATCAAAACAGTTTGATTTCCTGAACAACCTCATAGAGGCAGCGCTGATCAAACTCAAAACCAAATTAAAGAAGAAAAAAAAATCCAGACCGGATGTCCATTTTTGAATGCACCAATGTGGCACCACATCGATTCACAAATCTCTCTTTACCAAAACATTCATATATTTTCATCATAATATTTATAGCTTTACAATCCATTGAGCGAATTCGATTGTTATAATCTTAAAATATGATCAAAAGATAAATACATTTTAAAAAAACAACAAAAGGAATTGTCAAAAAAAAAGTACTTCATTCAACTCATTCATTCATGATGCTTATTCTTTCTTTCCTGCTTGCGGATGGTTCGAGCTACGGATGGTCGCGCGACTGCTCGCTCACACAAGTTAGGCTCCATCAACTATGTTAATGTTTCTGCCAATTGTTCCTAGTTTGTCAATTATTGTGTCCATTACTGTACTTTTGTAATTCCTCGTTTAATCGTGTATTTGTTGGTACGAAGCGGGAGATATGGTCTGCCTGTACGGAATTGTCCCAAAATCTCTCCTT
>CM068968.1:33995315-34018141 GCA_035128595.1 Eptatretus atami
TGAACAGGGGCATCGATATATAATATGAGTGAGGAAATGAAAACAACAATTTTATCGTTAAGAAATCATTGCGGCCTGTTCTAGGGGAAAGCAGGCCAGAAAACATGGTGCTTCAGACCCGCGAGCGTTACCCAGAAACACCTTAATACCCCAGACCAGCGGTGGCTGAGATCGCCTGATGAAGGATATAATTAAATATGGCCGTTTTAAGATCTTTCAAAACCGGTTGTTTAATTACCCAAACACCCAATTTTCAGCAATACACTTCCTTGGAGTTTTCTTAGTATCATGCAAAGTTTTCAGCTGCTAGTTTTATAGTTTAGACTTTATGGAAAGACACGCACCACTGACACACACACACACTGACACACCCACATTGCCTTTTATTAGTAGTAGAACTATAGATGATATATGGAAACACGTAGAAACAATCACTGCTTTAATACTTCTTTTTTTTAACCCGACCGTTGCAGTACTGGGACATGGACATGCTTTCAATAAGGTGCATACCTTCCATTTTTTTATACAACCTTTGAAAAATCATTATTTTATTTCCCATGGAATTCAATATGTGAACGCTGTGGTTTTGATATGAAATATCAAAAAAAAAAATGTATGCCTCCCACTGACGAAGTCGCATTTTGTTTTTGGGTTTCCGGTTCCGTGATGGGTTTCATTACGGCATAACTAAGAATGGCTTAAGGATCAAGTTGAAACTGGTACAAGTATGTAATTGACAAATTGATGTAAAATGAGCTGATTAGATTATTGGGTGTCAAGAGGTTCAAAGTCATGAAATTCCTGGAGGTAAAAAATTCTGTTACTACGCCAACTTTGTAACCATTGATGGGATTTGACCAGACTTTGGGTCAAGTAAGCATACATTATGGTACAAATACTGACTGAATATATTTTCGCATCTCAAAAGGTTCAAAGGTCAGAGGTTCATGTCAGATAAATTAATGTTATACTGAGGAACAGCTAAGGATTTCAATCAAACTTGTTTTACAAGTTATGATAATGATTGTAACAATGTGAGCAAGGCATATTGTCGATGACGTAACGTCGAATTGTTGTCTTATGATTTATGTTGCAGTTCTCCATGAGTGTTAGATTAGTTCAAACAAATGTTTTTTAAATCCTCATTGTGAACGTCAGCCATATGCTTAACAGTACTTGGAGTTGGCTGCACTGTTGCCACACATCAGTGTCCTCCTTTGTCATACACCTGCCCAAAGAGGTGTGCGCGTCTCACTGCAGTGCATGTCTGCAACTTTTGTAGCAGTGCGAAGGTACAAGATGGTCGACATATCCGCACACACACGATGGGGATCTGAGTGAACGTCCGTTTCCATGCGACACTTGTCACAACGCTTATCCGTCGGAAACACCTGCAGAGGCACATGCTGTAGTGCTAGAAACCTCATTCGGGTCTTTGGCAGACACGTGCCTCAGTAACCGTTTCCCCTATATTGTTGGCACGTTTCTAAAAATGCAGTTTGTGATTTTTAAAGGCAAGGTGGTCACTTTAAAGTCACCCACTGTTTGACCCTATCAAACCTCTTTCCCTAGGGTCACACCAGCAGCAACAGCTGTGTATGCGGCGTGCGGCCAGTATTTGCACTCTTCAAGTAGCGTGGATCCATTTTGGCACACGGCATACGGCGTTTGTTCAAGGTGTCTTGCACAAATGAGGTGATGAAGGATGGCGATGAGGACAACAAGCAAACACCAGCACTCTGAAGAACAGAAACATCACAGTTAAAAAAAAAAATTACCAACGAACAGATGCCCAACTAAAAGTCTTGTCCTTGATGGGAGGGGCGCTTACTCAAAACAACTGGATATATATTTTTGTGGGTTAAACAGACGACCTGCGGCTTTCTTCGGATATTGTCCGATGCGATTCTTTGCCTTCGGAGCAAGTCGGGCACGTGGACTGTATCTGTTGGACAGGTAATCAAAGAAACCGAATCCCATTTCTTTTGGTCTGAGGAGCGAAAGGAGAATGTAGAAATTAAGTTTGGGAGTTATACTCATCTCATGGTTTTATCTTGTAAATAAATTTTGTTGTAATCATCCGATGGAAAGTACACCTCGTGCGAATATTAAATTATAGTTGGACGTTTAAATCCATACCTGGAGGAAGTGGGAGAAATTATCATCCGTATCCTGACTGATGTGCCTTGGAGGTGAATTTGGCTGCAACCTCATGAGGACCTTTGAATGTAGGATCTTGAAAATATATATATATTAAAATTAATAAATATGTCAACACTTATGAAGACTGGATAAGAAAAACGGTGAGGGAAAATGGACAACAGGAAAACCTGTGATGAGATGCCATGCATGCACATAGCTTGGAAAGGAGTTGCAGTTTAAAAGAAGACAAGATCTCAGGTGTTGCAAAGTCACAGATAATGAGAGATATGTGGTGAGGGAAAGGGGGAGGGGGGGGGCAGCAGGAGGAATAGAGTTTGAAGACCTTCAAGGGAGAGGTGTGAACATCAGCCTCTGGCAAGACTGTTGCCCCATGAGAGAAGAGTGGAGCAATCGATGTCGGTGAGCATAAGGTGACTCCTCGTCCTTCGTGGCAGCAGGAGCATCAATGGCTGAGCACGCTTGCCATGATGCGGTGCCCCTTTTACCATTCACTGGACTGCATTTCACCACTATCAGAAGGATGACACGGCTGCTTAATCCACTGATGTTAATTCAACAGTAGGAAGGCTCAAATGCAGGACCCAACTATTCCAACAGCCCTCTATACTGCAAGAGCCAACACCAGGCTTGTTCAAGTGATTTGGGAAGTAACGGAGCAAAGTATGACTTTTCGTTGGTAAAATGTTAAGTGAACATGGGGGGAGGGGGTGGAAGGGTAAAATGAATAGTTGGAGGACCAAACCAGAAGAGCCTTGTAAAGACACAAAGGCTACCGACCAACCTGCCTGTGCGAGTAAGAATCAGACCCTGAACTTGGCCGCCTTCTGAGAATCCATACACCAGGCAGGGCTAAAATCCACAGCTTCAGGGAGCAGGATAGAAGCAGCTTGCACCATTCTATAGCGGGGAGCCCACATCCATTACCTCACTCATGTGACAAGACTGGTCATCTTCCTTAACATTTTTCTCAGATGGGCAGAAAGGGATGCTGCCACTGTCTTCTTGCCCAAAAGTGAGATGAACAGTGCGTGACATAAAGTGCAGTTGTCTGTAATATAAGTGATACTATGTTTCAGTTAATGAAAGGAATCCAAATTATGACCTAAAAAACAATGATGTGGTCCCGGGATCGCAACCTTATGGGGGCAGCAACATCAGAGCAAACTGCTTGTCTTTCAAGGTGCACACAAAATCTTTTCCAGTGTCGCGGAGGGCACCTTGGATTACCTTATACTGACAGCTTGAAAGAGAGCTATAGCGTAAGGTCTCAGACAAAATTGAATGATGGAAACCCCAGTGAATGGCTGTGACTTCTTTGAAATCGAGGGGCATCCATCGGATTAATTCAACACGACAGGCAGCAGCATGTTCTATGGTGGAATAACCTGGACAGAAGCAAAACTGATTGATTGAGAGAGATAGTTAGACTTGGGAGGTCTTACTTGCAATGATTGATTCCTTCACTTTCTTATACAGGGTAAAGTGGGCGCGTAGGCTGTCAAGAGCGGTTGTTCATTCAGTGGATTGTTACTAAATGGCACTGTCTCATGATAGGCTTGCTGTTCAAGTATAATGACTAGTCAATCGAGAGTGAAACATTGCAGGTCAGGGTGAACGTATCTCAGGATGTAAAGCCTTGATCTCATGCTCACTATTGCAGTTTCGGTGGAATCCAGCATAGCCGAGGAATGTGCTCGACATTTTTGGATCAAGCTGCTATGTGGAAGGTGTCATAAAGTGTTACGGGTGCGTACATGAAAGTAGATGTGTTTTTCGGAATACGTTCATGACAGGCACGCACACCCCATGTCTTGGCATTGTTAGACAGAAGTTTATGAAGACTTCAAAGAGCCCACACAGATACGCATGCTCAATGGGCTCGTTACACCTCCCGAGAAGGAGAACGAAGAGGCAAGCCCGGCACTCAACGAGGAGAGGACGGTTAGCGAAACGCTTTGGATTTCCATGGCTCGCATGGGAAGGCAGCACAACTGAATGCACGCAAGAGAGTAATGAAGAAAAATAATTTGGAGTGGAATGAACCGAAAAGATTGGAGTAGGCATGGGAGATGAAACTGAAACGTAGTGGATCGGAGAATGATGGGACAAAGTGCAGCTCGGGTTTGGATGTTTTTATTTTTGGAGGGAGGTTGGTGGAATAGAGATGTGGTTATGGAGAAGAGTGAAAGGAACGGATTAATTGGACAATTCGTACAGGCAGACCATATTCTCCGCTTTCGTACCAAGCAAATAACACGATTAACGAGGAATTACAAACAGACATGTAATGACACTAATTATTACAAACTGGAACAATTGCAGAAACATTAACATAGTTTGATGGAGCCTAAGCTGTGGAGGAGCAGTCGGACCATGCGTAGCCGAACCATCCGACAGCAGGAAAGAAGAAAGCATCATGAATGAATGAGTGAATGAATGACTTCTTTTTCTTTTGAACAATTCCTTTGTTGTTTTTTTAAATATGTATTTCTTTATCATAGTTTTAAGAATTATAAACATCGAATCGCTGCAATGATTGTAAACTATAAATATTATGATGAAAATAATGATGTTTTGTAATAGAGAGATTATTAATCAGGTCATGTGGTGGCATCAAATGGACTCATGTCGATTTTTTTCTATTGTTGAATTGACAGCTGCCCTATAGGGTTTTAGGAAAACTTAGATCGTGCTGTCTTGACTGGTAAGTCACTGGTCGACTCTACATTTGACATCCTTTCTGTGACTCTTCAGTAATTGGCTTGAACCGACCTAGTGAGGTTTTATTGATTTTTTTTTTATTGATTTTTTTCAGTTCTTTTGCTCTTCTTGTTGGTTTTGTTCGAATTTTATTTTTAATTTGTTTGGTATTTTCGGTATTGCATGTGTTTTTGAAATGTCTCTTTTTTATTATGTACTGTTCGGCTCTCACACTTTGTCGCACACTTCTTTTTGTTTATCATTCTTTTTTTAAGTTTTTTTGGCTCGTTTGGAAAGGCCCGGATTTTGATGGTAAAACGTAATCCACAGGTGACACAAGGAGAGGGGAATGAAGTGAATGGGAAAAAAAGGTCTGTGGAGGGGCAGGTGATCACCTTGCGAAGTCAAGAGGGAGGGGATTAGTTTCCTGGGAGTGAAGAAGGATGTGGTAGGAATGAGTGATTGACAGATTAGCGATGGTGGTGCACCACTGCTTGAAGAGCTGAAAGGGAAGGGGAGGAGTTGGCAACATTGAACATCTCTGGAAAATGTTCAAAACAGGAGCAAAGGAAAGGAACAGGAGTGATGGGTAGTAGACCTGGATTTATGGAATTTGACGATGAGGTTTCAGTCAAGAATGCGAGTGTCCTGAAGGAATTGGTGCAGGGTCAGGAAACTTGCCCTGTGAGAGTAATGATATGAAATTTTTTTTTTTTTTAAGCAGGTCACCGACCTGTCTGCTAATATGAGAACAGGCCTGTCTTTGACCTCATCTCAAATGTTTAATAATGTTGCAAACTTTAGATTCACAGAATCCAGAGAGACAGACAATATGTCTCGGGCGCCAGCCCAAGGGAGAGCAGTACTCCATTGAGGTCTGAAAAAAAGGCCTCGTTGGCTTAATTCTGATTTTTCAAGAACAGCTAGATGTTATCCCTGCGGTCTGGATTGTGAGCCAGCTTTCTGTTTGGTCAAAACCTAGGAGAAGTCATGACTAGTGAGGCCTACATAACTCAACATACTGAACTTTTCAGCAAGCATGCAAGGTAGTGAGTTTGTTTGACAAAATCTTCTGAACGACAGTAGACTATGTGCCAGTGTTGAAAGACGGGTTCGTTGTCAGATCGCATCTAATGAATTCATTGATTTGCAGTGTGTAGCTTGCAGTTTTGCCTGTCGTGGATGGGTACTGATACGACCACAAGTAGGAATCATCTGCAAAAATGGCAGAGCGTTCCCAGAGAAAGGAGATGTGAACTTATTATATGAGGGGCAAGATGTCCACACACTGCCTCAGCACTCCAACCCCCATTGGGCATGGGGAGGAGAATGGGGAGGAGGAAGAGAGGAGAGGATAGGGAGAGAGGAGGTCCAGTTGAAAGTGCAGTACCACATTGATGCATGTGTGGAGGAAGTCAGATGCCAGGTATGAAGATGCAGTGTGACCACTCTTGCTTTTTTCACAAATCTTGGCTATTCGTTGTTCAACCTTGCGTCTTGGTTTTCTTAGGTTTCTGCGTATTAGTTTCTATTATCACGCTTTTCCGAAACCTTGTGGATATGGGCTTTTTTCATTGGCACCTTGCATTTATGAAAATGCAGAGTGGTCACACTTGAAGGTGGCCCTGATACTACAGGGAGCATAGGTGACAAACAAAGTAGATCCAGACTGTCGCTGTTGTGAAATCTTTGCACATTATTTCCACAATTGTCATCTCTTTCAACAACCACATCATGATCATCCTGTGGTTTGATTGTTCCTCACAAAATGTTTTATACCCAAAGTGTCCTGTTAGTTATTTAAATCAATTCTGTCAGCAGTTCAAATTTCCTTTGTATAAATCTTATCCTAGCTGAAATATACGCTGTTTTGAAAGATGACAGAGACCCTGACTGAAAAGTTTGATAAAAATTAGTACCTTAAGAAGTGCTTAATTTCTCCTTTATTTTTGATCGAATACAATACTTCTATCCTCCTTCACCTTTTGTCTTCGTCATCGAATGGTAGCGCAGCAGAAATAGCTCCGACGTTGCGTCCTCGCCTCCGAGAATCTCTGAAACGATTGCATTTGACAAACTAGCCTGTCCAGTAGTTGAGAGAGAAGTACTGTTGAACATCAATACCGCCAGCAGAGACCTCAAAGCTAGCTGGTTATGTTAGGTCTGATCGTCTGCTTGTTTGTCTCACTACGCCCCTTCCCTGTCTGAGATTACTATCGCTGGGTCATGATGTTGCACAGTCTCTGATGAAGACTAGGCTTGTTATACTGGGCATCATACTAGTTGTGGTACCATCAGTTTTGAATATGGAATTGCCCTGTTTAGCATTGCATCTGAGCATTATTGTTGATGCAAGGTGAGTCCCAATCCCAATCCCATAATCTATGTTTTCTTGTCCAATGTCTTTGGACATCTCACAGCTGTAATCCAAAGTCCATAAAGTTAGATCCATAACTAACAAATCCAAAGTCCTTGCGATCGCGTCAAAGAAAAAAAAAAATTGCATTGAGTAGTCTCTTAATGTCCTTGAAATAAATGTATGATTCTCCAATCGCGTATAAAAGACAAAAAAATAAACTGCAAGACAAGATGGCACCATGCCTTTCACTTGGATATCTGGATCCTGTCACTGCACAATGAAATGCAAATGTGCTCGGAGGATGCGGGCCAAACCTATTTGGTCCCACGCATCCCTGAAGGAACAGTTTTTAGGTTCAACCCGCGTATGTTGCGATGTATTTTCCATCACACAAATCGGACTGCGCGTGACAATTATCAAATCTCAAATCTGCCGTCCGTCAGATGCAAAACTAAAGATGACTGTTGTTGTTTTACGTGTTTGTCCAACAAATCAATAAGCTCCATTTTATTTACTGTGAATTTTGAACTAATGCACTTCTCAGAGCGTATTGCATGATGCTTTGTCTCTCACTCAAAATCTAAAGTGGGATAATTCGCAATCTTGGAAAGAATTACAACCATTCCACATTCCCTCTTGTATCGTATCATCAAGTTTTCTTGTGTTTGAATATTCTCCAATGGGCGTTTTAGGGCTTCATCGTCGCCTCACCTTCTTGCTAGCGCACTAAAATAGAGTACTGTATGTACCTTTATGGCCATCATATTATCCATTGTGTTCGGGGTTCTGAAGCAGGTCATGGCCATGAAAGGGGGGAGGGGAGGGCAGATTTATAAGGCGAGGGGGCGAGGAGCATAATTTTGTATAGGGGAAGGGGGAGAGAGAAACAGAATTTTTGTGGAGAAAGGGAGAAGCAGGTTTAAGGGAGATGGTTATAGTTCACCCCATTTGACGGGGTTTGTCAAAAAAGCCAAGTGAGTGATTTGCAATGTGTGAATTCACATCAAACGAATGAAAATTAGAGTGAAGTTTCGGTGTCGTCCTCATTTCTTTAACCAACAACGTAATCCATTGTGTAATATTGTAAATTCACTTCAATTTTTCAGTGATGAAAATTCTATTTTTCACAATGAAGAAATCAAAGGAGACATAAAGGGAATGTTTAACCCCATTGAGGAAACCGAAAGTTCAAATACCATGGGTACTTCCCATGTCTACTGTGTCCTGTGCGGCACTATATTGCATGCGAGCCCTCATGGCCTGAGATGGAGGTTACACTCCAGAAGAGAAACAACATCTAAAACCCTGACTGTGCCCACCAAATCCATATGGATGAAAATAGTAATAAACATTTGGAGTCAAGTGATGTTCAACTGAAAATGCCACTTCCACCCTCCACCCTCCCCCCCCCCCAAAAAAAAAAACAACAACCTGGCAAGACACAAACCACCAAAAAACAAGAAAACTCACACCTGTGGTCATGAATTATCCCTTCTCAAAACTTGGGCTGCCGAACAAACCGAGCAACAATCCAACTGTCACCGTCCGCTCCCCCCCACTTGATAAATTGCAATGGTGATCGGGAAGGAGGCTTACACCCAGAAAAGAGAAGGAAAAGCAGGTTTTGGATGAGAGGGTCATTTCCACGCACAATCCCTTGTGTAATAGGAGCTTGGATCGCTCGATTACGCGTTAAAGTATGATAAAATGACTTGATGCTGAACAGACGGCTTACAGTACACACTCACCTTTGAGCAGTCTAACCCAGGTACGATCTACAACGTATTAGTACCAAGCCGGACCAAATTAGGTATTCAATTGCGGACTAATTCCCATGATGATTTATTACGGTACATCTGTAGATGTTATGAAAATGGATGAGGATATTAACAAGCGCGTAGCTTGATGCCATTATTGCAACCTATCTTTAAATAGGACTGTTCCTTGAATTCACCTGTATCCGGAGCAAACAAGTCACTCAAACCCTCGCCAGACCCCTTAGTACCTTGAGTTTTTTGTTTTTTTTAAATGCCGTGACACGGGTGAATGAATTGTGGCAACTTTCATCAAAATTGTTAGTGTTTGTAGTTTTGGAGAATAAGCAGATGACTCTGGAGTTAAGTAAACCACCCCCCCCCTCTCCACCCCCATAGACCCCCTTAAATGAGGCAGATTTTTTGATGCGTCAAACACCTTCAACAGCATCAGTATAGAATTTGCTGGCCAGTATTCATCAAGTATACTCGTGTTGTTCAAGCGATAATGATTGAAGTGTTTACAGATTCACTGCCTGACTACTCACCTACGCGACACATAACTCCCGGACTAAAGTCCAGGTTGAGCTAATTAATGGCTCCATTTTTCAATCATAATTTATGCAAAGCAAAACTATGGCTTTATGAAACATTCTAGTTTTTGATCTTAAAGGTGTGGTGGTAGTTTCAGCATTAATGCTGAGTTATTGCCATACTCATTAGCCATTTTGACACAAACTTGGCTAACTAATCGAAGAAATTCTATAAAATGCCTAAAACTTTTGATTGTTTGTCTATTGCCTGATAATTGCTCCATAATTAGTTTGTCATGTAAATGAAACATTTTCACATTTTAAAAAAAAATCTACATTAATTCTACCTGTATTGCTTCGATCATTCATTACCTCCGCCACAAGGTGATGGAGTTAGTTTATTTACTGCAGCTGTTGGAAGTTTGAAATTTCAAAACAAAGCTGTCTAATTTGATCTGAGGCACGCAAAAAACTTTAAAATGCCTCCAGTATGTGTACTTTGCTCTTCAACCCAAACCAGCTTGTGCAATTGCTATGGAATGGAGAAATAGGCCAAAGGATGTGTTCTACTCCAAAGTGGTTTTATGCTGTTCTTGTCCTCTTCAAACCTAACCTCTTGCTGAATGAAATCTGAACAAAGAAAGATGTGGCCGACCGGTATCGATGTAACAACTACCCTGATAGAAATTGCTCATTATTTGCATGTTTTGAGTTGACATCTTCATTATCACATCACTTCATCTCATCATCATCTGATTGTGCCAGAGCAAATTCTGCAGCTTTACATGCAGCAGTACACTTTGGAGTTAGTAATTTTAGACAATGATCATGCCGAAGACATGCCGACGCGGCAACTCTCGACACCTGCATGAGGATGAGACTTGTACACGACATATTGGAGCTGGCAAGCCAGTCGTCCACTCAACTATTAGGCTCCTTCCCTGTTTAATTCCCGGGCATGGACTTCCGACGGCTTGGGGAATGCTGCGAAGGCTGCGCCTCCAAAGAGCGCTGTAATTCCACGAAGTGTGTGTGAGCAATGTGTTCGCGCATGATGGGCATCCAGATTCGACTGCCCTTCTTCACAGAACACGTCACAACGCAGATTTTTTACACCACATACCTCAGTTTTTAAGATAAAGATGACATGTGAACTCTTGGATTTTGGTGTGAAACTCTTGGGCAGGTCCCGTATGCCCAGAGAGACAAACGCATTCAGCATTTCTGATTTCTCCCGCACAATTTTCAGACCTTCTCATTTTCCCTTGGCTAGAAGAGTCACCACTGATGGTATCACACCAGTCAGCATGAGCCCTGGCAGTGCAGAGGCACATTTCATTTTCCCCCAATGCTGCAGTGATTTTATGATGTCATCTCCTCATGTGAGCCTTTAAAATCCACGACGGTTGAAAACTTTACTCTTAGATGGCACTGCTTAGATTGACGCGACGATGAAAAATATCATGTCATCTGCCACCAAAACAATGCCTGTAATTCTCTGCGAGCAGCATGTTCGCATGAAGAAACAGACGAGTGTCAGCTCCTCATGCTGGTCTGAGAGCTGGACCTCCTAGCACTTCTCCCGGGTAAGTCTGAAGCAATTTCCTCATTGTAATGACATTGGTTGGTGCCACTTCTCCTTTGTTTCTTCTATACACGATTCTGCAGAAACTTTGAGGCTTTTTGTGGTTTCACTGCATGTCAGCAAATTTCTCCCAATTTTTATCTCACCGTACTTTACCAGGTAGCTTATTGATCGAGCAGTATCGAGATTAGGTTGATTGAAGTGAGTGATGAGTCAGTCAGTCAGTCTTATCACTTAACCAAACACATATTTTTTGAAACTTGGCCACAAGCTTCAAATCTATGCTTAACGAATGTTCTTAACCGCATCAAAATCTGGCTCATCGGAGGTCTACAGGTGGTTGTTTGCCCCCCCCCAAATGGTATTTGCTCTTTCACCGAAATTACACACAGAGAATTTCGATGAAACTTGACCACAACATCTTCAAACTGTGATGTACCAAAGTTATGACGCATTAAATCTTGGCCATTAAGGAGTTACAGGAAGTGTTCTGAGCCACCAAAATAGGTATATTCTCTTCTTTCCAAACTACAACACAATTTCCATAAAACCTAAAACCCAAAACGAGCCTTCAATTCCCCACCCTGACAGTACCAAAGTTTGTTCACGCATTTAAAAATTCAATCGTCCAAGGGGGTCTGTGGGTTTGAGTGACTCTCTCCATCCAGGTGCCCTCAGGAAGCGGTCCTATTTTTTAACCCTTGTGATCTATTCTGTTGAGATGGTGTACACCTTCCTGATCCTCGGCTACCACATGTCATCACATTTGATGGACTCATCCTGCGTGAGAATCGTAGATCACAACAACACGATCACTTCCACTGAGTCAGCATGCAGCATACTTAAAGAGCTCTTTCAAAAGTATGATTTCTTCCATGACTTCTGTATGATAAGCATAGCATCATCAGTTATTGCATGATTTCTAGGAACGTCCTTCTGCAAGATCACATACTGTCTAGATTTTTCGGCACAGCACAGCTTTGTTCGTTTCTTAAGAGTTCCATCAATATTTGCCAGCGATGGTAGTCTCAAGAAGGTTGACAAAACACGGCATGCACGTCAAGCTTTTCGGTTCTGTTCAATAAATTTTTCTTTTCTTGCATTATGGAAGCTTGGCTGCCAGTAGCTATCATCTCTTGAAGTGCGGCTGTGCCGCTGATGCTGTGACCCTCTTCGGAGTGCACTGCTACACATTTCGCCAAACCTCAGAAGGATGACAGGCTGATCAACCCCACCTGTATTAGCAGCCGATGGGGCTCAAACTCACAGCCCTAGGATCCTAACCAGCTACCTGAGCCGCAAGCCAACACCAGCTTGTGTGCAATAGCATCATTGACAAACAAGCTCCATCAGCCTTCAGAACTATTCTGTTTTGCCTTCACATATTTTCTTCTTACTTTCACCAAATGCTTCAAGTTCAGCTTTTTGATTTGTCACCTTTTTGAAGCGCTGCTCCTGAGATATCTGGTAAGCCTCATTCCTTTCTGCAGCTGCAGTAGTAGGTCACTGAGGAAAGTCGGGATGGATCTACTCCAGTCGAGCATACTGACAAGATCTAAGGTCATGCCAAATGGACTTTGTCCAGTCCGTTCTCCAGTAAGCCACCAATTTGCTCGGATTATCTGATTCGTCTTTCTGGCGAGAATTCCGAGATCAGTAATGAATTGAGTCTCGTCCTGGATGATTGCCTCACACAGCAGCACGATATTCTGCTGTGTAGATAGTAGCTGATTCGTCCCTGGCTGGGAGACTAAAGCCTCGTTCCTCCTGCAGTTGTGTCCTTGTTGATCTTTCTTCAGTCTGTTTGATCGATCTGTTTTGGCAAATGGATTCCTGTCTGAGCCGCGACAGACAAGTAGCCTCCTTAAATGCTGGTACAGCATTGGGCAGGTTTTTCAAGCTGTGTCATATGTGCTTCGTACATTGGAGGTATCTGACAGTTCTTCCTTTGCTCAGAGCAAAGCACCAAAGGGATCCCCGGCTTAAATTGAAGCCAGGGCAAGTCCAGTCACCCCTTTCAGCTCTCAGTAGTAAGCCTGGTGTTGTTTAGTGGTAGGTGGCTGGCTTGGATCTTAGCGTCCTGAGTTCAGCCCCGTTTTCCACTGAATTAACACCAGTGGGTTGACTCAGGCTGTCATCCTTCTGAGAGTTGTGAAATGAGTACCAGTGCAATGTATCAGGCGCACAGCATTCAGTGGCATAGTTTGTAGCCTACCAACAAATGATCGTACCAGCAGCCAAAGCTGCCATCTGCAAGAAGAAGAATAAGAAGCTTCTCATGCCAAGCAAAATTCTTGCCTCATGTCATATACTATCATCCAGGGGAATTGGGCCACTGTTAGCCAGTCTTTAACATGCTCTATATACACATATTATTGAAACACGCTGACACCACAACCACCCTAAGCTGTACAGCAGTGGTGTACACAGAACTGAGCAGTGCTGAAAAGCAGGTGGCTCCTGCTATGCCAAACCAGGCATTTATACCCATTTAAATACATATTTCACTAATATGCTTTTCCCACAACTTTGTGGGTGGCTTGTTTATTGAATCATCGATCCTTTGTCCCTTCGTATTCTTTTAAACCAAAAAATGGCTCCAACTTGCGGTCGTTCGTTCTCTGCGAACGAAACAGAGACCGCATGTCCAAAAGTCAAAAGCACATTATTTTGCCCCGTTTTGAGAAAAAGATGGGTTTACAAATTGCCATGCAAGGACCGTTTGGTTCAATTCAGGCGGGAAATTTCAAAATAGCCAAATGGCCGCTTCAGACTGTTACACCGCGCTCTCGGATAGGCAAGTTGGCAAAACTAGAAGCTCAGAAAAGGTGTCCCAATTTGGTTGAACCGATCTTTAAACATCTTTGGAAAGTGGCATGGTTAAATAACAAAGTTAGCCATTTTCTCATCATCTTAACATTTCGAGGCAAACACGTATAAAAATGGTTAAAATAATATTGACATGTTCCTAATTATAAAAAGCACTAGACGACCCTGAACCCGTTGTGACAGCAGTTGATGAAAATATATATACAGTATATAAAAGACACGAAAATTTATATAATTTTGTGGTCAAACTTTAATTTGAAGAATTTGAGCATTTACCTCAGGAGTAAAAAAATCGTTTTTACCTTGTGAAAATTTTCTCCTCAACAAATTTGAGCATTTACCTCAGGAGTCATCGTTCAACGGAAGCACAATTTTTATTTTTTTTATTTTTCGAAACAATTTATTGATGAACGAACACTGAAGTATCAGATCAAAATGGCGATGTTTATTTTATGCTTAAAATAAATCGTTTTTACCTTGTGAAAATTTTCTCCTCGACAAAATTTGAGCATTTACTCAGAGTCATCGTTCACGAAGCACAATTTTTTATTTTTTATTTTCTAAACACAATTTATTTAGTTAACGAACACTGAAGTATCAGATCAACAATGCGATGTTTATTTTATGCTTAAAAATAAATCGTTTTTACCTTGTGAAAATTTTCTCCTCGAGAAATTTTGAGCATTTACCTCAGAGCATCGTTCAACGGCAGCACCAATTTTTATTTTTTTTATTTTTCGAAACAAATTTATTTTATGAACGAACACTGAAGTATTATATCAAAATGGCGATGTTTATTTTATGCTTAAAATAAATCGTTCTTTGTCTACACTAAATGTTTTGAGATTTTTAAATAAATCATTTCAAGAAAAAAAATATATATATAATATATAAGCTTCAGCGAACTATACCGCTGTGGTTGTTTACATTGATCAAATTCTCCCGAAGAGTTACTTGACTGAATCGGGAATTTGTATTTTAATATTTTTTTCGTTGCCCGATTTGAACGAAACTTGATACTGCACACCGCAGGGAGATGGTGAGTAAGTGGCCCTAAATTTTTTGCCTATGTGTACCGTTTTGGCTGTATTTCGGGAACATACATACAAGATGAGAGTTTTAGTAATATATGTTGTGTGTATATATATATAATATATATATATAACATTTGATCATACAATAAAGATTTGACCACAGAATTTGGCTGCGCCATAGTTTTGAATGCATGAATGGTGCTTGTGAAAATGGCAGCCATTTTAAAGATGGTCTCGAAAATGGCGAAGAAAAGTGCTCTCGTTTGAAATGTCCATTCATTTCATGGACGTCATACATTGTGTATATACATGCTCCACTTCAAAAAAAATAATACTCGTACTCATGTGATTTAACTATCACTATTACTATTGGGAAGTGAGGTACGCTTGTTGATCATATTAACAAGGCAAGACGGTGAGTTGGTCGTTGGAAGAGTGATGATATACGTGTAAGTATGTTGCAAGAGGTCTCAGTAAAAGTGGGAATGTCTGTTGCTGTTGGTGCCTGGTCATTCCTCACACTACAACCACACTCATCCCTCACAAATGAAGGGAGAAGAAGAAGAACCACTCCTTTCGCATTTTTCAGATGCATCGGGATGCCTAGGCAGTTTATGTTGTTGGAGCAAGACCTTGGACGGGTTGCCACTCCGCCGAGTATACGCTCATGACTCATTCTTCCCAGTAGCTGGTACTTATTCTGCTGGACCTCAGAAGGATGTAAATGCTGAGTCAACCCACCTGGTGTTATGTTAACACACAATAAGGGCTCAAACTCAGAATCTTAAATCTTAAGTCAGCCAGGTTAATTGTAAAGCCAACATCATGCTTCAAAGGATAGTTGCAGGTCTTATTTGGACACCCCCCCCCCCACCCCCACTCTTACCCACAATAAAATAATTCCAAAATAAAATCTAATTTTAACAACGGTAAAGGCATGAAAGCCAAAATGTTAACGTTAACCTCCTCGTTAACTTTTCTGTAAATCCTTCAATCAAAACTGTCTGTTCTCAACCAGCAATGGTTATCCTTCAGAGATTATGCCAAGCTGGCTGTTCGTCTCTTGGTGGATATTAAAGATCCCATGATGCTGTAATTGGAAAAACAAGAAGGTCATTGTTGCCTGTGCTAGCCTGGCCAGACTTATCCAAAATTCATACCCCATCTCTTAGGTGAGCTCAACATAAAGGTGGATACATATATACCAGGTTGTTCCAAGACTTCAGGTCTCTACCATTGAAAGGAAGAACGGTGCAAATACAGAACACCACGAATAATGCACAATGTACCGTCAAAACCCACCGCAATAACGACAATACAGTACAATCCACACTATAATGCCGGATACAGTACAGTCAGTCAGTCAGGTATGGAGCATGCGCCAGAGCAGCGCGTCGCTGCGTCCACTTTCCACCACTGCGGTGCCTCTGTCTAGACCATTTCCAGGCAATGCTGCCCATCCCCATTCCTGAGATGCCGATCAAGCTGCTGCAACCACAAGCATGTGGTCAAGCCCATTGGCCTCCTCCATTCACGAGACTCCCTCACTGAGAAATCTGGTGAGCAGGATCAGCGTCAGGAAACGAGCCACATGTCCATACACAGCGCCAGCTGACGCTCACGGACGATGCAGGTAACAAATCTCATTTTATTCTCTCAGCAACCGCTCGTTGGACACAAATGCCGACAGCGATAGCCAAGGATTCTCCGAAGAGACCTGGTACCAAAGAATTAAGTCTCCGTCTCAGATCCCTGGTCAGAGTCCAAGTCTCACATCCATAGAGCAAGACTGAAGCACCAAGACCTGAAGACTCGACTTTCGTCCTCCCGCACAGGTACCGGCAGCGCCACACTCCGTGATCCAGTGAATCCATGACTCCAACAGGCCTGACCCAGACGTCTTTTGACCTCTGGCTCACAGCCAGCAGAGAGCATGAATATCATTGCCAAGGTAAACGAATCTCTCCAGGACCTCAACATCCTCACCACACACAGGTACAGACAGGACAGCAGCATCCAAGATGTCATTGAAAGCCTGGACCTTAGTTTTAACCCAGAAACCCATAATCCCAGTGGCTCCGACTCCTCATTCAACACTTGAGGGCCCCCAAAAGGATTTCGAAAGTCTCCCACAAAGATGACTTGCATCATCTGCGAAATCAAGGTCAGAGATCTTGACATTCCAATGATGCACTGCAGCTTGATGTCTCCGACATCCTCCCTAGAATCCAGTCCATACAAGTGCTGAAAAATGTGGGGTAGCACACACCCCTAAAGAACTCCAGTAACAACTGTAAATAAGTCAGAGATGGTACCACCACATCTCACAGCACTATCAGTAACAGAGTATAGTTTCAGACATCAGATCGATCAGTTTTGGTGCACTCCACGAAGACCAAGAATTCTCCAGAGGGTATACCGATTCACTAGAATCAAATGCTTACAGAGATCAACATAAAGCTGCAAGCAGCCCCTGCCAGAACTTCTGTCTTGCATTCGGTGAGGACTCGAATAGCAAGGGTACGGTCAATCGTTGACCTCCTTGGTGTAAAGCCTGACTGCTCTGGACGGCTGGTGCTTAAGCAGATGGTGACGAACCCGATCAAGAATATCCCAGCAAAGACCTCCCGGCACTGAGGCACGCACCCTCTGGTAGTTGTGTGCAGTCTTGGCAATCACCCTAACCTTTCCAGAGAGGGACAACAAGGCCCCTCTTCCAGTCAGTTGGGATGATGCCTGTGTTCCAGGCAGAGCACAAACTGCATGCAGCGACACGAGTGCAGCATTTCCAATAGCTTGAGAAGTTCAGCATGGATGCCACAGATCCCTGGAGCTTCACCTCATTTCAAGCGTTCACCACAGCCTGTGTTTCACAAAACAAAGGGAAACCAAGTTGATTGAAGGGTCAGCAACAGCATTGTAACACCCTGACGTCCAACTCTACAGCTGGTGGATCAGCCTGGTACAACCGCTCAAGTAACCGCCCAGCGGCCTTCACTTCGACTCCTGCTGTCAAGAGCCGACCACCCTCTCCTCTTAATGCAGTACACCGAGGGATGGGCTGGATGAACGCATATGAGCGAATTCCCCTGTAAGCAGGAAGAGAATCACTTGACCAGAGTGATGCTCTACCCCCTCACAGATCCTCGCACATAGCCTCCTTGTCCACCCTTAGTGACGTACAGTTTTACGCCTCAGCTCCCTGAACAGCTCAGATCTGCCATTCAAACTGCCCTGCGACTGTGGGCAATGGTATCCATGTTCCTTGAGAGACAAAATCTTCTTTGCCCTGCGGTGAGTTCCAAGACATCCACCGGTAACATCAAGGACAGTGGTCTTGAAAGCACTCCACAACTCTTCAGGATCTCCCAAAGCACCCAACCCCCCAAACTCCCACCAGCTTGTTCGCAAACTCCTCAGCTACCCTCTCATCCTCGAGCTTGCAACATTCCGCCAGGCTGGGATGGTACCATTCTCCTGGATTTAAGGTGCAACTTAAGAGTTGCCACAACAAGCGGGATGTCAGGTATTGAGGAACTGAGCACTCCGGTAGACCCTGCAGTTCTGATCATCTCCACGACCATCAATGAGAACATGGTCAATTCTCTTTGCCCCTCCGGCATTGAATACCAAGTCCAGTGATGAGCCTGTGGCGCTAAACCAGAACGCGCCACCCTAAGTCCATTGCTCTAGCAAAGTCAAGGAACTTAGTGCTATTCCTGTTCCAGACAATGGGGCACCACACAGTCTCATCACCATCCCTATCAGTTCCAGTCGATGCATTGAAAATCCTCAAGACTAGAAGATATATTCTCGCCTGGGGCACTGATCAACCACAGACTCGAGCGTGGCATGGAATGCATCCTTCACGGGAGTCACTCGCTTCAGTCGGAGCATAAACAGAGACCAAGAAAATGACACCTAAGAGTGACGAATCCTTAGTCTCATAATACGCTCATTGACTGGTGTTACCTCAATATCATTGGAGTCAGGCTTATTGACCAGCTACAGCAACTCCTTGAGTATGGTAACCACCAGAGCGACCAACCAATAGTAGTGTTACCACCACCATGAACTCGCCGCAATCCGGTCTCCAACCTCAGAGAGTGCTCAATACCGATGTCCAAACGCTTGAGCTCAGATATAACAGAGACAGGTGATCATCCTCTCTTGGAAGAGGTCATTCCAGGCACTCACCGAAGACCGCCTCACGTTAACCCAAGGAGACCGCCGTCTGGTGGACGACACCTCACACCACCCCTGACACACCACTACTGCAATCTGTCCGGTTATGTTACCCCGTGGTTCCATCCTCTCATCAAAGATTGGGTCCTGAATGCTTTCACCAATCCCATCATCGTGGAGCTGCCCTGCGAAGGGAAGCTGCACAGAGTACTCCATGGAGTGGTTTTCAGATTTTTTGCGTTTTTGTGTTTTGCGGAATGAAGGGTTTCACGGTGCCGGAGTGCAAATCCTGCCACCAACCTGCCTAATAAGAAGTACCCAACTGCAGGAGACGTCCGCAACACAGTGTTGGACTAGATATGGATGGCCGTTGGCTCACAAGGAGCTCCTCCGCCCTTTGACAGGTTTGTTTTAATCCTGCTGGTGTCCATATCCCAAACACCTCCTCACAGAAAACCTGCGGGGTAGATGTTTAGTCACCGACAACCCGACCATGGAACAGTTAGTACAGGTTACATGGTACCTGTTAGCAGGTCACAGATCTAACCTCACCTGACCTGACAATAATCCGGCACAATACAGTACAATCCAAACCAATAATGCACAATACAGTACAACTCCACCACAATAATGCACAATACAGTACAATCCAACACAATAAAGTACAATCCACCACAATAAAGTACAATCCACCACAATAAGTACAATACAGTACAAACCACACAATAATAGACAATCCACCACAATAATGTACACCACACATAATGTACAATAAAGTACAATCCACCACAATAAAGTACAATCCACCACAATAATGAATACGTACAATCCAACACAATAAAGTACAATCCACACATAATGTAACCACAATAATACAATACAGTACAGTCCACCACAATTAATGTACACACAATAATGTACAATACAGTACAGTCCACCCACAATAATGTACACCACAATAATGTACAATACAGTACAGTCCACCACAATGCAGCTCCCGTGGTCCACACGAGTAACTCTCTGCAAACATATAAAACTTCAGCGCCGCCAAAGTATTTATGATTTATTTACTTCCAACGGCCGACACCTTGGAACGGAGCACGTGTTCCGGTCACCAAGTTTTACTAACTACAAATAATCCACTCGTGACCCAGAAAAGTGTTTATTATTTAAATACGTCGCGGTAAAATATATATATATATATATAATATATATATATATATATATATATAC
The DNA here is from genome assembly GCA_035128595.1 of Eptatretus atami. Taxonomy (NCBI): domain Eukaryota; kingdom Metazoa; phylum Chordata; class Myxini; order Myxiniformes; family Myxinidae; genus Eptatretus; species Eptatretus atami. Next base: position 34,015,691 of record CM068968.1, read on the forward strand.
AGTATATACTGTATATACAGTTACACGTGTCTTGTACACGATTGTTAAGTATTATATCGATTTAGTCAAACTGTTTGAGTCTGGCCAAACGGGGATGATGGGGACAAAACAAACAAACATTTTATTTACCTTAAAAAAGTAATTATTCAATAAACGTCGATGTTGTAGATTAAGTTTATTGCACGAATTGACCTTATAGTAAACAAAAGATAAGGAAATTTAAAATCATCAGATTAATGTAGGGCACAGAGGAAAGGAGGAATGATGGATTGTGTGTTGTTCTTCTCGTGTTCTGTGGTGTGTTAATGGACGACAACGTGCCGACAGTCAAGTCAAGGCAGCGTGAACATTTCACTTGATCCCAAGTTGATATATTTTAAAAACGATTGTTACCGATGTGAATTCCACCGCGGGAAGTTGGGAGGCGTTTTAATCCTCGATCACCCTGTGAGTGAAGAAACTGCTCTTAACAAAAGAAATACTTTTAATAAAAATAAACAAACTGGAAAAATTTACAAAAAAAAAATTCTCGAATGTGCGTACGTATAATATAGACATGCTTGATTTGGTGACTTGGCCCGGAAGCTCCTCCCGTTCGCTCCCCCCGGAAGCTCCTCCCCGTTCGCTCCTCCCCGGAAGCTCTTCCCCGTTCGCTCCTCCCCGGAAAGCTCCTCCCCGTTCGCTGAATCGTCCCTTCGGCCTGCACGCACTCCTCGCACCCCCTCACACCCTCATGCCTTTCCTACCTTTGTAAAAATGTTTAAATTATGAACCCTTTTGGATTTTAGTATTCTTGCGACCTCTTTCTCTAGCTACCTTAAATCAGCTAATTAACGCAATTCTTGCAATGTATTTTTGGAAACGTTTTGAGGCGGTGTATTTACGACGTTTTATTTCCTTCATTTCGTAAAGAGGAACATTTTTTGATTTTTTTTTTCGCTCTGTTTATATCGTAAATATGTGTCGTAAATATACTTGTCAAAAAATATATATATATTAACGCGGTAAAGCCAAAATTGAAAAATCATCATAATCGGCGGAAAAAAAGAGGAAAAACGAAGTCTCTCGTTGAATCACGGGAAACCAACCGCAGGCTCCTTGTCCGATCGACATCTCGCGATATCTTGCACCTCGTTCCGTTCCTGATAACTACTGGCGGCGAAGTGTCGCGATATCTCGAGCTGCCACGTTCGCTGACGATTTGCTCGTTGGATAAGGTTGGGAAGAACCGATTTTCGTGATTCATTCGATAATCTCGCGGCTTCTGGTTCACAGTTATTCGGTGTTTAAGCACCAAGGACTCGATCTCTGTGCAGCATGGGGAAGAACAAGAAGGGGAAAGTGAATGAACCGATGGCAGGTAAGTGGAGGTGTAAGGTGTGCGTGGCCGTGGCCGTGTAATATGTATCATGGGGACCGGAGCTCGGGAACGAGGTTGGACGCGAATACGGACGAGAGTGTAAGAAATATGTTGATGACATAAATCAGGAGCTGGATTATTATTAATAAAAACCTAAAACGTTTAAACAGATCGAACAGAAACAGAGAGTTTGGTTTTGGGGTAAAAATAGAATTTCACAGGAAAAATGTCGATATCGTGTTTTAACCCTTAAACGATCCTCGGGATAACTGATTACACGTGGACATGGATTTGGTAATTTAATATGTGGGAATTGTGTAACTTGTGCTTTTGTAAAGGGGAGGATTTTACTTCCTCGTCTTGCGTCGTCGTTTTGCTTCCTCGTCGCCTGTCAAGAAGCAGAAATCACGATACTTTAAAAGTAGAAGGCACAGATCTATTTATGGACATTGCATCCTCTGTGCCATGACCAAGATGAGGAGCTGTATCCCTTGCACTCGCAACCCCATCCCCAACACCACCCCCTTTTACACCCCATCCCCAACACCACCCCCTTTTACACCACCCGCCTTTACAACCCCATCCCAACACCACCCCCTTTACACCCCCATCCCCAATCCACCCCCTTACACCCCCATCCCCAGCACCACCCCATTTTACACCCCTGACTCCAGCACCACCCCATTTACACCCCTGACTCCAGCACCACCCCATTTTACACCCCTGACTCCAGCACCACACCCCATTTTACACCCCTGACTCCAGCACCACCCCATTTTACACCCCTGACTCCCAGCACCACCCCATTACACCCCTGACTCCAGACACCACCCCATTTTACACCCCTGACTCCAGCACCACCCCATTTACACCCCTGACTCAGCACACCCCATTTTAACCCTGATCCAGCCACCACCCATTTTACACCCCTGTGACTCCTAATCATGCTCAGCCCATTATCACCTGACTCCAGCAGCATACCCCATTTACATCACCCTGATTCCACCCCATTTTTCACCCCTGATCCAGCACCACCCATTTTTAACCCCTTGACTCCGACCACCCCAATTTTACACCCCTGGAATTCTCCT
>CM068968.1:34021019-34038294 GCA_035128595.1 Eptatretus atami
AACGCCCCTTTGCACTCCGGACACCCAACACCACCCACCCTTTTGCACTCCGACCCCAAACCAACCCACCCCCTAGTTTTGCACTCCGGACCCCAACACCACCCCCTTTTGCACTCCGACCCCAACACCACCCACTCCTTTTGCACTCCGGACCCCAACACCACCCCCTTTTGACACTCCGGACCCCAACAACCACCCCCTTTTGCACTCCGGACCCCAAAACACCCACCCCCCTTCTTTGCACTCCGGACCCAACACCACCCCCTTTTGCACTCTCGGACCCAACACCACCCCCTTTTGCACTCCGGACCCCCCACACACCCCTTTTTGCACTCCCGGACCCAACCACCACCCCCTTTTGCACTCCGGACCCCAACACCACCCCTTTTGCACTCCGGACCCCAACACCACCCCCTTTTGCACTCCGGACCCCAACCACCACCCCCTTTTGCACTCCGGACCCCAACACCACCCCCTTTTGCACTCCGGACCCAACACACCCCCTTTTGCACTCCGGACCCCAACACCACCCCCTTTTGCACTCCGGACCCCAACACCACCACCCTTTTTGCACTCCGGACCCCAACACCACCCCCTTTTGCACTCCGGACCCAACACCACCCCCTTTTGCACTCCGGACCCCAACACCACCCCTTTTGCACTCCGGACCCCAACACCACCCCCTTTTGCACTCCGGACCCCAACACCACCCCTTTTGCACTCCGACCAACACCACCCCCTTTTGCACTCCGGACCCCAACACCACCCCCTTTTGCACTCCGGACCCAACACCACCCCCTTTTGCACTCCGGACCCCAACACCACCCCTTTTGCACTCCGGACCCCAACACACCCCCTTTTGCACTCCGGACCCCAACACCACCCCTTTTGCACTCCCGACCCCAACACCACCCCTTTTGCACTCCCGACCCCAACACCACCCCCTTTTGCACTCCCCGACCCCAACCACCCCCTTTTGCACTCCGGACCCCAACACCACCCCCTTTTGCACTCCGGACCCCAACACCACCCCCTTTTGCACTCCGACCCCAACACACCCCCTTTTGCACTCCCGACCCCAACACCACCCCCTTTTGCACTCCGGACCCAACACCACCCCCTTTTGCACTCCGACCCAAACACCACCCCCTTTTGCACTCCCGGACCCAAACAACACCACCCCCTTTTGCACTCCCGACCCCAACACCACCCCTTTTGCACCCCTGACCCAGCACCACCCCCTTTTGCACCCCTGACCCCAGCACCACCCCCTTTTGCACCCCTGACTCCAGCACCACCCCATTTTACACTCCCAACCCCAGCACCACCTCCTCCCTAACACCATCCCCTTTTGCGCCCCCGAGCCCCCAACCCGTTGTCCCCACCCCAACTCCCACCCACTCTCCTACCCCCATTGCCCTTCCCACCACGTTGTGCCCCTGGCTGTATGTATGTTCCCATCTTGTAAATGCACTCACCCTGCATTGTAACTGATTTAAAACCCGAACCCTTTCTCACTGACAACTGAAATCCATTATTATATATTTATTTTTTAATTACCTCCACCACTGAAGGTGAAGGACATTATGTTTTCATCCCTCTCTGTCTGCTACTTGCAAAATTGAAGATTTTGGTCGGTCAATTTTGTTATTCTGTCTGTCTGTCTGTCTATCACCTGCAGGTCACAATTCTAAACCGATCGTCATGAAACCTTACCAAGTTGTAGAGGTAGTAACTGAGAAGCCTATTGATTTTTGAGGTCAAAGGTCATCTTGAGGTCAAATTTCTAAAATCATTTTTTATCCGATTGACTTAAAATTGAACAAGATTTGCATATTGCACCACTGGATTGGGAGACACAACTATTTTTGAGGTCAAAAGGTCAACTCAAGGTCGAACTTCTAAAATCATCAAATTTCATCCGATCCACCTGAACTTTGATTAAGACTGTCAATTTTAATCTTGATGAAATGGACAATTTTATGTATCCATGGCAACCTTTGGAGAGGGGAGTGGATTTTGCAACTACCGAGCTCTGCACGACATCTTTTAATTTGTTTGTTAATTGCCGGAATCAGAAGGATTCCGGCAATTATGTTGGTTCGATTGTGTGTGTCATTCTGTGTGTGTCTGTCTGACTGTTGGGTAGTCAATCTAGTCTACCCTTATTATCAGTATTTCTGTCGATATGTTTGTCTGTCTCTGTCTGTATGTATGTCTGTTCGGTTCAGTGCTCCGTTAATACAATGGCGATTTCGATGAAACTTGTTGGTAGGTTTCATACCATGAATAGTTGTGTGCAAATGAGAACTGTTGCTATGGACCCATCCGTTGCTAGCAACGGACCTTTGAAATTTTCAAAAAAATCGGCCACGAGCGACTGTGGGCAGTACATTCGGCCATATTGTCAAAATTTCCAGCCGGATCTTATGAAAATGGTGGAGAAGATAGGACTTAGAATGAACCCTGGTCGAAAAAATAAAAAAACGAAGTTCGTTATATCATCAGAGACTGTGATCTAGATTTAATGGACTGTATGAGTAGGTTCACGGTATGTCCTAGTTATGTGTGATAAAGAACCGTTGCTATGGATGCTTTTGTTGGCTATTAACGGCTGACAAACGACTAAATTCGACTTGATCGACTACCCATGTCCGCCTACCGGTTTGTTGGGTAGTCGATCTAGTCAAAAAATAAATTTTTTTTGAGATTTGTTCTACCCTTATCAGTATTTAAAATGGCGATTTCAGTTAATACAATGGGATTTCGATGAAACTTGGTGGGTAGTTGTTCATACCATGACCTTTTGTGTGCAAATGAGACTATTGCTATGCACCACACCGTTGCTAGCAACGGGACTTTGGAAATTTTTGAAAATATAAAAATTATTTTTTTTCTAAATCAAAAATCGGCCGGAGCGACTGTGGGCAGTACATTCAGCCATATTGTCAAAAATTTCCAGCCGGATCTATGAAACTGTCGGAGAGATAGACTTTGAATTGAACCTGGTCAAGAACATATAAAAAAGAAGTCGTTATTATTAAGACATGATACAGATAATGAACTGGTTGGTAGGTTATGGTATGTCCTAGTTTGTGTGAGAAAGACTTGCTACGGACCCCTCCGTTGCTTAGCAAGCGGCCGAAAAACCTCTAAATGTGGGGGTATTTTAACGAAAAACAATCTGAGATTAATGAAGTCGAATCATGAATTTCTTTGTGCTTTCTCAGTCATTCCATCGAAGGGCCCTCGCGTCAGGTTCTATTGGGTAGTGACTACCCATGTCCGCCTACCGGCTTGTCTGTCTTTGTGTGTTTGTTTACCCTGTAGCAGCCACACCGTTTCAGCGATCATGACCAAACTGGGTACAGACGTCAGCCATGGCCCAACTTAGACACTTGTCGTTTTTGGTGAATCTAGGTCAAGAGGTCAAGGTCACGAAAACCGAAATTCTTATTTTCGCATAACGTCCGCTAAAATGGTCGTATCGACTTCAAACAAATCAAAATATTTATCTTCAATATGCATCACATATGTCAATTGGGGTGTCACTCCAACACCTTCTTAGGGTCGGGGGTCGAATGTCGGGGGGGGGGGGGTGTTGCGTCAAATTCTTCAAATTCGATAAAAACGCCCATTTCAAGTCCGATTGGCTTCGAAGTTATGATCATGAAAACTAAGTGCAATTAATCATTAAACAGAGCACTATCGACTTATAGAAATCAAGTATTGATTTCCAGGATTTTGTTTTTTCAGAGATCATGGAGATATGACAAAGTTATTCCGGCAATTCCTTGCTTACCGAGCAATTTCATTTGTTTGTTTGTGCACAGGATACCTCAAAAGGTTGTGGACGGATCCGGATGAAATTTTGTGGACAGGTTAGGTGTGTGACAAGGACGAACTGATTAGATTTTGGTGTAGAACCGGATCCGGATCCGACTACTAGAATTTTTTTGTGATTCTTCACCATTGAGAGATTTGGCCAAAAATGATACATATCACGATATCTCAAAAAGTTGTGGACGGATTCGGACGAAACTTGGTGGACACATTGGGTGTGTGATGAGGAAGAATTGGTTAAAGTTTAGTGAAGGTCCGAATCTGGATCTGGATACGAGAGTTATTTAATTTTAATGTGATTCTTCACCATTGATAGGGCCAAAAACGATATAGTACTGTATAGTATGGTATTTCAAAAGTGTATTGGGCCCGATATGTTCTCATGGATCAGGCATGACGTGGCGGAGGTATGCGCTCTACCGAGTGCCCTTCTAGTTATTATATTATTTAATTAGAGTGCCTGAGATGATTTCAGAGGTGGGGGTTGGGGGGGGGGGTGAGGGCAGGTTTGTCAGGGGTGAAATGGAGAGGAAGGTAATGATGTCTGTGGTGTAGGAGAGACAGGAATGTAAGTTGGAGTTCCTGGTGCCTGTGCATTATTATTATTATTATTGTTATTATTTTGAGTTATTTTTCTGCACTTGTCCTATGCATGATTATAGAGATTATCGTCGACGCAGTTGATCGTGTGTAACAATCTTAATATCTATGAACGAATGGAGTGTAAGAGACTGTGTGTAAGTGCAGTTCATTTTGTGTTTTTTGTTATGAAGTTGCTATGTCTGGCCTTTCTGGAGGAGGTGAGGGTGGGAGTGAGAAGGGAATGGACTTTGCTCAGTTGTTTTTGCTCAAACTCGTTACCATTGTCTTGGTGCAATATCTCAAACTGAGGATGTTGGGCTACCTGTTTTGCAGGTAGAGCGAGCTGATAGATTATCAGGGCATCAGGTTTGAGTTTGGCTTTTTATAAAGGGGGGGATGGTGAAGCAACAGTAGTTGGTGAAGAATGAAAGGGTGGGGTTTTTAATCTTGTTTCATTACATCTCAAACATTTGCCCCAAGGCTTTTCACAAATATTTTGAATGATGTTTCAGTGGGAAGTAGGGAAACGTGGGGTTGCACAAGCAGTTGTGTGTAGTGCATTGTATGAGCCTCCTATTATTCATCGCCGTTGTTGTTTTATGGGATAACGAAGATGAGTGTTGAGCATGATGAAACCTTGATTGCTCTTTTAGAAATCTTTCTTTAGTTCTTTATCTTACTGACTTTTAAGATTGTACCTTACTTGGACTTGATGTTGCCTTCCTCCCACCCCACTCCTGCTTTCCCTGCAGTTGCTCCTCCCAAGAAGAAGGTTCCGCCTCAGAGTAAGCTTTGTGTTTTTAATCCCACTCCTTCCATCCCTTCATTTGAAGATCTCAGTTCCGACAGCGCACTCGTATTGTTTCTGACCTTGTGCAACTGTCCATATTTCAAGTGATGTAATCTTTCCATCCAGCATTTTCTGCTGTCCATTTGCTGGAATTCACTCCGAGATGTTAAATACACTTTGGTGTCCTCCCCACCCCACCTCCTCCACACGCACATGAGTGAGCCATTGTGTGCCGGCACCCTGTTCACATTGCAAATCCCTGCCTTGATCTACCCTCCCCCAACCCCAACAGCATTTCCATCACCCACTAGTGTTAAAATTAATTTGCATTTTAATATTTATTTATTTATTTATAACTAGCAGCATCCATTTACTATCTCCTCCAGTTCAGGAAGTTAAATCCTCTGGATCTGGGGGTAACAAGGGAAGTAAAAACAAGAAGGGGAATGCAGCGAAGGGGAGCAAAGCTTCTCCACGCCGAGGAATGGGGCTCGGACTGAAATGCCTCATCATGGCCGCCTTGGTTGGTGGAATAGCCGTCGGCATGGTGGTACTGGGCATCGTCAACGTCGGTGTCGTCAAAGGTATGTTGATGAGGGTAAGACTATCGAAGGGAAGCTGAGGACCGGGGAATGTGGATAGGAGGACCAGTTTAGAAATTTTTTTTTCGGAATGAAAGTGCAATTGAGGATTGGTGAATTATTTCAACAAAGGCCTTGCATCTCGTGATTTCAGAACACCTAGCACCGTATGATGTCGATGGGGACTCGGACTTTGACTTGCAGGATGCAAAGAAGGTTGTGCAGGGTGAATACCTTTTTTCCATTCCATCCTAATGAAGGCATCTTTTTTCTGGACCATCATCTTCCTTCTGTGTTCATTGATCCCAGAGTTTGTCGTGATGTTTTCTTTCGCCCAATTTCCTGTTTGTTTGTTTTTCTTCTTTTTTTTTTCAGACAAGCTCAATAGTTGGGATTTTGATGGAGATGCTGACTTTGATTTGGATGACTTGAGAGCCATGTTTAATGGTAAGCAACAGCCAAAGCACACCATGAGAGTTTGTTTTTCGTAAATTGTTCCTTTGATGGACACTTAAGTTATGTGTACTGTCGGACCCTGACATTCGTGGGGGATATGTTCCTGAAAAATGCTGTGAATGTTGGGGCATTGTTTCAATGGGGAGAAAGGGGGATATGTTCCTGGCAGATCATGATTCATAAGGAAAAATAAAAAATCATGTGAAAAACTGCGAATACATGAAGCACGGGACTGCGAATGTAGAAGCAGGTTAAATTTTTATGAATGGTGAATGTCAGGGTCCACAGTGTGTGTATGTGTAGATATGGATATTTGTATGTATGTGTATATATATATAAGTGTTACGGCTCTGGAATTCGCAAACACCATAAAGGTCCCGTAGGTGAGATATATTTCTTAAGTACATGTGTAGTTAGCCCAACCCATTGTATAGAGGGAATTAATGTGATTCATTCGGGCTGCGATCCTTTGAGTTAGGCGTTTTTCTGTTCTACCTTTGTTTTGAGCACCCACGCCAACAAAACAACAACGCCAGCAGCAAAAACCTACCTTCACCACTCGCTACCGCAAACCTCACATCACCGCCATTCCAACAGCACCATGGCCATCGGACACCGCCGAAAACCCTCCACCACCTTCTCCTACGGCCATTCCCGCGCCACCTGTGGACGCCGAGCGTCGAGCTGTCTTCAGCGAGACACGCGAGACGCGAGTGCAGAGGCGGGGTTTCTGAGGAGAATTCGGATCAGGAATGATACACGCCACATCTGATCCACCCAATCAGGAAGCGCGGGCGGCTAGGCCCCGCCTCCAGACGCGCCTGACGAAAATCGGCATATGCAAATTTGAGGATCAGGAATGATACACGCCCCTTTTCTCCGTCCAATCGGCGAGCGTGGCTCCGCCCCTGAGGTCGTTTGGATCCGATAATTTGCATATGGTGGGTTCCCGAAGCCGATAAAAAGGCGAGCGCAGTGAGGAGCTCGAGCAGTATCGTGGGGCGAGCCGTAGAGCAGCATCGGAGCAGTATCGTGGAGGAGTGTCGGTGGAGCAGCAGATCGGTGAGGCGAGATCGGTGGGGCAGACGGCTGCGGAGGCGAACGGCTGAGGTGGACCTGGAGGCTCGCGTCGCGGGATCCAAGCAAGCCAGCCATACTCCCTCCCCAGAGCATCAACAATTCCCCTTTTTCCCCCGCGCTGAGAGGTGCGACAAGGGGCCCCGTTCCCACTCACACCAGCAGGTGCCCACGGAACCGCCGTGCAGCGACATTCTGCGGCTCGCCACGAGGGCGCGGGTAGGACCCTTCGGTCTCGTGGGCTGGCCGCTCATCCAGGTCCACGCGCATTAGGCCCACGGGCCCAGTCTGGCTCCTTGCCTTTGAGGGGGTCTTTTCTTTGCTTCGGTGTGAATGCGTGTTGTGGCGCGTGTCTTGTAAGGTAGTAACTGTATAAGTGGTCCGTGTGTCGTGTAGTCGGTTTTAACTCATTTTCTATTGTGCTATTCTTTTGTTCAATGTGTATATGTGCAATCGCTTATTGTGATGTAAATACATGCTGTTTGCTTTACGTGTGCTATAGGTGTGCTCCGTGTGCCGGAATAAATGTGCATTGTGTGACTGTTTTCCCGTTTCGCTTCGTCTTTTCTTAATTGAACCTCCATCCTGCTTCACGTAAAGGGTTCGTAGTGGGTGCAAAACGCCCGGTAAATAATCTGAACCGTCGAGGTCGACGATACACCGCTCGGTTATCCCGATAGTACGGAACGGCCCGCCCCAGCGGCCGTGTCCGGAGTCGACCTGCGGCGAGGTACGATCGCCCGGTTTACCATCCGCGTGGGTACTTAGGTAGGTCGAATTTGGCGAACAACCCTATCCTACGCGGGTGGCCGATTGGCACGATTGTGGTGAGGTCGAAAGGCCACCCGTGACTGGATCCCGGCGTTAGCCGGAGGGTCACGACTGAATTGTCCGTCCGGTGGGCGAGGCGGTCGCGGTTCGAGTCGCGTGGCGATCGCACGCCGACGGGCGCGAATTCGCAACACTGGTGTACAGGAGTGTGATTCAAATCCCTCCCGTCTCCCAGCTAAATTCACGGGAATCGGTCAGGGGTGAGAAGAGCGACCACCGATTCCCTCTAAATTACGAGCGATTAAATTAACCCTTACGTGGAATAAGATGGCTCTCAAGGCGAGCGGGGCCGGGGGTAGAAGTATATGTGTAGTGATGTAGAATCCATGGTCCAGGATGTAGACCCCGAGCAGGACATTGGTGTGCAGGAACAGTTTCTCCCAACCAAACGCAGGCCCGAAATGGGTGCGGCGGCGGCAGAGGCCGCGGTGTATACACCTCCCCTCCCCCTCTCCACAAAACCCCCGATCCTGGCCGCATCGGCTCAGCTGAGTGCACCCGACATGGCCCGGCTATTCGCCATGCTGCAGAAATGAACGAAAAAATGGATGGAAACGCACTCAAAATGGAAACAAACAAAAACGAATGAAGGAAGAAATAAAAGAAATGCGGGGTGAAACGCAGCAAATAGGCCAATGCCTGCAGGCGGGCATGAAGGCACACAGCGAAGTGCGTAATGGCGACGCCACGTGTGGGAGCGAACGAGCTGGGAGGGGGTGCAACGGTTGTCAGGCCCGCGTGAAGGCGGGTGAGGAAAAAATAACGGGAGACGTGTTGGGCGAGAAGCGTGAGGTGACGGAAAAAGTGACGGTAACCGAGAGGGAAAAATTAATTGGGGTGACGGAGACGTGCACGAAGGAAATAAAATAGTGGAGTGTGAGAAAAGACTGCAAGACATGACGAAGAGAGTTGATAAGCTGGGACTGGAGGTAAAACGGAGCAGAGGAACTGGGAAGACGGATAACAAACACAGGGGAAGCGGAAGAACAGTTAGAAGCCAAGCAAGTCGGAGTGTGCAGAGATGAGAAAAGAATTAGAGAAGAAACTGAGTTACAGAAACACAAAACAAGAGAAGAATTACAAGATGAGCTGGGACGTGAAAAGGAATTAGAAAAGAAGCTTCTGAGTTACAGAAACACGAAAAAAGAAAGGGATTACAAACGAGCTGAGGATGTTGAGAGAGGAAAGAACGGAACGGAGAATGAAACGTTAAGGAACCACACTGTCACAATCGAACAGCTGGAAGCAAAGGCAGATTGGGGAATGAGATGCAAGAAAGAGTAATGATGGAAGAACGAATGAGACAGAAGAAGGAAATCGATCAATGGAGGAAACCACGAGATTGCAGAATGAGGAACAAGAAGAGTCCTGAAAGAACAAGGATTACGACAGGAGAACGAAGTCAGTCAGTTGAAAGAATAACGAGATTACAGAATGAGGAACAAGAAAGACAGTGGAATAGAAAACTGAAAGAGTATGAATTTGAAATGAACGACAAAAGGAAAAAATAAGTTGGAATACGAGGAGAAAATGAAGGAGCAAGGAATGAGCAGGAAGGAGAAATCAGGAGATTGAAGGACACAACGAGATTGGAGAGGGAAGAACGAGAGGAACAATGGGATAGAAACAAAAAGAACATGAAGCGAGGTTGACCAATTGAAAGAAAAGCAAGGCTGGAGTGCGAAGAGGTAGACAAAGAACAGCGAATGAAACACAAAAGGGAAATTAACCACATGAAGAAAACCATGAAACTGCAGAAGGAAAGACAGGAGAAAAACAAGGAAGAGTATGAGACAGCAGCAAATGAAAAACCAAAAGGAGATTAACCAAATGAAGCAAACAACGAAACTGGAGAAGGAAGGGCAGGAGAAGAAACAAGGAAGAGTAATGAGACAGCAGCAACTGAAACACAAGAAGGAGATTAACCAAATGAAGCAAACCTGAAACTGGAGAAGGAAGGACAGGAGAGGAAACAAGGAAGAGTAATGAGAGAACAGCGAATGAAACACAGGAAGGAAATGAGCCAATTGAAAGAAACGATGAGATTGGAAAATGAGGAGCATGAGGAAGAGTGGGAGAAGAAAACAAACTATACGAGTTTGAAATTAATGAACTGAAGGAAGAGTAAAATTGAAATCCAGAGAGATGGAAAAACTCCAGAAAGAAACAGAAACTAATAGATGTATAGAGACCAGGGAGATAGAGAAAATAGAGGAGAGACTGCATGATAATGACGGGGTTAAGGAAAGAACACACACACACACAGAGGTAGTGGAGGATAATGGGGGTGAGCTCGCGGACTGGGTAGAGACCCGGTGTGAGCAGCTGGATGGCCGCCTCCAGGAACGAGGGGAGGAGTATGCCCCTTGAGGCGAATCACGACCAGGTGGGTTCGGTCGTGCCAAGCGGAGTTGAGGGACGAGTGCTGTGGATAGGTGCACGTGCAGCTTGGGGGTATAGAGGCCCCGGGAACCCTTGTGGGGACACGAATCCCCAGTGTGGTTGTGCAGGGGTGTGTGTTTGCGAGTGTGCGGAGATGCGTGCTTTCCAGCACGCATGGTGTGAGTGAGACCCCCTGTGCAGTGGAAGGTTGGGTGTGAGTGAGAGGGTCCGTGTGAGGGAGACCGTGTGTGTGAGGTCTCTGTATGTGAGGGAGATGTCGGTCGGCATGCGTGAGCATGCAGCGCGTCTCTCCGGTGTGAATGTGAGTGTGATGGAGTGGAGTCTGTGCGTCGTGACACGCAGGTGTGCGTGGGTGGAACGGAGACGACGGCGACAGAGGGACAGAAGCCGGGTAGCGGCCATAGCTGTTGTGGGGACCGTGCCGGGTTCACCCAGCAGCGAGCGCGCGGTCCGTGCTGTGCAACGCACGAGACCCACCCACGTGCTCGCTTGCGGGAGTGAAGCCCGGTCCGGAACGCCAGCGGTGGATTTGCCGATCCCGCGGACGGACAAAGTCTAGGCAGGTAAACGGATTTGGACGGATGGGTTCTCCACGCGAGCTTGTGTTAAGCTCTAACGGGCAGAGCAACATGTGTTCGCGTGGGGAGCCCCTCGGAGTGCGAGGTTTGCTTATGGGGGTGCGCAGGGTGACGTCATGGCTGCACGTAGGGTTGGAATCCGGCAGGAGGGTGAATCCCTGCCGGATGGTACCGTCCAAGAGGGACGAGGTACGCGTGCAGCTGCATGACGTCACGGGCAAGGTGCAAGAGCGCAGGCTGTGAGTTGCCGCGCTGGTGCTGCGCATAATTGGAAATACAAATTAACGGAAGCAAGCCTCGCTTTCGGTGAACAGGATTCCCGGGGCAAGGGTGAAAGACCCCCTGCCTGGGCACAGGATGGCACTAGTCAGGGGGAAGGTTAGTGTTAGTTAGACGGCTCCATGGGCAGGGGTAAGTCCTCATGGGCCCGTGGAATGGATTAGTTAGGAGGATGTAGTGAGCTTTAGATGGGAAATGGAATTTTAGGATTTGGAGACAGTGACAGACTGTGGATGTGTAGAGGGACGTAGCTTAGCTACGTAGTGTTAAATGGAACGTGCTATAGTGTGTAAGGGACGACGTGGGAGCACGAGTTAGTTAGGGGAGGTAGTTAGAAGGATGGCAGGATTCAGCGATGTGTGTGTTGGAAAGTTGTGAGGAAGTACATGGTGAGTGAGTGAGGCCAGCGGGTCTGTGTGATGGAGTGAATGGGAATGCATGGTGCGATGAGTGATTGGGGGGAGGAGTGACTCCCGCCCAAGGGACCCCGGGTCAGTGTAGAGTGAGTTAGCTGGGTTAGACAAATTGAAAAATGGAGGTCGTTTTGCTTTGGTGGGAGTGTAGGCTCGAAACCCGTTTGAGGGGTGCAGGAGCCCTGTTGACGGGCTGGGAGCGTGGCTGCGAACGGTGAGTAATCGCTGAGTGGGTACCCCGGGCACCGGGCTAGTCGGCCGTGGTAGCAAGGCCCATGGGGGGCCGGGTTAGCGTAGTGGGCACGGGTGCGCCGCTTGCGTGGCGGGGCCCGGAGCGCCGTTGGCCGCGTGGCAGTGTCGTGGGCACGGGTGACCCTCGGAAAGGGGCCGGGGCGCCAGCCTGCCACGTGTGCGTTTCAGGGGAGTTGCCATGGGGCACTCCCCGGTGTTTAGGGAGCTGGTAGCTCGGAGGCAGTGTAGTGCCCGGGGTGCATTGTTGGAGATTCGGCAGAGGGTCGTGCCTGCCAAAGGGAGCCACGCATCCCAGCCACGAAACCGTGCAAGGGCACGAGGAAAATTAGAGGGCGAGGCCCGAAATTTGAGTGGACACCAAACAGGCGACGGGAATCTGGGTTTTTAGAACAATAGATTAAGCGAGAGGCGCTTGTTGAAAGCCCCGGGGTAGTTTAAAGGTTAACGGTTAGGGTAGATAGGAAGTGTACCCTCCGCACCATCCATCCCTTCGCTCTCGTTGTGGGCCGCTGGACCCACTTTGGGTTAGATCGCTGAGATCTGGGGGGCCATCTTGAGGCTTGGTTGGGCCTCGGCACAGGACGCTAGCTTCCCTTATTCCCCTCGCGGAAGGGAACGTAGGGGTTGGGAGTAGGCTGGTGAACGAAATAGGTTAGCGCGAACAAGGACGATAAAGGGGTTTAGGGGACGATTTATAGTGGGGAAGAGGGTGAAAATAAAAACAAAAAAAAAAAAAAAAAATAAGTTGGGGCTAAATTGGTTTTTACAAATTAAGGGAGTGGGTAGGTACAGTGACAGGCAAGGCGATAGGTGGGAGGGAGACAGGTAGGGTAGGTCCGAGTCCACCTTCTGTGTGGCCAACACCACCGCACTCCTCCACCACCCTCCACTGCAGGCAAAGGCTGGCCAACTTCATCGTCTGCGGCTGTGTGCTGCGGGGCCTGTGCGGCCAACTTCATCGGCTGGTTGTTTTCTGCAAGGCTGTGCCGGCGGATCGTCTGCTGTGTTTTGCTGCAAGGCCTGTGCCGGCGCGATCGTCCGACGGCTGTTTTTACTGCAAGGCCTGTGGCGGCCAGTTCGTCTGCCGGCTGTGTTTGCCTGCAACGGCCTTTTCTGCAGGCTATGTTGCCTTTACCTTTGCCATGTCATGCCCACTGCCCTGTTCACCAGCCCCGTTCAATTTTGCTTTGCCCCCCCTTGTTCAATTCCATGTGCGCCAGGATCCGCAAGCAACAGTTTGCAAGCTGCAGGAACTGTCCTGTTGGCAGCTGCAACACGGGCTGCAGTGGCGGCCCGTGCACCGGTTTTTCTGTTGCCTCTTACTTTTCCTGCAGAGTCCATTGATCCTGGGCCATGGAGTAGTGTAAATTATAAGGTTAAGGTGTTAAGTTGTATTGTAAATATGAGTGCGCCCCGGCATGTCTGTCTAGCGCCGGCAATTTTATTTAAGTCGTCTGTGTGAGTGAGTTTGTTTAGTTAGTTACTCAGCCCTAGGTTTTTTTTGGGGACACGAATACCATGAATGTCGCACTCAGGGATCCGTAGGTAAAACGTACTAGGGGAGAACTACACATGATGGCACACGATAATTTGACGACTCGGGACGAGTCTGTAAAAGGGGAGGGGGTAGTGTTACGGCTCTGGAAATTCGCAAACACCATAAAGGTCCCGTAGGTGAGTATATTTCTTAAGTACATGTGTAGTTAGCCCAACCCATTGTATAGAGGGAATTAATGTGATTCATTCGGGCTGCGATCCTTTGAGTTAGGCGTTTTTCTGTTCTACCTTTGTTTTGAGCCACCCACAGCAACAACAACACACGCCAGCAGCAAAACCTACCTTCACCACTCGCTACGCAAACCTCACATCCCGCATTCCAAACAGCACCATGGCCATCGGCACCGCCGAAAACCCTCCACCACCTTCTCCTACGGCCATTCCCGCGCCACTGTGGACGCCGAGCGTCGAGCTGTCTTCAGCGAGACACGCGAGACGCGAGTGCAGATGGCGGGTTTTCTGAGGAGAATTCGGATCAGGAATGATACACGCCCACTCTGATCCACCAATCAGGAAGCGCGGGGCGGCTAGGCCCCGCCTCCAGACGCGCCTGACGAAAATCGGCATATGCAAATTTGAGGATCAGGAATGATACACGCCCTTTTTCTCCGTCCAATCGGCGAGCGTGGCTCCGCCCTGAGGTCGTTTGGACGATAATTTGCATATGGTGGGTTCCCGAAGCCGATAAAAGGCGAGCGCAGTGAGGGCTCGAGCAGTATCGTGGGGCGAGCCGTAGAGCAGCATCGAGCAGTATCGTGGAGGAGTGTCGGTGGGCAGCAGATCGGTGAGGCGAGATCGGTGGGGCAGACGGCTGCGGAGGCGAACGGCTGAGGTGGACCTGGAGGCTCGCGTCCGGGATCCAAGCAAGCCAGCCATACTCCTCCCCGAGCATCAACAATTCCCTTTTTCCCCGCGCTGAGAGAGTGCGACAAGGCCCCCGTTCCCACTCAACCAGCAGGTGCCCACGGAACCGCCGTGCAGCGACATTCTGCGGCTCGCCACGAGGCGCGGAGTAGGATCCTTCGGTCTCGTGGGCCTGGCCGCTCATCCAGGTCCCACGCGCATTAGGCCACGGGCCCAGTCTGGCTCCTTGCCTTTGAGGGGGTCTTTCTTTGCTTCGGTGGAATGCGTGTTGTGGCGCCGTGTCTTGTAAGGTATACTGTATAAGTGGTCGCGTGTCGTGTAGTCGGTTTTAACTCATTTTCTATGTGCATTTCTTTTGTTCAATGTGATATATGTGCAATCGTTATTGTGATGTAATACATGCTGTTTGCTTTACGTGTGCTATAGGTGTGCTCCGTGTGCCGGAAATAAATGTGTCATTGTGTGAACTGTTTTCCCGTTTCGCTTCGTCTTTTCTAATTGAACCTCCATCCTGCTTCACGTAAAGGTTCGTAGTGGGTGCAAAACGCCCGGTAAATAATCTGAACCGTCGAGGTCGACGATAACACCGCTCGGTTATCCGATAGTACGGAACGGCCGCGCCCCAGCGGCCGTGTCCGGAGTCGACCTGCGGCGAGGTCCGATCGCCCGGTTACCATCCGCGTGGGTACTAGGTAGGTCGAATTTTGGCGAACAACCCTATCTACGGCGGTGGCCGATTGGCACGATTGTGGTGAGGTCGAAAGGCCACCCGTGACTGGATCCCGGCGTTAGCCGGGAGGGTCACGACTGAATTGTCCGTCCGGTGGTCGAGGCGGTCGCGGTTCGAGTCGCGTGGCCGATCGCACGCCGACGGGCGCGAATTCGCACAATAATATATTATATATTGTTACGAATTTGGAATTCAATCGCACACAACATACAGGTTCCCTTAGTCAGCTATGTCAATAAGTGCATGTTCCCTAGAGAGCTCACCTCCCATTGTTTAAATGTTTTGAAATCGATTAGATGCGCTGCAGATCGATTTATAGTTAGGGAAAGAAACAATGGAGACGTCCCTCCCCTCTTCTGCGAAGAGGAAGAAGAACCCTGCGGTGATGTCAACAACTCCCTCCCACCCGTTGTTGAGCGGGGGTGGATCACGAGGGCATGAGTCACGCCGGGTGCGGGGGAGGGGAGCAAAGGATAAAGAGGACATCTTTTCTTTGTTCAAGAGAGAATCCAAAAAGAGTTGGTGGAAAGAGTTGTGGAAGTCCGTGAGGAGAATCCAAGAGAATCCCGGAAGAATCCAAAGAGAATCCAAAAAGAGCTCGTGCAAGTTCCGTAGAAAGAGTCCCAAAAGAGTTGGTGAAAAGAATCCCAAAAGAGCTCGTGGGAGTCCCGGTGCAGAGTTCGTGTGCTGAGTCCCGTGGAGGAGTAAGCTTTTTGCTTCGGCAGTTGGGGAGTCGGGAGGAACCCAGAAGCCAAGAGCTGCGTGAAGTCCGGGCGTCGAGAAGGAGACGCGAGCTGGAGGTGCAGCCTTGCCTGCTGTGTCGCGCAAACCGGGCGTTCGTGTGGAGAGACCTGAGAGAGCTCGCCTGCCACACGGAAGGCCCGAGCTCGACCGCGGCTACGCTAGCTGCTGTGGGAAGGAGCATCGCGGGTGGCCCAAGCGCGTTCGTGTGGAGAGAGCCGGGAGAGAGCTCGCCTGCCACACGGAAGGCCAGCTCGACCGCGGCTACGCTAGCTGCTGTGGGGAAGGAGCATCGTGGGTCGCCCAAGCCAGACACCACGAGGGTGCAGGTAACCTGCAACGGTCTCGTGGGACTCGTTCGGTCTGCCAAGTCCCACGACATAAAGACCCAAGAGGTCCAGTCTGACCCATTGCCTTTGATGGGTCTTTTTCTGCTTTTCTTTCGAATGAATGTTTGTGCGCCGAGTCCCGTAAGTAAAACTGTGTAAGTGACTGTACATTAATAATTGCTTATAGACGGTTGTAGTTCTTTTGTTGCTTGTTAATTGCATACGTGTTTCATTATAATAAATGTCCTTGTGTAAATGTAAACCTGCTCGCTTCGTCCATTCCCTCATTGACTGAACATTTCGGGTGTTGGGAGTTAGAAAGCCGTTGGTTTGCCGTAATAGGGGGACATTTGGACGCGACGGTTCTCGGCGATTACGCGCTCGGAATCGCGCACGGACAAGCTCGCCTCGGCGGTTTGTTCCGTACGAGATCCGTCGAGGGTGGAATACCCGGTAGTTGGATCACGTGGGTATTTAGGTCCATTGAAGATTGGCAATCGACCCTACCCCACGTGATCTGCCGATTGGCGTATTTCGGTTCTTGTACAAGGACCCGTCGCTCGGAGTTATCGGACGGCGATCTCTATTCCGGCGATGGTCGGGCCGACTCGACTTGCGGCTCCGTTCAGAGCGGTCGGTTGGCGGCCGACCCCCGGCAGTAACAATATATTCAAATACATACATACATACATATATGTACAAATACACATACATCCGTACTCTGTGCAGAGCGTTGGTGCTGCCTAAGTAGTCTCCTTGGTTATTGGGCACAATCCTGGATGGGTCGCCACATCGACACAGGATACCAACAAGCTGGCACTCATTTTGCTGACCTCGGAAAGATGACAGGCAGAGTCAACCCCACCTGGTCTTAATTCAACAGCTGAGGGGGATTTGAATTCAGGATCCTGGGATTCCAAGCCCACCACCCTAACCATTAATCCAACACCAGGCATATGTATATATGTA
>CM068968.1:34066870-34085121 GCA_035128595.1 Eptatretus atami
AAATCAAATTTGCATCAAATCATGAAACTTTGCAGGGTGTTATTGTTCTGACTTGTCTACTTCAACAAACTGGCCATAGCACATGCCATGTCCTTCTGCTCCAGAAAAAGAAAAATTGTTTCGAGGGATATCTAAGGGTGGGAGGATGACCGAGTGGTACGCGCACTCGCCTCTGAGCTGTCGAAACTGATCTTGAATCCCAACCCAGCTAGAAACTGTTATCCCAGTGTGTCACAGGCAGGAAGATTCATAAATGTGTCTGGCGTCCCTCGGATGGACGTTAAACTGGGCATCCTGTGTTTGTCGGAAATAGATGGTGGACGTTAAAGGTGTCCTTAGCAAATAGTAGGTGAGCTATCGCCGGCACCAAGGCCAAATTACAAAATCCTGCCCTAATCTTAATCAAAAGTCAGGCCTGGCCAGCCAGTTCATGAAAGACTCGGGCCAAGCTCCTTCCGGCCAATTCCACAACGTGGGAATAATTGTGGCTGTTGAAGAAGAAGAAGAAGTTTAGATGGAGATCTTTGCCCCAAGCATTCCAAGGCAGCATCAACAGCACAGCCACTGAATATGTGAGATCATTAAACAACCATCAAAGCCACTGGACTCAGGGTTGAAACAATGCCACACAAGCCTTGGATGGTACGCATGGACACACTCAGCTGCAACAACCAAAACAAGAAGAAGAATCACTGGATGGTGGCAAAATGAAACTATGGCAACCAAAAGGGATGCTTCTCCAATGCTGAAAACCCTTTGGTGATGAGATGTTTTGTCATGAATTGAATATATAATCAGAGCGTTTGTCGGGATTAATGAGTGCGGAACCTGCAAATGGTTTATTCCAATGTGACCGAGTGCATGATGGATGTACCTGCAGCAAGGACAGCATCTGCTGAGTACGCTTGTTCCATCTTTTTTCTTCAGGATCTTGTCCATCTGCCACCTGTTCCTCTTCCTAGGAAAGTCACACCCATTGCATTGGAAATTGGTTCCAGCATTATGTAGATATGTATGTATAACATAAAATTAATAAAAACAAGAAGCGAATACTTCGATATCGCGCGGCTGGGGGCAGTAAAAGTCTAGGTTAAGAATTATGAAACAATTTTGCAGTTATAAAATTTAAATGTAGACACGGTGAATTGGCATGCATGATGGGAAGAGTTGTGACGTTGGACAAATTTCTATTTATAGCCCTCAGATCAAAGGGACGTACGCGGCCATAGTGTGACAGAAGACACAGGACAGAATAGCCAATTATATAACAGCGCGATGTCGCCGCGCTGTAACAATGTGATATGCTTTTGCAAATGCAAGTTGAAAAACATTCGCTCTAATATAACACCACTTAGGTCTTCTCCCCCAAAGCCCTGTCTTTTTCACCTCCTCCTCTTCCAATTTATTCTTCTCTTTCTCCTCATTCTGCACAATCTCGTGGATTGTCAGAGGAATCTCTTCTGGCGGCGGCATGTCGATAGGAGGCAAGTCGGGCTGCTCGATTACACTGGGAGCTTCTGTGCCAGAGGGCAAGACCTATGGTGAGAAGAGTATTCGCCACAACATGGAAAGAGGAGAAAATTCTCGAATCCCCTGAAAAGCACTTCATTTACACGACGACAAAGAGAAGACTTGTGAAGACGATTGCTGCTTCGGATGTGAAAGTGGGAAAGTCACGATGCAGAAACACTCGATACAACGGTAGCTTCAACAAGTTTGTAATATTCAATGTTACACACAATGATGCGTTTTAAAATGCATTCCAACAAAGCAGTCGGATATATTAACATGCACGGCTCCTCGCCCTACCGCGGTAGAGTCAATGGGCTGCACTTCGGGTTCGGGCTCGAGCGCCTGCGCTTTGCGTTTGAGGCTCTCGGGGGACTCCGTGAGGTTTAACCTCGCGCCTTCAACCACCGCAGATTCCTGCAGCCGACTTGGCTCCTCCATAATTGGCTCCTCTGTTTCGGGACGAAGCAACGTGTGGGGATGCACAAAACCAGGGAGGGAAGCACAAGGTCATTTGGCGACTGCAAGGTGAAAAGGCAATACGAGTGGATGCGGGGTCGAAAGGATGGGATGGAAGACACACCGATGATCTTTTCCTCACGGGGCACCTCTGGGTTCTCGAAATCCTTCATGAGCTCATCCAATTTGTCCGCTTCGCCACCTTGACGACGCCGTCGCAGCTCTTCCGGCATGATGGGCGTTAGACAGCGAGAGAACAGCTGATTCACAGCAAACAATCAGGCATTTGATTCAAACTATGAAACTCAGCATAAACAACAATGCAAGATTCTCAAAACCTTACTCTTCCCTCCCCCCCTTGCAGCATCTATTACTGTAAGGTGTCCGTACATGACGCAAATAAGAAGCAGGACCTTGAGCTTTAACGTCGTGGTTCACGCTGTTGTACAATAGTAAACAAAATGGTTCCGTTGGAAAGCTAATAATCGATTTACTTGGAACAAAAGTTTGTCAGTTTAATCATGAAGCTGTTGTAAAAGCCCGTCTTTGTGGGGTTGAAGAAGTAGTGGGAATATGAGCTAAATGCAACGTTCCAACGGTAACATTTATTTTCCTACGACAACAGGAACCCTTGAAAAGGATACAGAAGGAGCACCCAAACAACAACAAAGGTAGCAGCAACATGTTAAAAAAAAAAATCATTTATCAAGGATTTCACTGAATTTAACTCACAGATAGACATGCAATACATTTGTGAAAGCTCAGTTCCTGTCTGTGTGTAGCCCATTCTACAGGCCACGCCTTTCCCTCCAGCGGGCCGGAAAGGTGCCGCACAAGGCCACGGTGCGTTACTCTTAAATGTAATATATAAAGAAGAAAGTTTTTGTTCGTTTATGCATTCGAACCCTGAAGGAACCAGTGCAACCAAACTTTGCATGGCTTCCTCTTTCATCCAGAGGAAGGTCGAGGGGGCTATGTTTGGATAAATAAATAAATAAATAACTGACCCCAGATAAAATCAAATAATTGGCCTTCAGACTCAATTAGCACCTGTGCTATACACACACTGTCTATGATCCCTCCACCACACCGCCCCCCCCTCCCCAGGGAGCGATCGAGTAATAGGTTTTTGAAGATCGGTAATTCATACTAAACCATAAGGACAACATTCCCAATTTGTCATGCCATGTAAATATATTTCATTGAATTTCCCCAGGCAATGCAACGTACTTCAGCTGGTTTGTTATTTAAAATAAAAATAAAAAATTACCCCCGTGTAGGGGTGACGGTCATCTCTATAATACAACAAGTTCTCATGTTCAGTTATGACCGAAGACTACTGCGCAGCTCGAACTGCGCAGTTCTACTGCGCAGCTCGAACTGCACAGTTTGGTTAAAGATGACTCGGCATTTTGGCGCGCGCGCACGGAAATTATATTTTGAAAATAAATGCCGACGTTTACATTTCGGGTTTTGAAACTTTTGCCCCTTTGGCGGAAAATGTATAAATATACAAGGTCAGCTGCTATGCAATGACACCATTCACTAACTTTTACCATGCCCAGTCGAGAATATATAGCCTCCTGAAGGTAGGGCAGTTTTTGCAAACTTTGAAGTCACGTGACGCGAAAGCGAAATTCGAAAATCCGTCCCGACCAAATTTAGATATTGTCCCATACATTCTATGCCACAATCAAATTCAAGATCGCTTGAGAAATGGTGGAGGAGATATAATTTGAAAATCGTCATTTTCGCAACTCAAAGGCCTCGTGACCTTGTCCCTTGACCTTCGATGACCTTGAAGTCATACCGTCGTGTACGTCTCATCGACCTCTATCAGGATCACTAATGACCAGATCTCCGCTTCAACTTCATTGTGAACCGGACGGACGGATCGAAGGACATCGACACCTATATTATTAGGTCATGCTCGAAGAGATGACCTAAAAAGGCCGACAGCATGATGCAGAGGTAACACATATGTCTTTGAGCTCTCTTGGCCGGGTTTGATTCTCGGCCAGACTAACACAGGCACGGCATTGCATTACCGGTTGTGCAGTCCTTCAGCCGGGCATCATTAAGCTGGGCGTTCATTGAAAATTCGGGACAGGAATTTGGAATTTGCTCAGTGTGATAGCTCGCCCACTCTTCGCGAAAGATAATGACCGTGGGATCTTTAATATCCAACTAGGGATCACCAACTAATGCTGGCAGACGGGATGCCCAGTTTCATGTTTATTTGATGGACGGCGTACTGGCGAGCAGCAATGTTTTCTCAATAAATAATTTTACCTTGAGGAGCTTCAGGTTCCAGAGGGGCTGCGCAGGCAGTGAGAACAGCTTCTCGACACCTCCGCTCTCCTTCCACATCATCAACTTTTTCGTGGGCGGGGCAAGGTCCAAAGTGGTGATTATGTCCGAATAGTCACTCAGCTGTGCGCGGATAGTTTTGCTGTCCAACTCCTTCAGGCTGTCAACAATCAGCTTCCTCTTCCTCTTTGCCTTCGTCTCCTTCACTGCTTAGCCGAGCAGAAAAGTGAATGTCAAAACACAAAAATGACTTTACATACAAGCATGTTACCCCATGACAGACGCCATTTCACTGACCGGTGACATCAATGGGTTCTAAGGCAAACGCCTCTTTCTCGTTTGGAACCAGCGTAGTCTGGTCGGCAACAGCTGGAAGGGGTTCCCCAGCTTCGTCCGAATGTGGGCTCGGTGGTCCAGCGTCTGCACAACCACAATGCAATGGAGCACTTTATCAACCATCAACCACAAATAAATTTGGGTTAGCCACAAACAGTTCTAAAGTCGACCAAACCAAAAGAAAAAAATCAACATATTGACAAAACAACACAAAGTAACATTCAAGCTGGTTATACTGTACAAGGCAAAATAAAAATGGAATCTTAGCCAAAGCTGAAAATGCTTGGACATTGAGATGAAGAGTAAAACCATAAAAGAAGGCTCAAACCTGAGATGTCGTCCTCCACCTCATCCCCTGGCTCAGCAGGCATACCAACATCTCCTTCCGTTGTGATGGGGGGATCGTCAAAAATGCCTCCCCCTTTTGTCTGAAGGAGGTTATCGCCTGCCAGCGGTATGAAAAGATTTCAGACAAGAACAACAACAAAAACAAGGGGCAAATGACTTTATCGAGGTATCCTAAAGAATATCATATTACCCCAAGCAGTTTGGACAAAACACACACCCGCAAATGATTAAAATACAAATGGCTATAGCGTATGCTTGCATGACGAGTGTGGCTGGAACATGGCACAGGATGGGAGGAGTTGGGTGGGGTGTGGGGGAGGGTGGTTGGGACATGGGATGTAGCGGCTAGGGGAGGCTGGGACGGCCACAAGTGGGGGGTGGGTGTGGATAGGTGAGGCGGCATCGGTGAGACCAAACACGGCCGACAGTCCAGCATAGCTGGGTGA
This sequence comes from Eptatretus atami, assembly GCA_035128595.1. Classification (NCBI taxonomy): domain Eukaryota; kingdom Metazoa; phylum Chordata; class Myxini; order Myxiniformes; family Myxinidae; genus Eptatretus; species Eptatretus atami. The sequence continues at coordinate 34,072,279 of CM068968.1, forward strand.
AGACAAGTTGGCGAGGCTGTTACCCTTCACCAAAAGGTTTACGGGCACCCACCGAAGCAAGCTCAGTTCTTGGAGATCCAACCGAAAGCCACCAAATGTGCATAGCTCCAAATGAAGGTAATCCATCACACAGTATTGATTTCGGAGCAATGAACATGAGACGAGATGTCCACCATAAATTTTGAAAAGCTAAAACAATTGGTAGTCTTCAAAGGGATGACAAAAATATTTTTATTCTTAATAAAGTCTCATCAAGTCACATTCCTTCTATTATACATTGCAAACATTAACGGACGAAAGATGGGAAGCAAAGAAATATCTGGCGGGATACGTCCTCGTCCAACACACGTGTGTTGTTAGCTTCACCATGAGCCTCAAAAATGGCTTAAAAAAAAAAGTGTTCATCTTATTGCCTTTGCCTGAACGAGAGTTGTATGTCAAAGTGAAGTTTCTCTTTCATCTATCTATAATTCCAGCATTCTCTGTGTGTGTGTGTGTGTCTGTCTGTGACCGCTGTTTCTCGACAACCACTGGTCCGATCTAATTGAAACGCCCATGCTTTGATACTCATACCTCTCCTTTGACCTTTTTGCTGCAGCGGGATTTGGTGGTGATGAGCGCGCGAGGATGTACGTGAGGGAAGCACTTTTGACATATTGGTTGGAGCTGGAACCTCAGCCTTATTGTTGGATGCCGAGCAGAGCATTGACCCCCTGCTTCAGACCCCCTTCAGTATAATGAGCCTGCCAAGGATGATGACTTTGGTGGAGATGGAGGGATTTACGTACGTGCATGTGTTGCGGTTTGCTTTTGTCTTACTTGAATTATTTGATACTAGTGCGGGCCCGTACGTGCGTGGCCGTACGTGCGTGGCCGTACATGCAAAAAAAAAAAACTGGATTGGGGCATTGTTTCAATTATATCAGACCAACCGTATCATAAATGGCCATAACTTGGGAAACACTTGGGAAGCAGCTGAAACGGATGAAGAAGACGATATCAAACTTTGAAAAGGCACATACTCAGGTCCCAGCGTCAATTGTGACATCATATCAAAAAAAAAAACAAAATGAGGCATTGTGACGTCATTCGTGATGTCATAGCACCGTGTCCTGTCATTGTGTTGACAGATAAATGGCCTGAACTTGGGAACCGCTTGTCCGATTAATATAAAAACCTTGAAAAGGCACATCCTCAGGTCCCCAGAAATATTCCTGGCAAGTTTCAATCAGATCGGACCAGGGGTTGTCTTGAAACGGCGGTCGGCAAGACACACACAGAGATTGCTGGAATTATAATAGACTAGTACGTGCCCGTAGGTGCGTGCCCATACGTGCAAAAAATAAAAAATAAAAAAACTTTCAAACCACGTGCCAGCAATAACAACCACACAGGCCGTTCCTTACGCCTCCGAGTGCCCATACGTGCGTGCCTGTACGTGCAAAAAAAAGGAACAATTGTGACGTCATTCGTGACGTAATAGCACCGTGTCATCATTGGTTGACAGATAAATGGCCGTAACTTGGGAACCGCTTGTCCGATTAATATCAAACTTGAAAAGGCACATCCGCGTGTCCCCTGCAATATTCCTGGCAAGTTTCAATTAGATCGGACCAGTGGTTGTCGAGAAATGGTGGTCGCAGACACACATACAGACACACACACAGAGATTGCTGGAATTATAGATAGATGCAAAAAAAAAAAGCAATTGTGATGTCAATAGTGATGTCATAGCACCGTGTCCTGTCATTGGTTGACAGATACATGGCCGTAACTTGGGAACCGCTCGTCCGATTAATATAAAACCTTGAAAAGGCACATCCTCAGGTCCCCAGCATATTCCTGGCAAGTTTCAATCAGATCGGACCAGGGGTTGCGTAGAAACGGCGGTCGCAGACACACATACAGACACACACACACACACACACAACACAGATTGCTGGAATTATAGATAGACTAGTGCGTGCCCGTAGGTGCGTGCCCGTACGTGCAGCTTCGTTCCTTCGCTCTCGTAAACGACGACTGGATTGGGCCATTGTTTCAATTAGATCGGACCAATCGTATCATAAATGGCCATAACTTGGGAAACACCTGGGAAACATACTCAGGTCCCCAGCATCAATTGTGACGTCATATCAAAGAAGAAGAAGAAGAATTGTGACGCCCCTCTCTCTCGCCCCCCCTCCTCCCCCCTAGTCTCGCCTCTCCTCTCTCCCCCCATCCTCTCTCGCTCCCACTCTCCCCCCCTCTCTCCGTCCCCCTCTCTCGCCTTCTCCTCTCTCCCCTTTCTTGAATTGACCCCCCTCTCTCTCAACCCCTCCCTCCCCTCTCCTCGCCCCCTCGCCCCCTCTCTCGCCCCCCTCCTGCCCCCCTCTCTCGCCCCCCTCTCTCGCCCCCCTCTCTCGCCCTCCTCTCCCCCTCCTTCTCTACCCTCTCTCTGTAAATGTATTCACAAATGTCTACTAAGCACAACAATTAATTCCAAACCTCGGGAAAAACAGCTTTCAAACCCTTGGGAAACAGCTCTTTCCCTTGGGAAAATTCAAACCTTGGGATTAATTAATAATTTGAACAATTAATTCAAAACCTTGGGAAAAAAAACAGCTTTCAAACATTGGGAAACACTTGGAAACACTGAAACGGATGAAGGAACGATATAAACCTTGAAAAGGCACATACTCAGGTCCCGCGTCGATTGTGACGTCATACCAAACGAAGAAGAAGAATTGTGACGTCAATCGTGCAAATAAATAAATAAATAAACATAAATTTGTGACGTCATTCGTGATGTCATGCACCGTGTCTTGTCATTGGTTGACAGATAAATGGCCGTACTTTGGAACCGCTCGTCCGATTGATATCAAACCTTGAAGAGGCACATCCGCAGGGCCCCGCATATTCCTGGCAAGTTTCAATCAGATGCGGACCGGCGATTGTTGAAGAACGGCGGTCGCAGACAAAACAGACACACACACACAGATTGCTGGAATTATAGATAAGACTAGTACGTGCCCGTAAAAAAAAAAAAAAAAATAATAATAATAATAAATAAATAAATATTCAAACCGCGAGAAAGAAACAACAACCACACAGGCCGTTTCTTCGCTCTCGCCGTGCCCGTACGTGCGTGGCCCTGAAGTTCGCATATCGCAGTTACGATTATTCGCAATTTAGTTTTAATGGCCAATTTATTCAATTAGCGCCAACGTATTTTGCCTTTTCGTAATGTCATCGCAAGGAAAACACAAAGAGAAGAGAAGAGAAAAAAAAAATTTACTTCCTGGTTCGGAGCACACCAGCTCACTCTGTTGTTACCGAAATGTATACACGTCTAATATGAAAACGATCATAACTTGGGCCTTGTGTTTACCTATAAATGCGCATAAGAAATCGAGAAATTATTAGAATACACGAAGTCATCACTCTCTGGAAGCCCGTACGTTGTAACCCGTAATGGGAACGTGGCTGAGGTTCCCTTCCCCATCGGCCACGCCCACGCAACAACGTGTCTTGTCATTGTTTGGTAAATAAATGGCCATAACTTGGGAGGCACTGTCTTGTCCGATTAATATCAAACCTTGAAAAGGCACATCCTCAGGTCCCCAGCAATATATCTGGCAAGTTTCAATTAGATCGGACCAGTGGTTGTCGAGAAACAGCGGTCACAGACAGACACACACACACACACAGAGAATGCTGGAATTATAGATAGATGAAAGAGAAACTTCACTTTGACATACAACTCTCGTTCAGGCAAAGGCAATAAGATGAACACTTTTTTTTTAAGCCATTTTTTGAGGCTCATGGTGAAGCTAACAACACACGTGTGTTGGACGAGACGTATCCGCCAGATATTTCTTTGCTTCCATCTTTCGTCCGTTAATGTTTGCAATGTATAATAGAAGGAATGTGACTTGATGAAACTTTATTAAGAATAAAAATATTTTTGTCATCCCTTTGAAGACTACCAATTGTTTTAGCTTTTCAAAATTTATGGTGGACATCTGTCTCATGTTCATTGCTCCGAAATCAATACTGTGTGATGGATTACCTTCATTTGGAGCTATGCACATTTGGTGGCTTTCGGTTGGATCTCCAAGAACTGAGCTTGCTTCGGTGGGTGCCCGTACCTTTTGGTGAAGGGTAACAGCCTCGCCACTTGTCTTCACCAGCTATGCTGGACTGTCGGCCGTGTTTGGTCTACCGATGCCGCCTCACCTATCCCACACCACCCCCACTTGTGGCCGTCCCAGCCTCCCCTAGCCGCTATCCCATGTCCCAACCACCCTCCCCACACACCCCACCCAACTCCTCCCATCCTGTGCCATGTTCCAGCCACACTCGTCATGCAAGCATACGCTATAGCATTTGTATTTTAATCATTTGCGGGTGTGTGTTTTGTCAAACTGCTTGGGGTAATATGATATTCTTTAGATACCTCGATAAAGTCATTTGCCCTTGTTTTTGTTGTTGTTCTTGTCTGAAATCTTTTCATACCGCTGGCAGGCGATAACCTCCTTCAGACAAAAGGGGGAGGCATTTTTGACGATCCCCCCATCACAACGGAAGGAGATGTTGGTATGCCTGCTGAGCCAGGGATGAGGTGGAGGACGACATCTCAGGTTTGAGCCTTCTTTAATGGTTTTACTTCATCTCAATGTCCAAGCATTTTCAGCTTTGGCTAAGATTCCATTTTTATTTTGCCTTGTACAGTATAACCAGCTTGAATGTTACTTTGTGTTGTTTTGTCAATATGTTGATTTTTTTCTTTTGGTTTGTCGACTTTAGAACTGTTGGTGGCTAACCCAAATTTATTTGTGGTTGATGGTTGATAAAGTGCTCCATTGCATTGTGGTTGTGCAGACGCTGGACCACCGAGCCCACATTCGGACGAAGCTGGGGAACCCCTTCCAGCTGTTGCCGACCAGACTACGCTGGTTCCAAACGAGAAAGAGGCGTTTGCCTTAGAACCATTGATGTCACCCGGTCAGTGAAATGGCGTCTGTCATGGGGTAACATGCTTGTATGTAAAGTCATTTTTGTGTTTTGACATTCACTTTTCTGCTCGGCTAAGCAGTGAAGGAGACGAAGGCAAAGAGGAAGAGGAAGCTGATTGTTGACAGCCTGAAGGAGTTGGACAGCAAAACTATCCGCGCACAGCTGAGTGCTATCCGGACATAATCACCACTTTGGACCTTGCCCGCCCACGAAAAAGTTGATGATGTGGAAGGAGAGCGGAGGTGTCGAGAAGCTGTTCTCACTGCCTGCGCAGCCCCTCTGGAACCTGAAGCTCCTCAAGGTAAAATTATTTATTGAGAAAACATTGCTGCTCGCCAGTACGCCGTCCATCAATAAACATGAAACTGGGCATCCCGTCTGCCAGCATTAGTTGGTGATCCCTAGTTGGATATTAAAGATCCCACGGTCATTATCTTTCGCGAAGAGTGGGCGAGCTATCACACTGAGCAAATTTTCAATTTAATGAACGCCCAGCTTAATGATGCCCGGCTGAAGGACTGCACAACCGGTAATGCAATGCCGTGCCTGTGTTAGTCTGGCCGAGAATCAAACCCGGCCAAGAGAGCTCAAAGACATATGTGTTACCATCTGCATCATGCTGTCGGCCTTTTTAGGTCATCTCTTCGAGCATGACCTAATAATATAGGTGTCGATGTCCTTCGATCCGTCCGTCCGTCCGTTCACAATGAAGTTGAAAGCGGGAGATCTGGTCATTAGTGATCCTGATAGAGGTCGATGAGACGTACACGACGGTATGACTTTCAAGGTCATCGAAGGTCAAGGTCAAGGTCACGAGGCCTTTGAGTTGCGAAATGACGATTTTCAATTATATCTCCTCCACCATTTCTCAAGCGATCTTGAATTTGATTGTGGCATATGAATTATGGAACAATATCTAAATTTGGTCGGGACGGATTTCGAATTTCGCTTTCGCGGTCACGTGACTTCAAAGTTTGCAAAAACTGCCCTACCTTCAGGAGGCTATATATTCTCGACTGGGCATGGTAAAAGTTAGTGAATGGTGTCATTGCATAGCAGCTGACCTTGTATATTATATACATTTCCGCCAAAGGTGCAAAAGTTTCAAAACCCGAAATGTAAACGTCGGCATTTATTTTCAAAATATAATTTCGTGCGCGCGCGCGCCAAAATGCCGAGTCATCTTTAACCAAACTGTGCAGTTCGAGCTGCGCAGTAGAACTGCGCAGTTCGAGCTGCGCAGTAGTCTTCGGTCATAACTGAACATTGAGAACTTGTGGTATTATAGAGATGACCATACCCCCACACGGGGTAATTTTTTATTTTTATTTTAAATAACAAACCAGCTGAAGTACTGGCATTGCCTGGGGAAATTCAATGAAATATATTTACATGGCATGACAAATTGGGGAATGTTGTCCTTATGGTTTAGTATGAATTACCGATCTTCACAAAAACCTATTACTCGATCGCTCCTGGGGAGGGGGGGAGGCGGGTGGGTGGAGGGATCATAGACAGTGTGTGTATAAGCACAGGTGCTAATTGAGTCTGAAGGCCAATATTTTGATTTTATCTGGGTCAGTTATTTATTTATTTATTTATCCAAACATAGCCCCCTCGACCCTCCTCTGGATGAAGAGGAAGCCCATGCAAAAGTTTGGTTGCCTGGTTCCTTCAGGGTTGAATGCATAACGAACAAAAACTTTCTTCTTTATATATTACATTTAAGAGTAACGCACCGTGGCACTTGTGCGGCAACCTTTCCGCCCGCTGGAGGGAAGGCGTGGCCTGTAGAATGGGCTACACACAGACAGGAATGAGCTTTCACAAATGTATTCGATGTCTATCTGTGAGTTAAATTAAGTGAATCTTGATAAATGATTTTTTTTTTAACATGTTTGCTGCTAACCTTGTTGTTTGTTTGGGTGCTCTTCTGTATCCTTTTCAAGGGTTCCTGTTGTCGTAGGAAAATAATGTTACCGTTGGAACGTTGCATTTAAGCTCATATTCCACTACTTCTTCAACCCACAAAGACGGGCTTTTAATAAAAAGCTTCATGATTAAACTAACGACAAACTTTTGTTCCAAGTAAATCGATTATTAGCTTCCAAACGGAACCATTTTGTTTACTATTGTACAACAGCGTGAACCACGACGTTTAATAGGCTCAAGGTCCTGCTCTTCTTATTTTGCGTTTCATGTACGGACACCATTAACCAGTATAGATGCTGCAAGGGGGAGGTGAAGAAGTAAGGGTTTTGAGAGAATGCTTGCATGTTTGTTTGTGACATGAGAGTTTCATAGTTTGTTTGAATCAATATGCCTGATTGTGTTGTCTGTGATGCCAGCTGTTCGTCTCTCTGGCTGTCTAACGCCCATTCATCCGGAAGGAGCTGCGAACTGGGCGTCGTCAAGTTCGTGGCCGAAGCGGACAAATGGATGAGGATCATGAAGGTTTCAGAACCGGCGTGTGTCCCCGTCCGTAGGAAAAGATCATTGGGTGTCGTTCCATTCTCCATTGTTATCCGACCTCCGCATCTCACTCGTATTGCCTTTTTCACCTTGCAGTCGCCAATGACGCTTGTGCTTCCCTCCCTGGTTTTAGTGCATGACCCCACGTTTGGACGTTTCGGCTTCGCTCCGTCCCGTAACAGAGGAGCCAATTAATGGGAGGCCAAGTTCGGTCTGCAGGATCTGCTGGTGGGATGTATGGCGGAGGATTAAACCCAATACGGAGTCCCTCCCCGAAGCCTCAAAACGCAAAGGCGCAGGCCGCTCGAGCCGACCCGAAGTGCAAGCCCATTGAACTCTACTCCTGCGCGGTAGGCGAGGACCGTGCATGTTAATTATATCCGATCTGCTTTGTTGGAAATGCATTTTAAACGCATCATTGTGTGTAACATTGGAATATTAACAAAACTTGTTGAAGCTACGTTGTATCGAGTGTTTCTTGCGATCGTGACTTTCCACTTTCACACTCCGAGCAGCAAATCCGTATTCAGCAAGTCTTCTCTTTTGTCGTCGTGTATATTTGAAGGTCTTTTCCACAGCGGGATTGTTCGAGAAGTTTCTCACTCTTCCCATGTTGTGCGAATACCTCTTCTCGAGCGCCATAGTCTTGCCCTCTGGCAACAGAAGCTCCCGTGTAATCGAGCAGCCCGACTTTGCCTCCTAGTCGACATGGCCGCAGCCAGAAGAGATTTCCTCGACAACTCCACGAATTGTGCAGAAATGAGGAGAAAGAGAAGTAATAAATTGGAGAAGACGGAGGAGGGCAAAAAGACAGGGCTTTGGGGAGAGAGACCTAAGTGGTGGTTATAGTTCTAGAGCGAATGGTTTTTCAACTTGCATTTGCAGAAAGCATATCATATGTTTACCTGTCGGCCGACCCATCGCGCTGTTATATATTGGCTGTCATTCTGTCCTGTGTGCTTCTGTCAGACACCTTTGCGCCCGCGCGTTGTAGCGTCCGTGACTCCTGCAGGCGTATATAATAAAATTTTGTCCACCATAGCGTCACAACTCGCTTTCATGCTGACGATTGCAATGCCACCACCGCTGTCCACATTTAAATTTTATTAACTGGCACCAATCTTGTTTAATAATTTCATTAACCTAGGAACTTTCACTATGCCCCAGACGCGCGCGATACTCGAAAGTTATTCTGGCTTTCTTGTTATATTATTTAATTTTATATACCGCATATCGTATCATAGATGCTGGTGGATCCAATTTCCAATGCAATGGTGTGAACTTTCCTAGGAAGAGGAACAGGTGAGCAGGATGGCAAGAGCTGAAATGAGAAAAAGATGCGAACAAGCGTACTCAGCAAGATGCTGTCCTTGCTGTGCAGGTACATCATCATCATGTCACTCGGTCGACAGCGTTTATGTTTGGAATACCAAAGCCTTCAACATTTGCAAGTTCACGCACTCTGTAATGACCGAACAAACGCTCTGATTATATATTCAATTCATGAACAAATTACATCTCAATCACAAAGGGTTTTCAGCATTGGAGAAGCCATCCCTTTTGGTTTGCCCATAGTTTCAATGTTTTGCCACCATCAGTGATTCTTCTTCTTGTGTTTGGTTGTTGCAGCTGAGTGTGTCAGGGATTGCGTAAGTCCAAGGCTTGTGTGGCATTGTTTTCAACCCTCCGAGTCCCCAGTGGCTTTGAGCTTGTTTAAATGATGCTCACATATTCAAGGTGGGCTGTGCTGTTATGCTGCCTTGGAATGCTTGGGGGCAGATCTCCATCCTAGAACCTTCTTCTTCTTCTTCACACGCCACAATTATCCCACATGTTTGTGGTGAATTGGCCGGAAGGAGCTTGGCCCGAGTCTTTCATGAACTGGCTGGCCAGGCCTGACTTTTTGATTAAAGTTAGGGCAGGGATTTTGTTAATTTGGCCTTGGTGCCGGCGATAGCTCACCTACTATTTGCTGAAGTGACACCTCTTAACGTCCACCATCTATTTCCGACTCAAACACAGGATGTCCCAGTTAAGCGTCCATCAGTGGTAGACGCCAGACACATTTTGAATTTCCTGGACACACTGGGATACAGTTTCTAGTGGTTGGGATTCGATTAGATCAGCTTGACCGCGTCGATCGAGGCGAGTGCGCGTACCTACTCTGTCATTACCTCCCCCTTCAGATATCCCGTCGAACATTTTTCTTTTCTGGAGCAGAAGGACAAGTGGCATCGTGGTAATGGCCAGTTTGTTGAAGTAGACAAGTCAGAACAATAACCACCCGGCAAAGTTTCATGATTTGATGGCAAATTTGATTTCCCCCCCCCTGTACAATTTCCTCAGCGTGTGCTGGCGCAGAGGAGGAGCACGTATTCGCTGGTCAGCCTGTTGGACCTCTGAGACTCTCAATCCGCAGAAGTGCACAGGCAGCGAACTTTGTTACAGCTACTCGTGCTGAAAAGCAGCAAGCCTTGAGCTGCAACAGTCGAGCCATATGGAGACATATCTGCACACCGGGTGCCAGCCGTTTTCATGGATTATAATGCACTCGGTGCTCACAGCCTGTCACATAATCTTGGTTTTTTATGCTTGTTCTTGCTTCCACTTCTGGAAGCTCATTTTATCTTGCTGCCGTGCCAACCGTATGTGGATGCTGAACTTGTCTTGCCCGTGCTTCCCTCTTCGTGGTGTCCGGCTCGTCTTGCCGTGGCATCTCTCTTTGTGGCGGCCTGGTTCGTCTGTGCTTCCTTGTTCGTGTTGGCCCGCTCGTCTTGCCGATCCTCCCTGTCCGTGGCGGCCTGGCTGGTCTTCCCCGTGCCTCCCCGTCCACGGCAGCGCTGGCTGGTCTTGTCGTGCCTCCACACTTCATGGAGCACCTCGGTTTTTCCGTCGCCTCCCGTCTCGGGTTGGTCTGGCTGGTCTTGTCGTGCCTCCCCGTCCATGCGGCCCTGTTGTTCTTGTGGCCTCCCCATCTGTGGCGTCTCGGCTCATTCGCCGTCCTCACCCTACGTGGAGGCTCGGCTCGGCTCTTGCGTTCTCCCTTTGAGGGGCCGGGCTCGTTTTGCCTTTCCCAACCATATTATATAGCCTGGGTTCACCATCAGCCCCCTGCTTTTACGATGCTTATTTTTACCCACTTACAATGGAAACAGCCAATACCCAGGTGGGATGATTACCCCAGGGGGTTGAAAGAAACCACAAGTTTCTTTACATGTTAATTTTATTTAATGCAAAAAGTTTTGAATTCGTTTGCCTGAGGTTTAAAATTTTTTTTTTGTCCTTTCCTAAAAGGAAAAGTAGATTTGCCTCATGGGTGTCCTTTTAGGTTTAAACTCTACTTTCTGTGTTTGCCACATTTAAGTTTGCCTTCCTCCATTTTGTGCTTTAAGCTTCTCTCCCACCACATTAAATATGATTCCACCACTTACTTCTGAGTCTGTATTTTGGCTGTGTAGATGGTATCCTTAAGTGGTGCAGTATTTACAACAAAGACCATAAGATAAACATGTTGGGCTTGGTTACGAATTGCTTTTTTTTTTTTTTCTAAGATAAAGTATTCTTTAAATTTTCTCGGTTTCACTTAAGCGCGATGGTTTTAAATGGAATTGCAATAACCCCAAGGTGCGTCTTCTCCAGGACTGTAATAACTTTGTTTCGACAGAGGTTGGGGTATTCACAAGGCTGGTCCTTCCCCAGTGACCTTTTGTTGTTACCCTCTCCAAAGAAGAGGGTATCGCATTTGGTCCATTTGTTCGTCTCACAGAACTTTCATGTTTTTCTCCGACGACCTGCCTGTTCAGATAGAGTACGAATTTTCTCACTCATTTGTGAACTACTCAGGTAGAAAGTTTGTAGATGATTAATTATACGCTCGTCGGTGCTACGTGGTGTGGCAGCAATATGGAAAACGGGAAAAACTTGGACCTTACTTATCTGAGTCACATAAGGAAAAATTGAATTGGGCACATGGCACGTACTTTCTGACACCTCATGGGAATGTATGTGATTTTTTTTTTTTTATGTCATAGGTGCACCTCAGGTTGAACGTCAGAAATTGCATATGTAAGAAGCGCCAATCCGACCACTTCTCTCGAAACGTGCCTGAACAAGTATTGAGGCGGAAATTTTTATGTATTGACCACCCTGTCCATGAGGGAACACAAAGGTTCACAACACACACATCATAGTCATAGTGGTGGCAGCCATATTGGATTGACCCTAAAACCTACAAAAATACACGCTCAAAGAGAGTCCTGTGAGGGTCTGCAATCTCTGATTGCTCTTTTTCTGTTTTAAATCTTGTAACTTTCGAGATTTTGTTGGTCATATGCTGTCAGTTTACTTGCACAAGACAAGCAGATGTTCACTACTGAAGATTTTTGTTTTGTCGTGTGACAAAGCTTTCGTCATGACAATGATGCCCGTGAGTTTTTGGCCCGGTGGAACAATTGGCATTTATATTAATTAATTCTGCACCGAATGTTGGATGGAGGTTGTTGTTTCACCCACTCTATCTGTGAACAAAACATCTCGACCTGAAGAAAATTTGGGAGAGCTTGCATACTGTGACATAGACGTAATGGATTAGATTTTGGTGAAAATCCCTGGATCCCGAGAAATTTTTAAAGTAATTTTTCACCCATTGAGTGACCGGGGCGAAAAAACGACATCCAGTCAGGAATGTAACTCTCAAAGGTGTGGATGGATTCTGGCGAAAACTGTGGTGAATGAGTTTGATCGGGGGTGACGAAGCACACAGGATGATGCAAGCGGAATTAATTTTAGTAATTCCAAGTCAAAATCAAATCCCACCGACATCTCAGTGGTCAAGACAAAACGTAAATCGAATCAGCCTGGTGCAGGTATACTCTCTACCCTGAGATGCCTTCTCGTTGGTTTTGCATTCGGTTGATTTGCGTTTTGAGGACCTGGTCCATGTCACTTCTCTTGGTCCTCCTAGGATCTGCTTTCAAAACCAAGTAATCGTCGTCACGTTTTGGGTTGCCGTTGATTTTATGTTGTAATTTATCGGTTTTTTTTATTTGATCCCGTCTCAGGCCGAGCCGTTTCATCCCAATACCTCCCCTTCCCTCCCCTACCTGATTTGGGCGCCCAGTTCCTCGTAACCATCCCCAGTGGTCGCTTTCCAATTATGATGGACTTGTAAAATTATCAACCACCACATGCCACATTGATAAATTATGTGACTTTCAATTATTATTTTTTCCAAACTGAAACTTTTAATTTTCACTCGCAAGAGATCAAGCCTAACTGTTAATAGTGAACGGGTTTGTACCATGTTCAGGGAATACCTGCAACAAAAAACACATGTACATATCAAGTGATTCACTGGTTGCAAAACTATTCGAC
>CM068968.1:34090764-34107504 GCA_035128595.1 Eptatretus atami
GTCGAATAGTTTTGCAACCAGTGAATTTTGATTGTACATGTTTTTTTTGTTGCAGGTTGGTATTCTGAACATGTAACCCGTTCACTATTAACAGTTAGGCTTGATCTCGTTCAGTGAAAATTAAAAGTTTCATTTGGAAAAAATAATAATTGAAGTTTCACATTAATTTATCTAAATGTGGCATTGGTGGTTTGATAATTTACAGTCCATTCATAATTGGAGACACGTGGTACGAGGAACTGAGTGGAGGGAAGGGGAGGTATGGGATGAAACGGCTCGGCCTGAGACGGGATCAAATAAATAAAAAACCTATAAATACAACATAAAATCAACGGCAACCCAAACGTACGACGATTACTTGGCTTTTTGAAAGCAGATCTAGGGAGGACCAAGAGAACGTGACCATGGACCAGGTCCTCAAAACGGCAAATCAAACCGAATGCAAAACCAACGAGAAGGGCACTCGGTAGAGACGTATACCTCACCAGGCTGATTCGTTTACGTTTTGTTATCCACTGATGGGTGGGATTTGATTTTGGACTTGAAACTAAAATTAATTTCAGCTATTGTCTCGGTCCACCGATTCAATCATTCACCAAGTTTCGCCAGAATCCATCCACACCTTGAGATATCTGCTGGATGTCGTTTTTTGGCCCCGGTCCTCATGGTGAAAAATTACTTTAAAAATTCTCGGGATCCAGGGATTTCACCAAAATCTAATCCATTCGTCCTATGTCACATATGCAACTCTCCCAAATTTTTCGGTCGAGATGTTTTGTTCACAGATAGATTGGGTGAAAACAACCTCCATCAATTCGGTGCAGAATTAATTAATATAAATGCCGTCCTCCACCGTGGCCAAAACTCCACGGCATCATTTCATACGAAGCTTTGTACACACAAAAAAAATCTTCAGTAGTGAACATCTGCTTGTCTTGGCAAGTAACTGAGCATATGACAACAAAAATCTCGAAGTTACAGATTAAAACAGAAAAAGGCAATCAGAGATTGCAGACCCTCACCAGGACTTCTTTTGAGCGTGTTATTTTTGTAGGTTTTAGGGTCAATCCAATATGGTCGCCCCATGACCTATGATGTGGTGTTAGCTGAACCTTTTGTTCCTCAATGGACAGGGGTGGTCATACATATAAAATTTCGCCTCAATCTGTTCAGCACTTTCGAGAAGTGGTCGGATGTGCGTTCTTACATATGCAATTTTGACGTCAACGAGTGCACCTATGACATAAAAAAAAAAAAATCACATACATTCCCATGAGGTAGTACTTGCATGTGCCAAGGTTCAATTTCCTTGATGTGACCAGATAAGAGGTCCAAGTTTTTCCCGTTTTCCAATATTGCTGCCACACCACGTGACCGACGGACGTATTAATTATCATTACAACTCTACCTGAGGTAGTTACAAATGTGGAAAATTCGTCTCTATCTGACAGGCGGTTCGGAGAAAAACATGAAAAGTTCTGTGCAGACGAACAAATGGACCTAAATTGCGATACCCTCTTCTTTGGAGAGGGTTAACAACAAAAGGTCACTGGGGAAGGACCAGCCTTTGTGAATACCCAACCTCTGTCGAAACAAGTTATTACAGTCCTGGAGAAGACGCACCTTTGGGGTTATTTGCAATTCCATTTTAAAACCATCGCGCTTTAAGTGAAACCGAGAAAATTGTAAAGAATACTTATTTAGAAAAAAAAAAAAAGCAATTCGTAACCAAGACCCAACATGTTTATCTTATGGTCTTTGTTGTAAATACGCACCACTTAAGGATACCATCTACACAGCCAAATACAGACTAGAATAAGGCGTGGTGGAATCATTTATGTGTGTGGGGAGAGAAGCTTAAAAGCACAAAATGGAGGAAGGCAAAATTAAATGGGCAAACAAAAGTAGAGTTATAAACCTAAAAGGACACCCATGAGGCAAATCTACTTTTCTTTTTAGGAAAGACAAAAAAAAAAATTTTAAACCTCAGGCAAACGAATTCAACTTTTTGCAATTAAAATTAAAATTAACATTGTACAAGAAACTTGTGGTTCTTTAACCCCCTGGCGGTAATCTATCCCACCGGGTATTGTGTTTCCATTGTAAGTGGTAAAATAAGCATCGTAAGCAGGGGCTGATGGTGAACCCAGGCTATATAATTGCGTTGGGAAAGGCAAAACGGCCCGGCCGCCTAAAGGGAGGAACGGCAAGAGCGAGCCGCCTCCACGAGGCGTGAGGACGGCGAAATGAGCCGAGACGCCACAGATGGGGAGGCCACAAGAGCACAGGGCCGCATGGCGGGGAAGGCACGACAAGACCAGCCAGACCACCCGGCGGGGAGGCACGGAAAAACTCGAGGGCTGCCATTGAATGTGGAGGCACGGCAAGACCAGCCAGCGCTGCCGTGGACGGGGAGGCACGGGAAGACCAGCCAGGCCGCCACGGACAGGGAGGATCGGCAAGACGAGCGGGCCAACCAAGAACAAGAAGCACAGACGAACCAGGCCGCCACAAAGAGAGATGCACGGCAAGACGAGCCGGACACCACGAAGAGGGAGCACGGCAAGGGACAAGTTCAGCATCCACATACGGATGTGGCACGCAAGGCAAGATAAAATGAGCTTCCAGAAGTGGAAGCCAAGACAAGCAAAATAACCAAGATTTTGACAGGCTGTTGAGCCCGAGTGCATTTATAATCCATGAAAAACGTGGCCCTGGTGTGCGAGTGATGTCTCCATATGGCTCGAGCTGTTTGCAGCTCAATGGCTTGCGCTTTTCAGCACGACGTAGCTGTAAAAAGTTTGCCTGTGGCCTTCTTGCGATTGTGAGTCTGCAGAGGTTCCAACCAGGCTGACAGGAATCTGCTCCCCTCTGGCCAGCACACGCTGAGGAAATGAAAGGGGGGGGGAAATCAAATTTGCATCAAATCATGAAACTTTGCCGGGTGGTTATTGTTCTGACTTGTCTACTTCAACAACTGGCCATAGCACATGCCATTGTCCTTCTGCTCCAGGAAAAGAAAAATGTTTCGAGGGATATCTAAGGGTGGGAGGATGACGAGTGGTACGCGCCACTCGCCTTCTGAGCTGTCCAAAGCTGATCTTGAATCCCAACCCAGCTAGAAACTGTTTATCCAGTGTGTCACAGGCAGGAAATTCAAAATGTGTCTGGCGTCCCTCGATGGACGTTAACTGGGACATCCTGTGTTTGTCGGAAATAGATGGTGGCGTTAAAGGTGTCCTTCGCAAATAGTTAGGTGAGCTATCGCCGGCACCAGGCCAATGTAAACAAAATCCTGCCCTAATCTTTATCAAAAGTCAGGCCTGGCCAGCCAGTTCATGAAAGACCGGGCCAAGCTCCTTCCGGCCAATTCCTACAACGTGGGTAATTGTGGCTGTGAAGAAGAAGAAGAAGTTTAGGATGGAGGATCTTTGCCCCCAAGCATTCCAAGGCAGCATAACAGCACAGGCCCTGAATATGTGAGATCATTTAAACAAACATCAAAGCCACTGGGACTCAGGGTTGAAACAATTCCACACAAGCCTTGGATGGCTACGCATCTACACACTCAGCTGCACAACCAAACAAGAAGAAGAATCACTGGATGTGGCAAAATTGAAACTATGGCAACCAAAAGGGATGGCTTCTCCAATGCTGAAACCCTTTGGTGATTGAGATGTTTTGTCATGAATTGAATATATAATCAGAGCGTTTGTCGGGATTAATAGTCGGGACTTGCAAATGGTTTATTCCAATGTGACCGAGTGCGATGATGTGATGTACCTGCACAGCAAGGACAGCATCTGCTGAGTACGCTTGTTCATCTTTTTTCTTTCAGGATTCTTGGCCATCCTGCCACCTGTTCCTCTCCTAGGGAAAGTCACACCCATTGATTAGGAAATTGGTCCAGCATTATGTAGATATTATGTATAACATAAATAATAAACAAGAAGCGAATACTTCGATATCGCGCGGCTGGGGCAAGTAAAATTCTAGGTAGAATTATAAACAATTTTGCAGTTATTAAAATTTAAATGTGGACACGGTGGTGGCATGCATTGATGGAAGAGTTGTGACGTTTGGACAAATTTCTAATTATTAGCCTCAGATCAAGGGACGTACGCGCCATAATGTGTTGACAGAAGACACAGGACAGAATAGCCAATTATATACAGCGCGATTGTCGCCGCGCGTACAATGATTGCTTTTGCAAATGCAAGTTGAAAAACATTCGCTCTAACTATAACACCACTTTAGGTCTTCTTCCCCAAAGCCCTGTCTTTTTCACCTCCTCCTTTTCCAATTTATTCTTCTCTTTCTCCTCATTCTGCCACAATTCGTGATTGTCAGAGGAAATCTCTTCTGGCGGCGGCCATGTCGACTAGGAGGCAAGTCGGGCTTGCTCGATACACGGTGGCTTCTGTTGCCAGGGGCAAGACTATGGTGAGAAGAGGTATTCGCCACAACAGGAAGAGGAGAAATTCTCGAATCCCCTGAAAAGACTCTCATTTACACGACGACAAAGAGAGACTTGCTGAATACGGATTTGCTGCTCGGATTAGTGAAAGTGGAAAAGTCACGATTGCAGAAACACTCGATACAACGTAGCTTCAAACAAGTTTGTTAATTATTCAATGGTTTACAACAATGATGCGTTTAAATTGCATTTCCAACCAAAGCAGTCGGATATAATTAACATGCACGGTCCTCGCCCTACCGCGTCGGGTAGATAGAGTTCAATGGGCATGCACTTCGGGTCGGCTCGAGCGCCTGCTGCGCTTTGCGTTTTTGAGGCTCTCGGGGGACTCCGTTTTGGGTTTAAACCTCGCGCCTCAACCACCGCAGTCCTGCAGCCGAACTTGGCTCCTCCATAATTGGCTCCTCCTGTTTCGGGACGAAGCAACGTGTGGGGCATGCACTAAAACCAGGGAGGGAACACAAGCGTCATTGGCGACTGCAAGGTGAAAAAGGCAATACGAGTGGATGCGGGTCGAAAAGGATGGGATGGAAGACACCACCGATGATCTTTTCCTCACGGGGCACTCTGCGGTTCTTCGAAACCTTCATTGATCCTCATCCCATTTGTCCGCTTCGGCCACCTTGACGACGCCGTTTCCAGCTCTTCCGGATGATGGGCGTTAGACAGCAAGAGAACAGCTTGATTTTCACAGCAACACAATCAGGCATTTGATTCCAAACTATGAAACTTCAGCATAAACACAATGCAAGCATTCTCCAAAACCTTAACTTCTTCCCTCCCCTTGCAGCACTATTACTTTAAGGTGTCCGTACATGACGCAAAATAAGAAAGCAGGACCTTGAGCCTTTAAACGTCGTGGTTCACGCTGTTGTACATAGTAAACAAAATGGTTCCGTTTGGAAGCTAATAAATCGATTTACTTGGAACAAAAGTTTGTCAGTTTAAGTTTAATCTGAGCTTTTTATGTAAAAAGCCCGTCTTTTGGGTTGAAGACAGTAGTGGAATATGAGCTTAATGCAACGTTCCAACGGTAACATTTTTTCCTACGACAACAGAACCTTGAAAAGGATACAGAAGAGCACCCAAACAAACAACAAGGTTAGCAGCAAATGGTTAAAAAAAAAATCAATTTATCAAGATTCACTTAATTTAACTCACAGATAGACATGAATACATTTGTGAAAGCTCAGTTCCTGTCTGTGTGTAGCCCATTCTACAGGGCCCACGCCTTCCTCCAGCGCGGCCGGAAAAGGGTTGCCGCACAAGTGCACGGTGCGTTACTGCTTAAATGTAATATTATAAAGAAGAAAGTTTTTGTTCGGTATATGGCTTCCGAACCCTGAGGAACCAGTTGCAACCAAACTTTTGCTGGGCTCCTCTTTCATCCAGAGGAGGGTCGAGGGGGCTATTGTTTGGATAAATAAATAAATAAATAACTGACCCCAGATAAAATCAATATGGCCTTCAGACTCCAATTGGCACCTGTGCTTATACACACACTGTCTATGATCCCTCCACCCACCCGCCTCCCCCCCTCCCCAGGACGATCGAGTATAGGTTTTTGTGAAGATCGGTAATTCATACTAAACCATTTAAGGGACAACATTCCCAATTTGTTCATGCCATGTAAATATATTTCATTGGAATTTCCCCAGGCAATGCAGTACTTTCGCTGGTTTGTTATTTAAAATAAAAATAAAAAATTACCCCGTGTGGGGGTATTGGTCACCTATTAATACCACAAGTTCTCAATGTTCAGTTATGACCGAAGACTACTGCGCAGCTCGACTGCGCAGTTCTACTGCGCAGCCTCGAACTGCACAGTTTGGTTAAAAGATGACTCGGCATTTTTGGCGCGCTGCGCGCACGAAAATTATTATTTTGAAATATAAATGCCACGTTTACATTTCGGGTTTTGAAACTTTTGCACCTTTGGCGGAAAAATGTATTAATATCAAGTCAGCTTGCCTATGCAATGACACCATTCACTAACTTTTACCATCCCAGTCGAGTAATATATAGCCTCCTGAGGTAGGGCAGTTTTATTGCAAACTTTGAAGTCACGTGACCGCGAAAGCGAAATTCGAATCCGTCCCGACCAAATTTAGGATATTGTTCCATAGAGTTCATATGCCCAATCAATTCCAAGATCGCTTGAGAAATGGTGTGAGGAGGAATAATTGAAAATCGTCATTTCGCAACTTCAAAGGCCTCGTGACCTTGGACCTTGCCTTCGATGACCTTGAAAGTCATACCGTCGTGTACGTCTCATCGAAACCTCTATCAGGATCACTAATACCAGATCTCCCGCTTTCACTTCTTGGACGGACGGACGGCGGATCGAAGGACCATCGACATATATTATTAGGTCATGCTCGAAGAGATGACCTAAAAAGGCCGACAGCATGATGCAGATGGGTAACACATTATGTCTTTGGAGCTCTCTTGGCCGGTTGATTCTCGGCCAGGACTAACACAGGCACGGCATTGCAATTACGGTTTGTGCAGTCCTTCAGCCGGGGCATCATTAGCTGGGCGTCATTTGAAATTCGGGACAGGAATTTGGAATTTGCTCAGTTGATAGCGTCGCCCACTCTCGCTGAGATAATGACCGTGGATCTTTAATATCCAACTAGGGATCACCAACTAATGCTGGCAGACGGAGATGCCCAGTTTCATGTTTATTGATGGACGGCGTACTGGCGAGCAGCCAATGTTTCTCAATAATAAATTTTACCTTTGAGGAGCTTTCAGGTTCCAGAGGGGCTGCGCAGGCAGTGAGAACAGCTTCTCGCACCTCCGCTCTCCTTTCCACATCATCAACTTTTTCGTGGGCGGTGCAATCCAAAGTGGTGGATTATGTCCGGATAGCACTCAGCTGTTTTGCGCGGATTAGTTTTGCTGTTCCAACTTCCTTTCAGGCTGTCAACAAATCAGCTTCCTCTTTTCCTCTTTGCCTTCTCTCCTTCACTGCTAGCCGAGGCAGAAAAGTGAATGTCAAAACACCAAAAATGACTTTACATACAAGCATGTTACCCCATGACAAGACGCCATTTCACTGACCGGGTGACATCAAATGTGTTTAAGGCAAACGCCTCTTTCTCGTTTGGAACCAGCGTTAGTCTGCGTCGGCAAACAGCTGGAAGGGGTTCCCCAGCTTCGTCGAAATGTGGGCTCGGTGGTCCAGCGTCTGCACAACTCACAATGCAATGGAGCACTTTATCCAACCATCAACCACAAATTAAATTTGGGTTAGCCACCAACAGTTCTAAAGTCGACAAACCAAAGAAAAAAATCAACATATTGACAAAACAACACAAAGTAACATTCAAGTTGGTTATACTGTACAAGGCAAAACTAAAAAATGGAATCTTAGCCAAAGCTGAAAAATGCTTGACATTGAGATGATAGTAAACCATTAAAGAAGGCTCAAAACCTTGAGATGTCGTCCTCCACCATCCCTTGGCTTCAGCAGGATACCAACATCTCCTTCCGTTTGTGATGGGGGCGATCGTCAAAAATGCCTCCCCTTTTGTCCTGAAGGAGGTTTATCGACCTGCCAGCGGTATGAAAAGATTTCAGACAAAGAACAACAACAAAAACAAGGGCAAATGACTTTATCGAGGTAATCTAAAGAATATCATATACCCCAAGCGTTTGACAAAACACACACCCGCAAATGAGTTAAAATACAAATGCTATAGCGTATGCTTGCATGACGAGTGTGGCTTTGGAACATGGCACGGATGGGATGGAGTTGGGTGGGGTGTGTGGGGAGGTGGTTGGGACATGGGGATAGCGGCTGGGGAGGCTGGGAACGGCCACAAGTGGGGGTGGGTGGGAAGGTGAGGCCGGCATCGGTAGACCAAACACGCCGGGACAGTCCAGCATATGCTGAGTTTGAAGGACAAGTGGCGAGGCTTGTTACCCTTCACCAAAAGGTACGGGCACCCACCGAAGCAAGCTCAGTTCTTTGGAGATCCAACGAAAGCCACCAAATGTGCAATAGCTTCCAAATTTGAAGGTAATCCATCACACAGTTATTGATTTCGGAGCAGATGAACATGAGGACAGTGTCCACCATAAATTTTGAAAAAGCTAAAACAATTCGGTAAGTCTTCAAAGGGGATTGACAAAAATATTTTTATTCTTAATAAAGTTTCATCAAGTCACATTCCTTTCTATTATACATTGCAAACATTTAACGAACGAAAGATGGGAAGCAAAGAAAATCTGGCGGGATACGTTCCTGTTCCAAAACACACGTGGTTGTTTAGCTTCACCATGAGCCTCAAAAAATGGCTTAAAAAAAAAGTGTTCATCTTATGCCTTTGCCTGAACGAGATTGTATGTCAAAGTGAGTTTCCTTTCATCTAATCTATAATTCCAGCATTCTCTGTGTGTGTGTGTGTGTCTGTCTGTGACGCTGTTTCTCGACAACCACTGGTCCGATCTAATTGAAACTTGCCAGATATATGCTGGGGACCTGAGGATGTGCCTTTTCAAGGTTTGATATTAATCGGGACAGACAGTGCCTTCCCAAGTTATGGCCATTTATTACCAAACCAATGACAAACACGTTTTGCTGGGCGTGCCGATGGGGCAAGGGAACCTCAGCCACGTTCCATTACTGGGTTTACAACGTACGGGCTTTCCAGAAGTGATGACTTCGTTGTATCTAAATAATTTCTCGATTTCTATGCGCATTTATAGGTAAACACAAGGCCCAAGTGTATGATCGTTTTCATATAGAACTGTGTATACATTTCGGTAACACAGAGTGAGTGGTAATGCTCCGAACAGGAATAAATTTTTTTTTTCTCTTCTCTTCTCTTTGTGTTTTCCTGCGATGACATTACGAAAAGGCAAAAATACGTTGGCGCTAATTTGAATAAATTGGCCATTAAAACTAAATTGCGAATAATCGTAAACTGGATATGCGAACTTCAGGCCACGCACGTACGGGCACGGCGGAGAGCAAGAAACGGCCGTGTGGTTGTTGTTTCTTTCTCGCGGTTGAATATTTATTTATTTATTATTATTATTATTTTTTTTTTTTTTTTTACGGGCACGTACTAGTCTTATTCTATAATTCCAGGCAATCTGTGTGTGTGTGTCTGTTTTGTCCTGCGACCGCCGTTCGTTCAACAATCGCCGGTCCGCATCTGATTGAAACTTGCCAGGAATATGCGGGGCCCTGCGGATGTTTGCCTCTTCAAGTTTGATATCAATCGGACGAGCGGTTCCAAGTACGGCCATTTATCTGTCAACCAATGACAAGACACGGTGCATGACATCACGAATGACGTTCACAAATTTACTGTTTATTTATTTATTTATTTGCACGATTTGACGTCACATTCTTCTCTTCTTCGTTTGGTATGACGGTCAACAATCGACGCGGGACCTGAGTATGTGCCTTTTCAAGGTTTATATCGTTCCTTCATCCGTTTCAGTGTTTCCAAGTGTTTCCCAATGTTTGAAGAGCTGTTTTTTTTGCCAAGGTTTTTGAATTAATGTTCACAATTATTATTAATCCCAAGGTTAATTTTCCCCGAGGGAAAGAGCTGTTCCCAGTGTTTTGAAAGACTGTTTTTCCCGAGGTTTGAAATTAATTGTTGTGCTTAGTAGACATTTGGAATCATTTTACAGAAGAGGGTAGAGAACGGAGGGGGGTAGAGGGAGGGCGAGAGAGGGGGGCGAGAAGAGGGGTGGCGAGAGAGAGGGGGCGAAGGAGGGGGGGGCGAGAGAGGGGGCGAGGGGGCGAGAAGAGGGGAGGGAGGGGGTTGAGAGGAGGGGGGCGCATTCAAGAAGAGGGGGAGAGCGAGAAGGCGAGAGAGGGGGACGGGAGAGAGGGAGGGTGAGAGTGGAGCGAGAGAGGATGGGGAGAGAGGAAGGCGAGACTAGGGGGAGGGAGGGGCCGCGAGGAGAGAGGCGGGCGTCAAATCTTCTTCTTCTTCTTTGATATATGAGTCACAATTGGATGCCTGGGGACTGAGT
Source organism: Eptatretus atami (assembly GCA_035128595.1). Classification (NCBI taxonomy): domain Eukaryota; kingdom Metazoa; phylum Chordata; class Myxini; order Myxiniformes; family Myxinidae; genus Eptatretus; species Eptatretus atami. Next base: position 34,101,245 of record CM068968.1, read on the forward strand.
ATGTTTTCCCAGGTGTTTCCAAGTTTATGGCCATTTATGATACGATTGGTCCGATCTAATTGAAACAATGGCCCATCCAGTCGTCGTTTACGAAGCGAAAGAACGAAGCTGCACGTACGGGCACGCAACCTACGGCACGCCACTAGTCTATCTATAATTCCACAGCAATCTGTGTCTGATGGTGTGTGTGTGTGTGTGTCTGTATGTGTGTCTGCGACCCGCCGTTTCTCGACGCAACCCGCTGGTCGATCTGAATTGAAACTTGCCAGGAATATGCTGGGGGACCTGAGGATTTGTGCCTTTTCCAGGTTATATTAATCGGACGAAGCGGTTCCCAAGTTTACGGCCATTGTATCTGTCAACAATGAAGGACACCGGTGTATGACATCAACTATTGACATCACAATTGCTTTTTTTTTTTGCATCTACTATAATTCCAGCAATCTCTGTGTGTGTGTCTGTATGTGTGTCTGCGACCACATTTCTTCTGACAACCACCTGGTCCGATCTCAATTGAACTTGCAGGAATATTGGCAAGGGGACAACGCGGATGTGCCTTTCCAAGTTGATATTAATCGGCAAGCGGTTCCAAGTTACGGCCATTATCTGTCAACCAATGATGACACGGTGCCTATTACGTCAGAATGACGTTCACAATTTGTTCCTTTTTTTTTGCACGTACAGGCACGCACGTTATGGGCACTCGGGAGTAGGAGGAACGGCCTGTGTGGTTGTTATTTGCTGGCACGTGGTTTGAAAGTTTTTTTATTTTTTATTTTTTGCACGGTATGGCACGCACCTACGGGCACGTACTAGTCTATTTATAATTCCAGCAATCTCTGTGTGTGTCTTGCCGACCGCCGTTTCAAGACAACCCCTGGTCCGATCTGATTGAAACTTGCCAGGAATATTTCTGGGGACCTGAGGATGTGCCTTTTCAGGTTTTTATATTAATCGGACAAGCGGTTCCCAAGTTCAGGCCATTTATCTGTAACAACAATGACAGGACACGGTGCTATGACATCACGAATGACGTCACAATGCCTCATTTTGTTTTTTTTTGATATGATGTCACAATTGACGCGGGACCTGAGTATTGTGCCTTTCAAAGTTTGATATCGTCTTCTTCATCCGTTTCACTGATTCCCAAGTGTTTCCCAGAGTTATGGCCATTTATGATACGGTTGGTCTGATATAATTGAAACCATGCCCCAATCCAGTTTTTTTTTTTGCATGTACGGCCACGCACGTACGGCCACGCACGTACGGGCCCGCACTAGTATCAAATAATTCAAGTAAGACAAAGCAAACCGCAACACATGCACGTACGATAATCCCTCCATCTCCACCAAAAGTTCACATCCTTGGCAGGCTCATTATACTGAGGGGGTCTGAAGCAGGGGGTCAATGCCTCTGCTCGGCATCCAACAATAGGCTGAGGTTCCAGCTCCAACCAATATGTTCAAAAGTGCTTCCTCACGTACATCTCGCGCGCTCATCACCACCAAATCCCGCTGCAGCAAAAAGGTCCAAAGGAGAGGTATGAGATCAAGATGGGGGGGGGTGTAACTGAAAAGCATCAAAATGTTGTGCAGAAAAGTCAGGACAAGACAGGAATTCAGACCAAAGCCTTCATCCTGTATAGTGGAAGATTTCCACCTCCTCTCTCATCGTTATCTCCTCGGCACGGCTCTGGTCAAGGTGAACTGCGTGCGACGTCAATTTCCCTGCAGACGTGGCCCAGACACACGTCTTTAAATCACAGTTACAGCAGATCGGCGTCATCTTGCTTCACCACAGCCTGCTCTCAAAGGCCCGATTGACCACCAACCCAGATAAATTTTTCTTGGTGTGTCCCACCTTCATGGCACACACCATGTGCCAATGCTCATGTTCACCTTGTGCCACCACCACCCTCCATTACATTATCAGTTCATACCCAAGGTCAGGAAGGGGCTGGTCAAAGTCATGGAATTCCTCTGGAAGTGTAATGGCGTTGTATGCTGCCTCACGATTCTCCTCGGGCAAGTCCACCACACCTGCACAAAAAGTGCATTTCACATTTCTTTATGCTGGTTCAGCACGGTCAAGCTTACATTTGTTTCATCGCTATTGAATGCTCGAGCAAGCGGCGGCGGCCTCACCTGGCCGGAAGGCCATCTTGATCTTGACAAAAGGCTTCATTGCAGTCAGCCAGAAGGTATTTCGCCTTCCGGCTGTAAATGCGGACGACCCGAGCAGGAGGTGACGGAGGTACGCAGACCATTTCCACCTGCATCAGGACAAAAGTATCGATGCTTTTTGGATACCAAGTAGCAAAGCGTGCAGAACCAACGTCCAAAATAACGTGTGAAACAAATCAACCATCGTACAATCGGTAAGGAAATGATCACTTTTAATAGAGCTACGTAAACAACATGGAGAAGCTTGTACATACATCACATGCCAGGACGAGGGTAGCACCTTTTAACGAATACAGGGCAACGGATGATGGACGAATTGAGGAGAACGTCAGATGCAATCTCAGAATCATGATCAAGTTGCTCAGATTAGAAAGAAAGATAGGCAGACATGAATAGCAAAGCTCACGACGACTATCTGAAGATATTGCGACAAGGCGGACATTTTTTTCCCCATTTGTCTTCTTAGTGCCCCACAATGAAGCGAGTAACAGCAATCGTCACTAGTGCGAGAATGAAGAGGCTTGAAGACTATGAAGGACTGAAATGCAAATTAAAAAAAAAATTTTTTGCTCAGCTGATTGGTGTGAGCAATTTGAGAAGCTGCTCAAATGGTGGAATCTTGTTCTCCAAAAAAAGGTTACATCCAACACATTCTCAGTAATTTGTGAAAAAAGCTCTGCAGAAAAGAAATAGATAAGGCTCATGATGAGGCAAGGTAACCAAGCTTGCAGTCGGTCACACGGTCAAATGTAAGAAAAGTTCCCCGAGTAAGTCGACAAACGGTGGTGTAATGGTTTGAGCGTCTACTCTGAGTTTGGGAGCTCGGTGGTTCAACCCTGGCCGAATCATACAAAGACTAAAAATGGTACCTGATGCTTCCTTGCTTGGTATTCAGAATTTAAAATGATAGAACACGTACAAACAATCAAGCGGTGCCATTGTTGTGATGTCACGGTACCCATAGTTCTCCGGGAAGTGACGGCACTTCCCCCAAATTCAGTGGATGTTTTCCTCATCTAACAGCCGTGTATGTGTGTGCGTGTGTGTGTGAGCGTGTATGACAGCTCCACTATAAGCATACGTTAGATCCTGTAAAAACGAGTAATGAGGGTGAAGTCGATGGTACATCATCACAATCCCCACACTACCACCTAATGTAAGGTTAAAAGACGGAAAAAGTTCCACCAGGACGGAGCATGAATCAGGGGGTAAAACGCCAAAGAAAATTTTACATATTTCATGTATCCTCCAATGTTGTTTGCATCTACAAAGTTTAACTTAAAATGTTAAAAATGTGCCCGCAATTGCATTTTATTATCGAATCATATTTAATATTTTGACCCCGCTACGAGGGGGTGGGGGGGGGGTTAAAGGGGGAGGAGGGAGGAGGGGATGATACCACTCTCACACCTCCTTGCCATGTGATCATCATAACTAACAAGTTTGGTGAATTTTTCCTCAACCGTTCAGGAGAAGATGGCATGATGGACTGAGAGTCGGACACAGACAGAGTCAGTACGAATATAATATCCCTGTTAATTTTTTCAAGAAGCACGAGGATAACGAGTCAAGACCCAGGCTTAAATTGCAACGTTCTTTATGATGCTGAAACCTCGACATTACAGGACCCAGAACTCGACGCTCGAGCCTCAAACTCTTCCTTCCTGTTTTCCCTCTTTCCCGTTGTTCACGTTGCATTCTGAGGCATTAGTCAAGTTGTGATGTTCGCAAAGAACCAGAAGAACTTTCCCTTCTTCAACTCACCTTGGGCGAGATTATGCTCTCGGACGCTGCTCTCCAAGTTTGCACTCAAACACGTGGGCCTTGGTCAGCTTCTTGTCCCAGTGGCAGCAAGCCCATATCTTGGCTAGCGGTCCACGCTTGCTCAGCACAAAGTGGGCGTAAACATGGTGCCTCAGTTCGAACCTGTGAACAAATGTCATTTCAAAGGATGTTTTTTAAAATAAAAGTACAAACAAAACGAATTCTTGTCCCAACATAAAATGTCATGCGGGTCATACAGACGGAGTGGTCAGCACTGAAAAAATACACATGACAAAAGCATAAATATACAGCCTTCATTGTGCATGTCCTGCGAGCTTAAAATAATAACTGTGGAAGTGAATCGAGGAAAGTTAGTGAAGAGTGGAAGTTACGGAGGGGTGAGAGTGTCGGGAAAAGGATGGAAGAGAGAGAAGAAAATGGATGAGGGAGGGGGTTTGAAGATGCAGGAAGAGAGAGAGAGAGAAGGAGAGGAGGAGGAGGGAGGAGAGAGAGAGAGGAGAGAGATGAGAGAGAGACGAGAGAGAGAGGAAGAGAGAGGTGGAGGAGAGGAGAGAGAGAGAGAGAGAGAGAGAGAGAGAGAGAAGAGAGGAGGTGGAGGGAGAGAGAGAGGAGAGAGAGAGAGAGAGAGAGAGGAGGTGGAGGAGAAGAGAGAGAGAGAAGAGGGAGTGGAGGAGAGAGAAGAGAGAGGAGGTGGAGGAGAGAGAGAGAGAGAGAGAGGGGAGGTGGAGGAGAGAGAGAGAGAGAGGGGGGGAGGTGGAGGAGAGAGAGAGAGAGAGAGGGGGGGAGGTGGAGGAGAGAGACAGAGAGAAGAAGGGGGGGGGAGGTGGAGGAGAGAGAGACAGAGAGACAGAGAGAGAGAGAGAGAGAGAGAGAGAGGAGAGAGAGAGAGAGAGAGAGAGGAGGAGGTGGAATGTGAATAATTCTGGCCTTAAAGAAGAGATCCTTGACATCCAGGTCAGAATCCTGCATAAACAAGGACACTCAAGAGCAATAAAGTACATTTTTTGACACCACGAAGTGGTCAGTTGGCCAACATGCCAATGTCGTATCCCAATATAATACAGTGGACAGCCGTGAACCGAGTGAGCCAATCGTGTGACTCAACTCCGCACGGGTTTAATATCCATTCAAGCAAAACGAAAACATCACCTTCGATTCATTATTAGAATCTACCTTGCCAAGTGTTGGAGCCCCCCCCGTCAAGCAGGATTATTTATACTAATCACACGAATGCAAAGAAGAAGAGAGAGGCGCTCGCCGTTCCCTCCAAAACGGTCATGGAGGAGGGATTCAAACCTCGGAAAGCCACTCTAACATCTGTACCACTGTACATCGGACTGAAGTCGCTGATGTGAAAAAGGTTCGAATCCTGACTACAATATGGTACACTGAATGACTTAACGGGATTAGCATCATTCTGCAAATGAGATAACGACGAAGAAAAATGTAAACGACTCATTGATGAGCGTACTTGGAGGAGCGGCAGCCGAAACACGATGCGGGGTTTACGTGTTCCACTGTAACCACAGATAAACAGTGAATATCGAACCGAGGCCTAGCTAAGTTAGCTACACGTACCTGGGACTCGGACAGGGCCGAACAACCTGAAGGTGAACCGTTTCGTCCGTAAGGCAGCCCCAATGGTCGCCAGCCTTTCCTCCCCGCCGTCCAAAGAGACTGGCGGGGAATCCGAGCGCTGCGAAGACTTGGTAAACAAACGCCGCGCCACACAGGCCAAAATAAGATGGCGGCGTGACCCCTTTCCCGCTAAAACAGTTTCAAACGGGACATGAAATAGTCCGCGCACTCTTCTGGGTTCTTGAGACGCTGGAGAGAGTTAAACGACATTTTCCTTTGTAATACACGATATATCGCTGAGGTGTACATCTTTATTACCTGGACGGCGATGGTGTCGTCATGGATTTAGAAAACTCATCAGATGAGGCGGTGGGATACACAGGTATGGATCGTTGCACGTCGTCCGTCGGGAACTGGGCACGCTGGAGTTTTTGATTCATATGGAGCCTCCAGGGCAGATAGAGAAACGATAACATTGCATCGCTGGTTTCATATGGAGCCTCCAGGGCACTTAGAGAAACGATAACATTACACCTCTGGTTTTCAGGGCGACTGTGTCGGTGAACCGCTGTTCAAATACAAATGAAGCTTTCAAACATTTCGAGCAGACCATTATAGGTACATTTTAAACATTGTACATACTTTTGTGCAGACCGTAAGATCTACAGGACTACCTTCATTTCCGTGGACAAGATGATGATGAGTGTGGTGAAA
>CM068968.1:34107529-34117695 GCA_035128595.1 Eptatretus atami
ATGCTGAGAAGGAAGAATAAATGGGATGGGGAAGGGGGAGAGGAAGTTTGTTGAATGGGGATGTGGAAGGAAATGGGAGTGGACGGGAGAGGGAGGGGAGGTGGGGGGAAAGAGAGAGAGGGGAGAGAGAGGAGGGGAATGTGGACGAGAGAGAAGAGGGAGAGGGGAGAGGAGGGAAGGGATGAACGAGGGAGGTAGAGTGAAGAGAGGGTGATAGAGGAGAGAAGAGGGGTAGAGAGAGGGAAGGAGGTAGAGAGAGGGTGGAGGTTAGAGAGAGAGAGGGGTGATGTAGAGGATAGGAGGGAAGTGGATAAGAGAGAGAGGGGAAGGAAGGAGAGGAGGGAGAAGGTGGTGGAGAGGGAGGAGGGAGAGAGAGGGGAGGTAGGAAGGAGGGAGGTGTGGAGAGAAGAGAGAGGGGAGGAGAGGAGAGGGAGGGTGTGGAGAGAAAGAGAGGAAGAAGAGAGAGGGAGGGAAGGTGGATAGAGAGAGGGGGAGGTAAGGAGAGAGAGGGAGGTAGAGAGAGGGAGGGGAGGTAGAGGAGAGGGGGGTGGAGAGAGATGGAGGTGGAAGTGGAGAGAGAGAGAGGGGGGAGGTAGAGAGGAGAGCGGGAAGGTGGATAGAGAGAGAGAGAGGGAGAGCGGTGGAGATGATGAGTATTGCATTCCCCCAATGTTGATTGCATGAACAAAGTTCATTGAAATTTAAAAATTGCCCGTATTGCATTTTGGTGATTTCCTTAATGAACAGAGAGATAGAGAATATAAGATATAGAGATATAGATATAAGATAGAGATATATAGATTAAATAGAGATAGATTAGAGCTAGAGAATAGAGATACAGAGAGATAGAGATAGAGATACAGAGAGAAGATATAGAGATACAGAGAAGATAGAGATATATAGAGATAGATGAGATACAGAATACAGAGAGATAGAGATACAGAGAGATAGAGATATAATGAGATAAGTAGAGATGCATAGAGATATATAGAGAGATAGAGAATAGAGAATATAGAGATATAGAGATATATAGAGAATACGAGATATATAGAGATACAGAGAGATAGAGATATAATAAGATATAGAGATAAGAGATAAGAGAAGATAAAGAGATAAGATATAGAGAATAGATGATATAGAAAAGAGAGATACGAGAGATATAGTAGAATTAAGAGAGATAGAGATAAGAGAGATAGAGATATATAGAGAATAAGAAAAGAGAGATGAGAAATAGAGATACAGAAGAGATAGAGATATATAGAGATAAGAGATATATAGACAGAGAGAATAGTAGATATATAGATACAGAGAGATGAGAATAGATAACAGATGAGATAGATAGAGATAAATAAGATGTATAGTAAAGAGATGAGATCAGAGATCCCAGAGAAGATAAGAGATAAGAATATATATATGTATATATACGATAGGAGATAGAAGAAAAATAGAGAACAGAGAGATAGAGAACAGAAGAAGAAGATAAAAGAGGATATAAAATAATATATTAATTATAATATATATAATATAATATATATGTTATTAAATATAATATAGATAGAGAGATAGAATACAGAGATATATAAGATGGAGATAGAGAATAGAAATAAGATAAGAGAGATAGAGATATAAGATACAGAAATAGAAGATAGAATATATGAAAGAGATATGTAATAAAGATTAAAAGATAGAGATAAAATAGATATGGAGATTAAGAATAAGCAAATATAATATAACGACATAGAAATATAGAGATAGGATTATAGAACGATAGAATAGGAAAAAGAAAAGAAAATAATAAAACCCCCAAATAGAAAAAAGATAGAAGATATAGAGAACAGATATTAGATAGAGATATAGAGTATATAGAGATAGAGAATATAATTATATAGAACAGAGATAGAGATAGAGAGATATCGATTATAGATATAGAGAAATAGGAGATATATAGATGTATAGAGATAGAAAAGATATGAGAATAGAGAATCGAGATATAGAGATATATACGATAATACGATACTATTAACCATAAGAAAATATAGAGAGATAAGATATTAGATATAAGATTGAATAATAGAGAAGATACAATAGAGATAGAGATATATATCAATATATATATTATATTATAAATTATACTATATATATAGTAATATATATATTATAATAACATAGAGATATGAGATATAAGAGATACGATACATAGAAAGTGGTGGTATACTGATTCCGGCTCACTTATCCCCCCATAGTGAATGGGGATTTTTCAGCGATCTATTTTTTCCCCTAAAAAAATAACCCCCTTTTTAGCCCAAGGTATAATTTGTCTCCCCTTTAACCTGGGGCACTCTATCCAAATAACAAATCAAAAAAAGATTGGTTCCAAGCGCAAAGTTAATGTGATTGTAAAGGTATTCTGAAGAATATCGAAAACAGTGTAAGCCTAGGGCACTCTTTTCAAAATAACCATGCATATTGTTTAGCTCACCATGAACCAATAAAGATTTGTTCATTCTCAAATTCCTCATAGTTTTCATTTATCTTGCCACAATAAATCCCCATCAAAATATTAAAAAATAAACAACCATTGAATCTTTATATTTTCAAGATACCCTTCTTGTCATTATGCAATGAAACTTCTCTCATGATCCTCTGACCACGCCGAGTTGCTATCATTTGAGATGTAAGAAATTATTTCTTTTCCATTGTAATTGATAAAACCATCAAAGTTTTCAGTCCATTCAAGAATATTATTATTCTTTACATCTCTAACTTATTGGTTTAAATTGACGCTTCTTGTTTTATTTACCTTTGTTTTATTTTTTCATAAGACTTATTTGAATATTTTCACATTCATTATTTCCATTATATACCAAGACTGAGAATTTCTCTCCCACCTCTTTAGTTTGATTAATACTGGTCGACATTTATATATGTGAAAACGCGGGGCGTAGCCCTAAAAAACCCTAACCCATCTTCCCATCCGTTAAAACTTGTCCATATGTGAACACAATCTATTCTATCACCTACTCATACCAATATCATAGGAAAACAATCTATTCTAATATACTCTAGATAAATATACTCATCATACATATCCATATGGAACACAATCTATTCCATTTCTAAAATAAATTCTATCATCAAAAGGCTCCTCATGCCTTTTTATTTACTCTTCACGATATATCATTATGTTTATAACTTCTTATTGTACATTTTCCTAATTCTCTTTCTATTCATCAAACATTAAATAATTTCTAAAGTATTGATTCTTTATTACATATTTCTTTATCTCTTTAAAACCTTTATCATCTGATCCCATACTTATAAGCATATCTTTGCTCGAACCAAAAACCACTCAAGCTTTATTCAACCCAACTCATCCTAAACTTACCAATACCTTTTCATTCTTTTTTAAAAATAACTCGCTCTCTTACCTAAAATACTTATCATCATACTCCAAATTGTTTCTCATATCTATAAAACATCAGTTTATATCTAGAAAAAAACTATCAGTGCCAATACAACAATAAACATTTTCACATACCTTTCTTGAAGTCATCATACAAATGACAACAATCAATACATTGATAAATCAAAACTGCTGTTCCAAATATAAATTGTTTATCCAGACAAACTTTCCTTTTCAGCATAATGCAGAAAAGTTCCTGAAAAAACCTCTTCTCTCTCAAAAACTTGGTTATTTAATCAATCTAACGAAGCTTCTTTCCAAATGTTGCGAATGCTAATGTTTGTCTGTTCTACACATTTCCATAGTCTTCCATACAGCATTATCATAATTTTAAAAAGTCCCTGTCACATTTACTTTGTATTTGCTCCAGTATCGTATTGAATTTTTAATATAGCTTTCCATCCAAGGATTGGTTTAAAATTTTTAAAACTCTATGAAATTTTAGCTACTCTCAACCCCAGCAGATAAAATCTGTCTCAATTCCAGATGCAAAAACATATCCTCTTTCATAGAATGTGTTATAACTTTCCTGTGATTACCTTTAATATTAAAACTTTTATGAAATACTTAACCATTACTTTCTTGGGTTTCTTTCTCACATGCAAAAGGAACGTCTTAGCTTATTTGAAAGATCACTCGGTACGCTCAAAATCAACTTCAAAATAATAACCTTCTTCTCTCATACAATTCTCTTGAGAAAAATCAACAATATTCATCAAGCCTATCATAATACTTTTCTCCACCCACTCTAATTACCATAAGCAGAGATGAGACCATTGCCCATGCCATAAATTATTAGCACAAATACATCAAATATTACTAACTTTTTCAACTCCATAATTGGGAGATATATATTTGCTTTCGCATAATCTTTTGAACATACTGGAATATTCACCTCTCTTAGACTTCTCATCAATAAGCATAATCTACATCACGATAAATCTAATTTTTGTTTGTCATTTCAAACATTGCACCCAAGCTCAAACCAGGAGCCTGTGAAATAGTGGCAGATCTAATCCCATAACATTTTTTATGACGAGTGATCTAAAAGCTTCAAACCATCACAACAATAAAACAATGTTTTTAAGACAATCATGATATTCTCCAAGGTTCTTAAATTAAATCCAAATTTCTGTCTCGTTTTAATATCCTTATCACTTACTCTTCTCATAAAGGTAATATACGAAACTTTTTTCGAAAGGAAGTTGTGTTTCTTTAAATCTCATAAAATGAATCCAATATAATCATAAGAAAAGTTCCTCTGCTGAAAATTTCTCTTACTTGAATTTCATTCCTTGTTTGAATTTCTCCTACTTAGATCCTCTAATCAGAATTTCATCTAATAACCAGAATTCCTTCTTTATTTAGAATCCATTCAGGTTCGACATTTTCTTTATAATTAGAATTCATCTTCAGAACGAATTCTTCAAATAATTCCTCTTATTAGAATTTCCTCTTTACTTGAATTCTTCTCTCTTTAATCTAATTTTCCTCTTAGTAGAATTTCCTCTTTTGGAAAGAAATAAATAAGATTTGGAAAAGAGCCCGTGGAGCTTATATTTGATGCTAGTTGGCTAGTGTGGTCCCATCAACTTGTAAGAATCTAGAAACCAATACGATCAAGAGTTTGTGAATACTCATTTTGTAAATGAAATACTACTTTATTGTGTAATTGTTATGGCAGAAAAATATTCCCTGGTGTTTTTGAAAGTCATTTATAAATAGAGTGACATATTGGCGCTGTTGTGAAGACAAGACTGGAATAAAAAGAAGGTAATTTAAATAAATTACAACGGAAGGAGCGGGACCTCTAATATTTACCAGTGAGACCTAAAATGATCCCCTAACTTAGACTCCCAACTGTCCTCCTCACAAATATGACAAGATATGTCTCTTTCTAAATTCTAAAATTTTCTTCTTCGGTTATTCCATCGTTCTTTGTTTCCTTTCATTAATTAGTAGTCTATAACAATCCTTTTCTAACGTTTAACAACTGTCTGAAAGCTTTTTCCACTAAAGTTCATTTATATACTTTCTCCAACAGTGATTTGATATAATAAAAACCAACAGGGAATATGTTTGATACTTATTTGTATGTGATCTTATTGATTAGGAGAAGCAGTATTATCTTTTACAGATACATTCAAATCAAGCGCTATATCAACAAATGGGTGCATGAAATTATTATAATTTCAACAAAGAAATCTTCACCGAGGTTAAGGCATTGTAATACAGCTGATTTATGATTACTAACATCATATTTTTAATGTTTGTTCTAATCGTTCTTTTGTATAAATGAACTTAAACACGCTACAGATCAATATTCTTGTTTGCTGTTCTGAATACCTGAGAAGAGATTAATACTGATAATATTGATGTAAGTGTAATGTGATTCTTTCCTAACACTAAAAATATAAAATACAATTTTTTTCTTCATTAATAGTTTTGAAATTTTTAATATTGAACTTTGTTTGTATCCGTTAATCCATATACATAAATAGAAGATTATCTTTTTCTAAATTTAGGAAAACTTTATGGCATTGGGCAATTTAAAATCCTTAATGTCCAGGTATTCTCAAATTTCATAATATTGTTTTACTCTTTCTGAATTACAATTTTGGTGGATGTAAGTGAGCAAGAACAGACAGAGGAAAACATTTATTATCATGTTCTTACTATTAACACTGCCTTCTTTAGTTTTTATTCTTTTTGGTAATTCCAATATAAAGAAGACAGCTTTAAGAGTGTTGATTTTAGAATGTGTAATCAAACAATGATTTTTTAAATATTAATCCACTCTACCACTGAATTATCAACACCTCCTCTTGCTGATAGTTCCTTCAAATAAACCCCCACTATTCAAAAAATCTTGAAATGATTGTAATAAAAAAAGGAAAAAAAAAAAGAAATCTTGTCTCATATACGGACGTTGTTCATCAATCTGTCTTCATATTCATTTTCAACTCCCAAAAACTTAAAGTTCATTTCTTTTAAATTCTTTTTAAAACTTTTCACATCAGGTTTCACTATTTCAATTGATTAGCTATTGATGATGACCGGTTCCTCTATTTGAAAAATCCTTTATTTTCTACTGTCCTTTAAATGCCCAATCAGTGTTTCAAATATAATATTCTCCCTTAACTTAAACTCATTTCTTGTGTTTTTGTTGATTGCAGGTGATACTTATAACGACTCTTCAAAAACCCCTTTGAGCCAATATCACAATGTTCTTCCAACCAAGAGAATATTGTATTGAAAAGTTTGAACTGTGTGTTGTTTGTTGAAGTGTTTTTTTTTATAATATTATATGCAGATAAAACACGCAAGTACTTGTCCACCCAATTATAAATAAAACTTCTGCTTAAACTAAAATTCTTGATAAAATTTTGTTTAATTATGGTGAAATCTTGCTAAACCATTTATCCTCCAACTTTTTCACTAATAAATACAATTTCAAGACATAAACGACAAGTTCATCAACTCTTCATTTTTAAAATACTGAGCAAATGATGTCAGATTAAAATTGAACAAAGATAAATAGAACAACATGGATAAAAACAAATGGCGAATAATATAGTTCTTCAATTTCTTCAGTGGAAGGCTTTTCTTTGCCTTTTGTTTTTTTTTCGCGCTTTTTAAAGATATAACCGGAAGAAAACAACATAGTACCTCACAAAAGTTCTCCTTCTTTTCTGGCAATATTAAAACTAGAAAAAGCAATGAACAAGAAAAAAGTATAAAAAAAATAAAAACCCTTATGGAGGAACTTTAAGAAAGAAAAGATAAGACCATCTGTAATATGCAAGGAGAAATTTGTATTTTTCAACAACCCAAAGAATATCTGAATGAAATAAAGGATGATTAAATACAAGGTGAAATGACATTCGTTCAATTGTAGTAAGGATCATTTTAAAAATTAACCCTTAATAAACAATGTAGCAGTTGAATCGTTTATGAAAAAAAGTATAAGATATCCGATTGGTATGTTTTTTATCTCTAATTCAACTATAGTCAACTATTCAACCTAAGATTTTGAGATTTGAGAGGATTAAATAACCGAGAGTTCTGCATCCAAACATTAGTTATATAACCCGAGATTAGTTGTTCCAAACGATAGTAGAAAAGTAAGATGATTCTAAAAGTATCAAGATGATATCGATAGAATGAAATTTCAGTTAAGTAAAAGTTTACTTAATAAATATAAAGTTATCTCATTGAGCCTCTGAAATTCCCTATTCCCAATATGAAATTTGGATTGTCCGCCGTTTGAAAACGGGGATGAACACAGAATCAAGCCATAAACAATTATTCTGATATCTTCCTAATTAAATGATAAAAAAAATATAAAAGGAAAAGTAAATCTCTTTAATTTACACCAAAAAATGATTACTTTACAGATTGAATTAGAGAAATGAAATGTAAAGTATGAGGGTGATCAAACACACCTCTTACAAGGGAAGAAACTGAACGACTAGAGAAATGTTCAAAGGATTGTGTTAATATATCATAGGATGTTTCAGGAAAACAAAACAAGATATGCATAAATAAAATAATGGATTTCTTGAAATTAAACCGAACTAGAAAAAAATAGAGTTCCTAAAAAGCCAATAAAAATAAATAACCTTTTTCCAAATATAATAAAGAATGATTTTCTACCCATTTGGAAAATAAGATAAAATTAACAACCACTAAAAAATCTCTCCAAATTCATTCAAGACCTCATAGTTGTCAAGTGGCATGTGAAAAACCTGCTACTTTTAAAAAGATGCCTTACTCCAACTTTTAGATATGATAATTTAAATAATTTCCACAAGTCGAGTTTTCAACCAAAGTAATCAACTAACCTCACAAGGTTTAATGCTGGTCTTCAAAGAAGAATAATCGTTTATTTAAAACTCAAAAAACCCAATGATATAACATTGAAGAATAATAACTTTCGTGAATACAACAGAGATGAAAAAAGAAATCAAACCGAATACTGTACTAGGATAAACGGATGATATAACCGTCTCCCCAAGTTGGATAAATCTAAAAAGAACCATCGTATCCTTTGAATGATTGTGTTAATGAAGAAACCAAATGAATGACAGCTACCACATCAAGAGGGAGACCATTCTCTTATTTATTATTAGTCACGTACTTCAACTCCTCGGTTCCATCAAAACAATGCAATACTTTATATTCAATTAAATTCAATAGAATAAAACAATTTTGGGAGACAATGTTCTAACATTATTAGTAAAAAGGAATGGGGATTACATGAAACACACGACGAAAAACAAAATAATGTTGTGAAAACAAGAATGAGAATTAAAGAATTTTCAATAATAAATAATCGAAAGAAAGAGCAAAAATTTAGGGAAACACAAGAGTGGTTAAAATTGTAAACAACAGGAAACATAAAAGAGAAACGCAGACAAAAAACTACGGTGAAGAAGCACTTCAAAAAAAAAAGAAAAAAAATTAAACCACTTAAAAAACCCAAAAGAAAAATTAAGATTTTCAACAGTCCACAATAAAATACTACCTCCTAGAAAGCTCCAAAATATTAAAAATTCATCATAATGACGAGAAAATAGAGCATAAATAGAAATGAATACATGATAAAGATTATTTCAACAACTGGAGGATGAATCGACCCCCTGATTATGTGATGCCTTCAAGACAAGAATATCACCGTATTCAAAAACCAAAGCAGGACCATCCAACAGACAACCCACAATATTTCATCATGTTCAAGAAAAGGAGAATTTAATGATGAATAAGGTTCTGGTTCTCTCAACCCCTGTCAAAATAACTCCGAGATAAATTTCTCTCACAAAAGCATGGAAACAAGGTCATGTGACGGATGAATCAAATAGATTGATAACCATGGATATGAAAAATAAATGATAAATATAACATGATCGGCTGAATCTTTGATTAAGGTATTCCTTCGTAAAAGAGGAAAAGAAGAGAAACAACATTGATGAGCTGCTGAACTCTGTGATTAGTTAAATTCTTCCTGGTAAAAGTAGGAAAATGAGAAGGAGAAACACATTATTCAAGGCTTTAAGTATACTTGTTCAGTTTAGTTTTCTTCCGACCCAATCACAATATTACTAGACTGTTAATGTGGGGCATAAGAAGGCTGAAATAACATTTTTTTAAATGAAGCATCAGCCATTTTAGACCAGTTGATGAACATATAAAAATAATTAAATAAATACAAATATAAAGAATTTTATCTATATTAAATAAGAGAGAAACACAATCTAGTTCAATTTCAACTATATACAAGTACCAAACACATTCTCATCCCATACCCACTACACTTCGACCAACGAAAGAATATGAGGCACTTTATTGTCCATCAACTTATAATACCTATTAATATAACGATAAAAATGCAATTATTATAAATCCGGGAAGTGATACACAAACGATAACAGTCTCACGCCGGACAATATGAGATTTCTCAAATATCTCCGAAATTGTCTCTAAAAGACAGGTGGATGAAACCAGAGGGAGAGGCGGTGGAGGAGATGATGATTGATGCATTCCCCAATGTTGATTGCATGAACAAAGTTTCATTGAAAATGTTTAAAAATTTGCCCGTAATTGCATTTTTGTGATTTGCCTTCATGAACAGAGAGATAGAGATATATAGATATAGAGATATAGATATAGAGATAGAGATATATAGATATAGAGATAGAGATAT
>CM068968.1:34118144-34128878 GCA_035128595.1 Eptatretus atami
GATAGAGATACAGAGAGATAGAGATATAGAGATATATAGAGATACAGAGAGATAGAGATATATAGAGATAGAGAGATAGAGATACAGAGAGATAGAGATATATAGAGATACAGAGATATAGAGATATATAGAGATACAGAGAGATAGAGATATATAGAGATACAGAGAGATAGAGATATATAGAGATAGAAAGATATAGAGATACAGAGAGACAGAGAGATAGAGATACAGAGAGATAGAGAGATAGAGAGATAGAGAGATAGAGCTCTATTCTCTATCTTGTATCTCTATCTCTCTATCTCTCTATCCTCTTTCCCTCTGTTGTATCTCTATCTCTCTTTCTCCTCTGTACTCTCTATATCTTCATCTCTATATTCTCTACTCTCTGTACCAAATATATCTCTATCTCTCTGTATCTCTATATACTCTAATCTCTGATCTCTATATATCTCTACTCTCTGTTATCTCTATCTCACTCTATCTCATAATATATCTCTATCTCTCTGATATCTCTAAATCTCTATATCTCTATCTCTCTGTATCTCTATCTCTCTATCTCTAATATCTTATTCTCTCTGTACTCTATATCTTCTATATCTTGTATCTCTATTATCTCTATATTCTCTATCTCTCTTATCTCTATATATCTCTCTACTTCTATATTCTCTAAGCCTCTGTATCTCTATATATCTCGATATTCTCTATATCTCTCTATCTCTATATATCTCTATATCTCTATATAATTCTCTATCATCTATATATATTCTATCTCTATATATCTCTATCATTCTGTATCTTATATTCTCTATCTCTCTGTATCTCTATATATCTCATAGCTCATCTCTCTGTAATCTCTATTCTATAATCTCTATCTCTCTATTCTATCTCCTATCTCTCGTATCTCTATTTCTCTATCTCTCTGTATCTCATCTCTATCTCTCATGTATCTCTATACTCTGTCTCTCTATCTCTATATCTTATCTCTAATATCATAGATCTCTATCTCTATATCTATATCTCTTTCTATATATCGTCTATCTCTCTGTTCATGAAAGGCAAATCACAAAATGCAATACGGGCAAATTTTTTAAACCATTTTCAATGAACTTTGTTCATGCAATCAACATTTGATGCAATCAATCATCATCTTCCTTCACCGCCTCTCCCTCTCTCCTCTATCCACATTTCCCTCCCTCTCCTCTACCTCACCACTCTCTCTTCTCTCTCATCCACCTTCCCCTTCCCTCTCCTTCCACCCTCCCTCTCCTCTACCTCCCCCCTCCCTCTCCTCTACCTCCCCCTCTCTCCTCCTCTACTCCCCTCTCTCTATCCACCTTCCCCCTCGCTCTGCCTCTGCCCCCCCCCTCTCTCCCCCCCTCTCTCTCTCTCCACATTCCCTCCCCTCTCTCCCCCCCCTCTCTCTCTTTCTCCTCCACACCCTCCCCTCCCTCTGCCCCCCACCTTCCCCTCCCCCTCTCCTCCCTCTCCCCCACCTCCTCCCCTCCTCCCCTCCCTCTCCTCCCACCTCCCCATTCTCCTCCACATCCCATTTTACCCACAAAACTCCTCTCCCCTCTTCCCCCATCCATTTATTCTTTATCCCTTTCCAGGCTTTTCACCACACTCATCATCATCTTGTCCCGGAAAAATGAAGGTTAGTTCCTGTAATCTACGGTCTGCACAAAAGTATGTACAATGTTTAAAATGTACTATATGTCTGCTCGAAATTTTGAAAGCTTCATTGTATTTGAACAGCGGTTCACGACCAGTTCCGCCCTGAAAACCAGAGGGTAGCGTGTTAATTTATCGTTCTCTAAGTTGCCCTCCGAAGCTCCATATGATGAAACCTCAGCGATGCAATGTTATCGTTCGCTATTCTGCCCTGAAAGAGCAAGGCCATATTGAATCAAAAAACTTCCAGCGTTCGTGCCCCTAGTCCCGACGGACACGACGTTTTGCTGCAACGATCCATACCTCTGTGTATCCCACCGCCTCATTGATTGAGTTTTCTAAAATCCATGACGAACACCATCGCCTCGTCAGGTAAAACCTAAACGAATGTCTACAACCCCTCAGCGATTATATCGTGTATTACAAAGGGAAATGTCCCGTCCCGTTTTTTAACTCTCTCCAGGTTCAGAACCCAGCAAGTGTGCCCGGAACTATTCATGTCCCGTATTGAAACTGTTTTAGCGGGGGAAAGGGAGGGTCACGCCGCCAATTTATTTTTGGCCTGTGTTTGGCGCGGCGTTTGTTTTACCAAGTCTTCGCAAGCGCTCGGGATTCCCGCAGTTCTTTGACGGCGGGGAGGAAAGTGGCGACCATTGGGGCGGCCTTACGGACGAAACGGTCACCTTCAGGTTGTCGGCCCTGTCCGAGTCCCACTATGTGTAGCTAACTTAGCTAGGCCTCCGTTCGATATTCACTGTTTATCTGTGGTTACAGTTGGAACACAGTAAACCCCGCATCGTGTTTCGGCTGCCGCTCCTCCAAGTACGCTCATCAATGAGTCCGTTTACATTTTTCTTCGTCGTTATCTCATTTGCAGAATATGCTAATCCCGTTAAGTCATCAGTGTACCATATGTGTAGTCAGGATTCGAACCTTTTTCACATCAGCGACTTCAGTCCGATGTACAGTGGTAAGATGTAGTAGAGTGGCTTTCCGAGTTTGGAATCCTCCTCCATGACCCGTTTTGGAGGAACGGCGCAGCGCTCTTCTTCTTCTTCTTTGCATTCGTGGTTGATTTAGTATAAATAAATCCTGCTTGACGGGGGGGGGGGGCTGCCAACCACTTTGGCAAGCGTAATCGTCTAATAATGAATCGAAGTGTGATGTTCGTTTTGCTGAATGGTATTAAACCCGTGCGGAGGTTGAGTCCACGATTGGCTCACTCGGTCACGGCATGTCCACTGTATTTATATTGGGATACGACATGGCATGTTGGCCAACTGACCACTTCGTGGTGTCAAAAATTACTTTATTGCTCTGAGTGTCCTTTGTTATGCAGGATTCTGACCTGGATGTCAAGGATCTTCTTCTTTAAGGGCCAGAATTATTCCCACATCTCACTCTCTCTCTCTCTCTCTCTCTCTCTCTCTCTCTCTCTTCTGCTCTCTGCTCTCTCGCTCCTGTCTCTCTGTCTCTGCTCTCCTCCGAACCCTCCCCCCCCTTCTCCTCTGTCTCTTCTCCTTCCACCTCCCCCTCCTCTCTCTCTCTCTTCTCTCCTCCACCTCCCCTCCTCTCTCTCTCTTCCTCCAGCCTCCCCCCTCTCTTCCCCTCTACTCTCTCTCACACCTCCTCTCCACTCGCTCTCTGTCACTCCACCCTCTCTCCCTCCTCTCTCACTCTCCTCTCATCTCCTCTCTACCTCTCTCTTCTCTATCTCCTCTCCTCTCCTCAACTCCTCTCTCTCTCTCTCTCTCTCTCTCTCTCTCCTCTCTCTCTCCTCCACCCTCTCTCTTCTCTCTCTCTCCTCTCTCTCGCTCTCCCTCTTCTCTCTCTCACCTCCCCTCCTCTCGTCTCTCTTCTCTCTCTCTCTCTCTCTTTGTACTGGCATTCTTCCAAACTCCCCTCCTCATCTCATTTCTTCTCTCTCTTTCCATCCTTTTCCCGACACTCTCACCCCTCCGTAACTTCCACTCTTCACTAACTTTCCTCGATTCCACTTCCACAGTTATTATTTTAAGCTCGCAGGAATGCACATGAGCTGATATATTTATGCTTTGTCATGTTTTAATTTTTTTTCAGTGCTACATCCGGTCTGTATGAACCCGCATGACATTTATGTGGGGACAAGAATTTTGTTTTGTTTGTACTTTATTTAAAAAACATCCTTTGAAATGACCATTTGTCACAGGTCGAACGTGAGGCCACCATGTTTTCGCCCACTTTTGCATGAGCAAGCGTGGACCGCTAGCAAATATGGCTGCTGCCCACTGCGACAAGAACTGACCGAAGCCCCACTGTTTGATGAACTTGAGAGCCAGCGTCGAGAGCATAATCTCGCCCAAGGTGAGTTGAAGATAAGGAAGAGTTCTTCTGGTTCTTTGCGAACATCACAACTTGACTAATGCCTCAGAAGGCAACGGACAACGGAAAGAGGGAAACAGAGAAGGAGAGTTGGGTCGAGGCGTCATCGAGTTCTGGGTCCTGTAATGTCGAGGTTCAGCATCATAAAGAAACTGTTGCAATTTATAAGCCTGCGGTCTCTGGTACTCGTTAATCCTGCGTGTGCTTAAAAAATAACAGGGATATTATATTCGTGTACTGGACTCTGTCTGGGTCCGACTCTCAGTCCATCATGCCATCTTTCTCCTGAACGGTTGAGAAAAAAATTCACCAACTTGTTAGTTATTGCATGTTATCCACATGGCAAGGCGAGATTGTGATGAGTGGTATCTCCCCTCAGCCTCCGCTCCTCCCCTTTAACCCCCCCCCCCCCCCCTCGTAGCGGGGTCAAAATATTAAATATGATTCGATAATAAAATGCAATTTGCGGCCACATTTTTTTAACTTTTAAGTTAAACTTGTAGATGCAATCGAACATTGGAGGATACATGAAATATGTAAAAATTTCTTTGGCTTTTACCCCGCTGCATTCAGATCCGTCCGGTGAACTTTTTCCGTCTTTTAACCTTACATTAGGTGTGGTATGTGGGGATTTTGATGATGTACCATCGACTTCACCCTCATTGAACTCTTTTTACAGGATCGTAACGTAATGCTTATAGTGAGAGCTGTCATAACACGCTCACAACACACACTCACACACATACACGGCTGTGTTAGATAGAAGAACATCCACTGGAATTTGGGAAGTGCCGTCACTTTTCCTTTTCCCAGGACACTATGGGTACCCGTTGACATCAAAACAATGGCACCGCTTGATTGTTGTACGTGTTCTATCATTTTTAAATTCTGAATACCAAGCAAGAAGCGATCAGTACCATTTTTAGTCTTTGGTTTGATCTCGGGCCAGGTTTGAACACCGCAGCTCCCAAACTCAGAGTAGGACGCTCCAAAACCATATACACCACGTTGTCGACTTACTCGGGGGAACTTTACTCTGTACATTTGACCGTAGTTGTTGACCCGACTGCAGCATTGGTACCTTGCTCATCATGAGCCTTATCTATTTCTTTGTGCTTGAGAAGCTTCCTTTTCACAAATTACTGAGAATGTGTGTGGATGTAACCTTTCTTTTTTGGAGAACAAGCATTCCACCACATTTGAGCAGTTTCTCCAAAATTGCTCACACACAATCAGCTGAGCAAAAAATTTTTTTTTTTTAATATTGCATTTCATCCTTCATAGTCACTTCAAGCCTTCTTCATCTCGCACCATGTGCGTATTTGCTGTTACTCGCTTCATGTGCGGGCACTAAGAAGACAAATGGGGAAAAAATGTCCGCCTTGTCGCAATATCTTCAGATAGTTCGCCGTCGATGCTTTCTGTGCCTTTTTTTTCCATTTTTTTTTTTTGTCGTGCATCTTTCTTTCTAAATCTGAGCATTGATCATGATTCTAGATTGCAATCTGACGTTCTTCCTCAATCGCCATTCAATCCGTTGCCTGTGATTCGATAAAGGTGCTACGCCTCTCTGCATGGATGTATTGTACAAGCCTTCTCCATGTTGTTATACTAGCTCTTATTAAAAAGTGATCATTTCCCTTACCGATTGTACGATTGGTTGATTTGTTTCACACGTTATTTTGACGTTGTTCGCACGCTTTGCTACTTGTATCCAAAAGCATCGATACTTTTGTCCTGATGCAGGTGAAAATGGCTCTGCGTACCCCGTCAGCCTCCTGTCGGAGTCGTCCGCATTTTACGCCGAAGGCGAAATCCTTCTGCTGACTGCCCAATGAAGCTTTGTCGAAGATCAAGATCGCCTTGCCGGCCAGTGAGCCGCCGCCGCTGCTGAGCATTCAATAGCGATTGAAACAGATGTGAAGCTTTGACCGTGCTGAACAGATAAGAAATTGTAAAATGCACTTTTGTTGCAGGTTGGTGGACTTGCGAGGAGAATCGTGGAGGCAGCATACAACGCCATCATTCCGCAGGAATTCCATGACTTTGACCAGCCCCTTCCTGACCTGTATGAACTGGATAAGGTAATGAGGGTGGTGGGTGGCACAAGGTGAACATGGCATTGGCACATGGCCAGTGTGCCATGAAGGGTGGCACCACACCAAGAAAAAATATCTGGGGTTGGTGGTTCAATCGGGCCTTTGAGAGCAGGCTGTGGTTGAGCAAATGACCGCAATCTGCTGTACGTGTATTTAAAGACGTGTGTCTGGCCCACGTCTGCAGGGAAATTGACGTTCGCACAGCAGTTCACCTTGAACAGACGCGTGCCGAGGAGATCGATGAGAGGACGTGGGAAATCTTCCACTTCATACAGGTGAAGCTTTGGTCTGAATCTGTCCTTGTCCTGAACTTTCTGCACAACATTTGATGCTTTTCAGTTTACACCCCCCCCCCATCTTGGATCTCAATTACCTCTCCTTGACCTTTTCTTGCGCGGGAATTGGGTGGTGAATGAGCGCGAGGATGTACGTGAGGGAAGCACTTTTGACATATTGGTTGGAGCTGGAACCTCAGCCTTATTGTTGGATTGCCGAGGCAGAGCATTGACCCCCCTGCTTCAGACCCCCTTCAGTATAATGAGCCTGCCAATGATGATGACTTTGGGTGGAGATGGAGGATTCTACGTGGACTGGTTCATGGTGTTCGGTATTGCTTGTCTTAACTGAATTATTTGATACTAGTGCGGGCCCGTACGTGCAAGTGGAACCGTACGTGCGTGCGATGTACATGCAAAAAAAAAAAACCAGATGGATTGGGGCTTGTTTCAATTATATCAGACCAACCGTATCATAAATGGCCTACTTGGGAAAACACTGGGAAAGGCAGCTGAAACGGAGATGAAGAAGAACGATATCAAACTGTTGAAAAGCGGCACATACTCAGGTCGCCAGCGTCAATTGCTGACATCATATCAAAAAAAAAAAACAAAATGAGAGCATCTGATGTTACGTCATTCGTGATGTCATAGCACCGTGTCCTGTCAGTTTTGAACCGTTGACAGATAAAATGTGCCTGAACTTGGGAAGCCGCTTGTACCCGATTAAATAAACTGACACAAGAGCAACCAATACCTCCAAGAGTCCCAGAATATTCCTGCATTTCAATCAGATCGCGACCAGGGTTGTCTTGTGAACGGCGGTCGCAGAACACACCACAGGAGAATTGCTGGAATTATAGTACTAGTACGTGCCCTAGGGCATGCCCATACGTGCAAAAAAAAAAAAAATAAAAAACTTTTTCAAACCACGTGCCAGCAATAAACAACCACACAGGCCGTGTCCTTCCACGCTCTCGACGTGCCCATACGTGCGTGCCTGTAACGTGCAAAAAGAAAAAGGAACAATTGTGACGTCATTCGTACGTTAAATAGCACCTGTCATCATTAGGTGACAGATAATAAATGCAGGCCCGTTAAACTTGTCGAACACCGCTTGCTCCAGATTATATCAAAGCCTTGAAAAAGCACATCCGCCGGTTCCCCTGCCGAATTTTATCTGCATAGTTTCAATTAAGATCGGACCAGGTGGTTTGTCTGAAGGAAATGGTGGTCGCAGACACACATACAGAGCACACACACACAGGAGGATTGCTGGAATTATAGATAAGATGCAAAAAAAAAAAGCAATTTGATAGATGATCAAATAGCTGATGTCACATCAGCACCTGTCCTTCATGGTTACAGATACATGGCCGTACTTGGGAATCTCCGCTCGGTTTGCGATATAATATAAAACTTGAAAAGGCAGCATCCTCAAGGTCAAGGCCCAGCAAGGTATTGCTGCAAGATTTCCAAATCAGATCGGACCAGGGCAATAGAATTGTCGAGAAACAGCGAAAGTAACCACTCGCGTCCCATAGACAACTACGGAACCACACACACGACATCACAAACACAGATTGCTTGGAATTCACATAGATAGAACTAGTGATAAAGACGTGCCCGTAGCGTGCGTCCCGTACGTGCAGGGCTCTCGTCCACCACCGTCTCGATCAGTATATCCACAGACGACTGCAGAAGTTGGGAGCATTGTTTCAATTAGATCGGACCAATCGTGGATCATAATATGGCCATAAAACTTGGGTAAACACCTGGGATAAATCATACTCATGGTCCCCAGCATGCATAATAGTACGTCCTATCAAACGATAAGTAAGAAAAGAATTGTGACGCCCCCTCCTCTCTCGCCCCCTTCCCTCCCCCCTGTCTCGCCCTCTCCTCTCTCCCCCCCATCCCTCTCTCTCGCTCCCACCTCACCCCTCCATCTCCCTGCCCCCTCTGCTGCCTCTCCTCTCTCTCCCCCTTTCTTGAATTGACGCGCCCCTCGTGTTCTCAAGCCCCTCTCTCCCTCCCCTTCTCTCGGCCCCCCTCAGGCACCCCTCTCGTCGCCACACCCCCTCTCTCGCCCCCCTCTCTCGCCCCCCTCTCTGCCCCCTCTTCTCGGCCTCCTCTCCCCATCGTCCTCTCTCACCCTCTGCTCTTGTAATGTATTCACAAATGCTCTACTAAGCAACAGACAATAATTCAAACCTCGGGAAAAAAAACAGCTTTCAACCCTGGGAGGAAACAGCTCTTTCCTTGGGAATCAAACCTTGGGATTAATTAATAATTTGAACATAATCAAACCTTGGTAAAAAAAACAGCTTTCAAACATTGGGAAACACTTGGGAAACAGGCTGAAACGGATGAAGAACGATATCAAACCTTGAAAAGGCACATACTCAGGTCCCCAGCGTCGATTTGACGTCATACAGAACGAAGAAGAAAGAAGAATTGTGACGTAAATCGTGCAAATAGATATAAAATAAAGATAAACATTTATTTGTACTCAGTTCGTGATGTCATAAGCACGCGCTGTTTGTCATTTGGTTGACAGATAAATGGCCCGGAACTTTTTTGAAACCGGCATCGTCCGATGATATCAAACCTTGAAGAGGGCACAATCCTGCAGGGCCCGGCAATATTCCTGGCAAGTTTCAATTCAGATCGGACCGGCGATTGTTGAAGAAACGGCCGTCGCGACAAACAGACAACACACACAGATTGCCTTGAAATTATAGATAGACTTAAGTACTCGCCCTGTAATAAAGAAAAAAAAAAAATAATAAATCAAATAAATAAAATTAATATTCAAACCGCGAGAAAGAAACCAAAACCCACACAGGCCGTTTCTTCGCTACTCGAGCGATGCCCGATACGTGCGTGCCCTGAAGTTCGCATATATCGCAGTTAACGATTATTCGCAATTTAGTTTTAATGGCCGAATTATTCAATTGCGCCAACGTATTTATGCCTGTTTCGTAATGTCATGCGCAAGGAAAAAACACCAAAGAGAGAAAAGAGGAAAAAAGAATTCTACTTGCGCTGGTTCGGAAGCATACCAGGCCTCACTCTGATGTTACTGAATATGTATACACCGTCTAATATGAAAACGAATCATAACATTGGGGCTTGTGTTGTACCTTATAATGCGCATTAAGAAATCCAGAAAGAAATTCATCTTAAGATCACGAAGTTCATCACTCTCTGGAAGCCACGTCACAGTTGTAAACCAGTTAGATGGGAAACGTGCCTGGTTCCCTTTCCTCCCTTCGGCCACCTGCTCCACGCAACCATCGATGTTTGTCATTGGTTCGGTAAGATAAACATGGCCATAACTTGAGCACTGTCTGCTGTTCCAGATTTAATTACTCCAACCTTGATATGCGCGCACAGTCCCAGGTCCCAGCAATATATCTGGCAATTTCCAATTAGATCGGAGACCAGGTGGTCTGATCGAAGAAAACAGCCGGCTCAAAGACAGGACACACACACACACACAGAGAATGCTGGAAGTGGTATAGATAGAGTGAAAGAGAAAACTTCATTGATCGAACAACTCTCGGTCAGGCAAAGACCTCACTTACATATAAGTGAACACTTTTTTTTTTTTAAGCCATTTATGGAGGGCTCACTGTAAATTGCTAACCCACACGACAAGTGATGCTTGGATCCACTCAAGACGGAGTCTTGAATTATTCCCGCCGATATTTCTTTAGCTTCCCATCTCTTTCGTCCGTCTAATGTTCGTGCAATTGATATTAATCGCGCGTAGGATATGCGATGCACTCTGATGAGATCCTTTATTAAAGTAAAGTACAATACTTTTTTGTCAATCCACTTTGAGACTACTCAATGTGTTGATAGACATTTCAAAATATGTTATGAGGTGGACATCTCGTCTCATGTCTCACTGCTCGAATCAATACTGTGTATGGAAATTATCCTTCAATGTGTAGTAATCTACATCATTTGGTAGGCTTTCGGTTGGATCTCCTAAGGAACTGAGCTATGCTTGTGTCCCGGAAACCTTTTGTGAAGAGGTAACAGCCTCCGCAATCTCCTGTTCTATCACCCCAGCTTCCTATGCTGACTGTCGTCCGATGTTTGGTCTCACGATGCCGCGCTCACCTATCCACACCCACCCGCCCACTTGGGCCGTCAGCCTCCCCTGCCGCTAACATCCCAGTCCCGAAGCAGCCCTCCCCCACACCCACCCAACTCCTCCCATCTGATAGCCATGTTCCAGCCAACTATCTCGTCATGCATGCATCCGCTATAGCCATTTGTATCTTTCATCATTGCGGTGTGTGTATCTCTCTCTT
>CM068968.1:34141194-34152072 GCA_035128595.1 Eptatretus atami
ATCAGTTCGTCCTTGTCACACACCCAACCTGGGCACAAAATTTCATCCGGATCCGTCCACAACTTTTTGAGATATCCTGTACACAAACAAACAAACAAGACGTATAGACTGGTACTTACGAATCGTCAACTTGACCTCTGACCTTGTCTAATAAAAGCTGTCTCTAGAGAAGGTAGCGACACAACCAGAAGTTTCTACGATGACTCTGTACCAAACCATCAAAAATCGAATGTTTGACCTCACTGTGACCTTGACCTTTGACCGATTTTGACCAAAATCTAATCAGCGCTAGCCATCACTCCTGAATCACCTGGTGTAATTTGACATTGGTAGCTTCTTCCGTTCTCGAGTTATCGTGCCTACAAACAAACACACACACAACAAGCCGGTAGGCGACGAGGGATTCGCTAGGATCGAAGCGTGGATACTATGCTTTTCATTCTGACCGATCCACCGACGAAGATTCATTGCCAAGACGTATTGGTTCACATACAATTGTTCCTCTGCCTGGCAAGATTTTTTCCTATTGCATATTTTGCCAACTGGCACTCTCATAAAAATGACGGTAAATAGACACATATTTTGAAGGACTACATTTGAAAATAATCGGTTTGCTGGTTTGTGCTGTGGAGCCTCGCGTTGCAGACACACACACACACACAACACACACACACACACACACACAACACACACAGGAAAACCGATAACTTCTCTCAATGCTCTTGTTTGACCACACTCCTGAGCCACAAATTTTTCATAAGCCACGCCCACTTTTCATAGCCACGCCCACTTTTCATCACCACGTCCTCTTTCCCTAAGCTCCGCCCACTTTCCTAAGCCCCTCATAAAAAATGACGGTAAATGGACACCCTATTTTTGAAGGACTACCATTTGAAAAATATAACCTCAATCAAAAATCGGCTCGAGTAAAATTTTCTAAATAAAGAGAGAGATCTTTTTGGATTCGGATTTGATTTTTATTATTTGTAGCATTGGGTTTATACGTATACATCATGTCAACAGTGAGGAGAAGTTTCCTTGTATCCATCCTGTCACCCGCATTCCTCCGACAATATTTTTATTGGCGCAATTCCCCCTCAATTTGTCGCTCAATTCGAACTTTGGTGGTCCAGGCCCCTCCCGCCATATACTACTTTCCTGTTTGTCCTGTTACGCTCATGGGTTCGCATTTTGTGTTCTCAGACTCTTCACGATGCCTTGACTGTATATAACAAGGTCAATGAGCTCGTCCACCCCCCTTAATGATGAGCGTCATAGAAAAACGAATATGACGTCATTGTGATGTAGTCAAGAGTTTGCGATAAATTATCTGTGGCTAATGCCCGCGCTTGATCCCCGCAAACAAATTCAAACTAGCTCGCCTAATTAGTCGGAGATAATGGTAGATAGGTGATTTTCCATTAGTGCGATATTATGTAGTCACTTTTCTAGGAAGAATTTCGCAAAATCGGAGATGGTTACTGCCTGCACGTGGGCCTTTCTGCATATAGCATGGCAAGTTTCACTTGAAGATCCGATGAAAACTCTACTGGGTTGTGAAAACAAAAAATGTAAAAAAATAGGAATGACGTCATAAAGTGATATACGTCATAGTGATGTATCATATGTGGCGGTAATTCATTCTCTGCTAATGCGCGCTGTTCGATTCCCACACACAGAATTCAAAAGCTTGCCTAGTTTTCGGAGTATAATTTTTTCGGGGCGATTCGCATTAGCCGGAGAATATTTTGATGTCATAACTTTTTTTCTAAGGAGGAATTTTCAAATCGAGATTGGTTACTGTCTGCGCAGGGTATTTCTAGCATATATATGCCCAAGTTTCAGGAAGTTTCGATGAAAACTGTAGGCTGTGAAACAAAAAAGTCCACAAGAAGAAGATGAAGAACAACAACGTGAGTAAGACTTAGAGATCCTCCACGAGGATTAGATCTAAAAAAATATGCACGCACTTGTCTCAGCTTCTACGCTGGATCAAGAGGCAACAGTCACTCAACGCTTTTGCAGACCCCCCTGAGATCCTAAATTTTTTAATCGGCCATGAACAAACTTTGGTAGGCATCAAGGGAAGTGAAGGTTGAGGTCAAGTTTCATAAAATTGTGTGTGTAGTTTGCAGAGAAGAGGGGCAAATACCTATTTGTGATGAGGGTCAAAACCCGCCCGCCAGTGAACCCCTTAAATGAGGCACAGATTGGTGATGCGGTCAATACACCTTCGTTAGCATCAGATATTGAAGCTTGTGGCCAAAGTTTGTCAAAATCGTGTGTTTGGGTTCAAGCGATAATACTGAAGTTGTTGACTCACTGCACTCAACCTGCGGCAACACTAATCCATCACATCAGGCTCACCTGGATCAGGAGGCAACAGTCACTCAAACCCTTTGCAGACCCTCGCCCTGAGTCTAAATTTTTTAATGCCATGAACAGCTTTGGTACATCAAGGGACATGAAAGGTTGTGGTCAAGTTTGCATCGAAATTGAGTGTGTAGTTCAGAGAAGAGGGCAAATACACTATTTTGATGGGGTCAAGGCCCCCGCCCCCCGAAGTGGAACCCCTTAATGAGTCCAGCATGATCTGTGATGGCAGGATACAGAACCTTCGTTAGGCATGGAGATATGAAAGCTTGTGGCCCGAAGTTTAGTGGGTCAAAATGCTCGTGTGTTTGGTCAAGGGCCATAATGAGCTGAAGTGTTGACGGACTGACTCACTCAACCTGCAGACACTAAACGGCCATCACATCAGCTCACCTGACTAAAGTCCAGGTAAGCGAAAGGTAAAAGGTAAGCGCATTGTAGCAGGCTTCATGAGCCGAAGGTCTGCTTTTCTGTGTTGAAGGGCCTTGGAAGAGGGAAGTCCTATTATTTATTTTGTGAAGCGCTGGATCTGTCCGTACGTTTGTCTGTCTCCAGTTTACGGTGGCCATTATTGGCAACCACGTTGAAAGATAAACATTACTTCTGAAATGACGGCGAACAGGCATGAGTGATGACGTCAATTTTATTATTTTGCAACGAAGTTTATTTTACTCTCTCGTTGGACAAATCCAGTTTCGCAGCCACCATATAGTACTAGGATCACCACCACCCCTCTGTTTCATCACACACGCATCGCAGCAACCCTCCCTGTTTCACCGCATTTTGATGAATGGGCGGTGTAGTACCCACTTGGGCAACCTTGGAACCAAACGAGTTCGAGCAATTGAACAAGTTTTTAAAGTCATGAAATATGATTTTATTGATTGATTAAACTCACTCAGGAGGGATAACTTTTGCCGCGTAAGATGAGAAAGATCAACGGACGGGTCGGCATAGGTCTGGTCGTTCTCTAGGCAGTTGTAGCAGGTTCTATTAACAGTCATAATGTATTATATTCCGATGAAACGTGCATTTATCTTCAGGGGTGTGATATGACCGTCGCGGTTTTTAGACGTAATTGGCACACATGGCAATTATAGGCGAACGCAGTGAGGCTTCATACTTAAGCACATGGCAGCATGAGAGAAATAGAAACAACACAACAACAGCAATACCCCTGGCATTTGGAATCGCGTGTGCGTTGGCTATGACCCTTTTGGCTTCCGGTTTTTTAACGCTGTGCGTTGATAACACACGATTGGGTTTTATTTCTATCTTGTCGAATATTAGCTTAACGGTGGCACATGAGAGAATAGGAAACAACAACAAGCAACAACACAACACATCTTTGCAATTTGGAATCCGTGTCGTTGGGCTATGACCGCCTTTTGCTCCGTTTTTTTTTTTTGCTTCTGGTTTTTTTTTGTTTCCGGTTTTTGTCATGGGGAATGATGGCATGCGCGGGAGATAAAGGCATCGCGGAGACCATGAAAGATCCAATAATATCAGACATGGTGTATATTGCCTCCCTTGATTTTAATAAGATATCTCTCCGCATCATCAAAAAATAATTTTTAATCGTGATTTACGTTATTTGAATCGGCTGATCGCCAAGAATCCAGGCCGAAGTAACCGGAAATTGGCGTATAAGTTGTGAACAAGTTAATAGTAGTCAGAAGCGAATGTAAGAAGAATACTAGCGTTCGCTTGCTAGTATTAATTTTTTTAGATGAGATCCTGTTCTAGGCGGTGTAGTTGTTGTGAAGGTAATGTTGAGGTAATTTTTTTTTTTTTTTAAATGAGATCCTGTTCTAGGCGGTGTTATCTACCACCCAGTTTGTCGTGTGAAGGTAATGTTGAGGGTTATAATGTTTGAGAGTATATTAATTTTTTTAGATGAGAAATATGTCTAGGTGGTGTAGTTGTCGTTGTGAAGGTATGTTGAGGTATAATGTTGGAGTATTAATGTTTTTAGTGAGATACTATGTATATAGGCGGTGTAGCAATTGCTCACGTTGCTGAGCGTATAGTTGAGGATATACTATATTTTTTTTTTCAGATGAGATCTCTGTCTTAAACCAGAGGTGTAGTTGTTGTTGTGAAGAGATTAGATATGAGGTAATATTTATTTTTTTAGATGAGATCCTGTTCTAGGCGGTGTAGTTGTTGTGAACAGAGTAATGTTTGAGAAGTAATATACTTTTTGTTTTAGTGAGATCCTGTTCTAGGCGGTGGTAGTTGTTGATTGTGACGGTAATGTTGCGGTAATTTTATTTTTTCATAGCAAAAGGCTGTATATATTTGATATAATTTAGAAGGCGATAGTAGAAAAGAATTCTATGTTCGCTTCTTAGGTTTTGGCCTATTCCATATTTAGCGACGTAGTGAGCTTATACTTAACGCGTGCACATGAGCCCTAGGGAAACAAGCAACAACAAAACAACAATCCTGGCATTTGATCGGTGTCTTAAGAGATATAGATTTTGCTTCGCCGTTTTTTTTTTTGGGCTTGCTGGTTTTTTGTTTCTGGTTTTTTTCAATAGGGAGATGATCAGCTGACCGGAAGGATCATGCACAGAAGTAGTTTATTTATTTTTTCATTATTTTTTGCCCACCATAAGTTAAACACTTTTATCGCTTCGAGTGATTTTTTTTCTCATTGCAGGAAGTTGTTTTTGTATTTAACATTGCCAACCAAGCGGCGGTGATTTTGAAGCTCATTTCGCAGAACTTATATTTTCTTTTTATTCTTGACCAGAAGTGATTGTTTATTTATTTATTCAATTATTTTTTTCCCAAATGTTAATTTTAATAAAGATATCTCCGCGCATCATCAAAAAATACTTTTTTCAATCCGTGATTTTTAGGCATTATTTGATCGCTTGATCGCGAATCGCAGGCCGAAGTAACCGGAAATTGCGTATTCAGTTGTGAAAGCTAAGTTATCGGTAAGTCAGAAGCGAATGTAAGAAGAATTATACGTTTCGCTTGCTCGTATTTTATTTTTTTAGTGAGATCCTGTTCTAGGCGGTGTAGTTGTCGTTGTGAAGATAATGTTGAGGATTTTTTTTTTTTCAAATGAGATCCTGTTCTAGGCGGTGGTTTAGTTGGTTGTTGCGAAGATAATGTTGAGGTAATATTAATTTTTTTAGATGAGATCCTCTTCTTTAGGCGTGTTAGTTGTCGTGAAGGTAATGTTGAGGAAATTTTTTTTTTCACATGAGATCCTGTTCGTCTGTTGGTGTAATTGTCGGCTTGTGAAGGTAATGTTGAGGAATTTTTTTTTCAGCAGAGATCGCAGTTTCGGGCGGTGTAGTTGTTGGTGAAGGAATGTTAAAGGTAATATTTATTTTTCAATAGCAACAATGACTTTAATTTGGTATATTTTAAAGAAGCGAATGTACAGAAGAATTCTACGTTCGCTTCTAGCTTGCCGATTCATATTAATAACAGGATAAAAGAACGCTTTTGTTTTTTAAAAAAAACTGGGGAGTGTGAATAAAAATCAAGTCGGAAAGGTGGAATTCGTTCGGCAATGCGGCGGCCTGAAGGCACGTACCAGTACTGTATTTGCATTGACGCAACTGGGATCGTCTGGCGTTATGGTTGAAGCAATATGGCGGCGGCGCGGCTTCCGGTGGCTTCAATGACCAGCTCGCCCAATCAGCGTTAGGCAGGCAACCCATGCAGTTCCTGCAGTGCGTGTGGTGAACCGGTGACCCTGCGGGGCGCCCTTCGGCGAAGCCGAGCAGCCTTGGCAGTCGCGACCGGAAGGCGGCTTCGTGCAGTCCGAAGCCCTCAGAGGGGAGGCATCTCACGTGGCGCATGGGCGGATGTTTCGATCTCACAACCGCATCGGACGTTTCTGGATAGACACCTGCTCGTCTTCCGCCCTCTTGGAATTCCTCACGGTGAAGAGGTGAGAGAGCAGCGCGCCGTTTTTTCTGTGGGCCGTGATCGCTCGCGCTTTGCTTGCCGTACAGTGGAGTGGCCCGTTTTGTGCACCGCTGAGGACACATCTTGTGAACATCAATGATGATGATGATGATGAGGTTTCTTTTTTGCCGGCGTTCTCTGTGTTCCCACAGATTCTCTCGACGAGAAGGAGTGGAAGGCAAGTTGGAGCGCTGTGCGCTGTAAGTGACACGAACATGGTGGATTTCGCCATGGACGTGTTATAAGACCTCAATCCATCGCAGGAGATCCCAACAGGTAATGAACCGTGATGAGAGCAACGAGGGAATGGCAGGCAAGTTCGCGGAGGGCGACGCGGGTCGTGATTCCATGAAACATCTCCACTTGCTTGGTGTGGGCGAGGACCTTCGAAGAGAGATATATATTTATTCCGTAGCAAATGTAGCGAAATTTTACCCTCTATGCTATTTGTGTTTTTTTGTCTGCCTTTACCGACCCCCATCACTCCCACACAATTTCCTTACCTCCCCCCGCCCTTTCCTTATGTGCGTAGCGAATAAACAAGCTCAAATGAGCTAAGATTCTCGTCGGCTCTTAATGATGACGTCATAAAAAGAATATGACGTCATGTGATGTATAGGTTGCGATAAATTATCCGTAGGGGCTAATGCCCGGGCTTGATTCCCGGCAAAACAAAATTCAAAAACAGCTTGGCTAGTTTCGGGAGATAATGGTATATGGGGATTTCCATTAGCCAAGGCGATATTATGAGCGTCAACTTTTTTTTGCTGCGGAAGAATTTCCAAAATTGGAGATGGTGACTGCCTCTGCGTCGTGGGCTTTCTGCATATACATGGCAAGTTTCATGAAGATCTGATGACCAAATCTGGTTGTGAAACAAAAAAATAGGAACGACGTCATAAAAATTGATATGATGTCATAGTTGATGTTATTCATATGTGCGGTAATTAATCTCTGCTAATGCCGCTGTTCGATCCCGCAAACAGAATTCAAAAAGCTTTGGCCTAGTTTCGGTAGATAATTTTTTCGGCGATTTCCATTAGCGGAGATATTTTGAGCGTCATAAACTTTTTTTTCTAGGAGGACTTTTCAAAAATCGGAGATGGTTACTGTCTGCGCAGGGTATTTTTACATATATATGCCAAGTTTCAGGAAGTTTCGAATGAAAACTAGGCTGTGAAACAAAAAAGTCGCAGCAAGAGGAAGATGAAGAAGGCACAACGCTGAGTAAGCACTTTTAGAGATCCTCCAGCGAGGATCTAAAAAAAAAGCAATGGACTTTCACACGCGCCATTTGATCTGTTATGCTTGTGTTGTTATTATCGATCTGTCCGTTCTCGAGTTAATTTTTACGGCTGGTCGAGATTGGTAGAGGAATTTGGCGAAGGAGGCGTGCGTGCGGTATTTTCGTCCTGAATGAAGCAGTATGTTTCGGCTGTTGTAGATCATCGGTGGCTGCCGAAGGGCAGTTTCTTGGGCAAGGTTAGTGACTGGGTGGTTTAGCCATTGCTTCGCGCAGCGTAGTTGGGACAGGAATCTGGGGAATTTGGTCAGGTGGGCCGGTGATAGCTTCACCTTATCTTCATGAAGGACACCGTGGGATCTTTAATGTCCACAACTAATGCTAGTGGATGGGACTTCCAGTTTCAGCATCCATCTGAGGGAGGCGGCACAGCACATGGAGATCGCCATGTCGGTGAAACACTGGGCGACGTTTATAGGCTGGGTCGATTCGAACGGCAGGCTTGACAGCTTTGAGGCGAGTGTGTGTGGCGTGCGTGCACGCGCATGTGTTAGGGCACGTGTACCTACTTTCACTATGGAGCGCCCGCTATTCGCGGAGAATAGTTCCTTAAAGAGGGCATTACACAGAACAATTCAGGACAGCAACACAACAGAGGGAAGCAGCAGGAGAAATGGGAACGCCAACAGCAGGGTGGAGGGAGAAAGTCAGTCGACAGCGACAATGCTATGGTGCAGGTCCATGATGAGGGGTAAGGGAGAACACAAAGGGTGGAGCAATGTGGATACATACAACAAAATTGTTTTGACGCGGTTTATGATTTTTTCAAGGTCTGAGGACGATGGAAGAGGCTGTTGCCGCGTCTGTCAGAAGGATGAGGGATGTCAGCAGCAGAGAGTGGAGTCATCAGCAGAGATAAAGAGGATTTTCGCAGAGTCAGTGAGATATTGATGAATATTAGGAATAGGATGGGCCGAGAACGACTGCCTTGGGGTATCCAGCTCTTGACAGGGAGAGAAGATGAAAGGGTTCGCTTTTGACAGCCACACAATTGTCTGTGAAAGTGGAGGAAGTCAGTAATCCAAGAGTGGAGTTAGCCCTTGGATTCCATCGGTGGACATTTTGGGAGGCAAGGCAGGATGGCTGGACTATAATAGCATGAGATCATTGTCCAGAAAGAGCGACCCCTGATGTCTGATGTTCAAGCTTCCCACCAATGTTGGGAGAAGTAGAAAGAGGGCATGTCCAAGGTGAGTGACCAGGTCTGAATCGCAAAATTGATGATCTGAGATGAGGCTATTGGGAAAGGAATGATTTTATGTCAACTGCGATGATGGTTCCATGACCTTTGTGTATTGGAGTGCAGTAAGCTAATTGGGCTGTAGTTAAGGGGATCCGTTTTTTGCAACCTTTTAATGTAATATGTGATGTCGGTTGGCTGATCCCAATTTCCGGCAGTGGAAATTGGAGACGCGGTCTGCAGTTATTAAAATAAATAAAATAAACAAACTAGAAGGGCACTTGGTAGAGTGCCTACTCTCCACCACGTAATGCCTGATCCGCAAGAATTATCGGAGTCCCAATACATTTTGAAATATCATGCTATACAGTACTAAATGTTTTTGGGCCCTATCAATGGTGAAGAATCAGCTTTAAAATTAAATTAATTCTCGTATCGCCGATCCGAATTCCGGATTTCACCAAAATCTAATCAATTTGTCCGCTGCCATAACACACACCCAACAATGTCGCACCAAGTTCGTCCGAACCGTCCAGCAAATTTTTGAGATTCATGCTTCCTATCATTTTTGGCCAGATCATTGGTGAAAAATCATTATAATAGATTCTAGTAGTCGGATCCGGATCTTCACCAACATCTAATGCAGAGTTGCGTCCTTGTCACACACCCAACCTGGGCAACAAAATTTCATGCCGGATCCGTCCCACAACTTTTTGAGATATCTGTACACAAAGCCAAACAAACAAGGGCAGTCATAGCTGGTACTTTACGAAAATCCGTCAACGTTGAAACGCCTCTTTGACCTTGTCTAATAAAGCTGTCTCTAGGAGAAAGGTAGCGAATTCAAACGCGCAGTAAGTTTCTACACGATGATCTGTAGCCAAACCATCAAAATCGAATGTTTGAACTATGCCTGTGACCGGTTGACCTTTGACCGATTTTGACCAAATCATAATCAGCGCTAGCCATCACCCTCCTGAATGCACTGGGTAATTTGACATTGGTAGCTTCTTCGTTCTCGCGAAGAGTTATCGTGGCCTACAAACAAACAGCAGATACACACAAACAAGGACCGGTAGGACGACGAGAGGATTCGCTAGGATCGAAGCGCTGGATACTATGCTTATTCATTCTGAACACCGATCCACCGACAAGATTCATTGCCACAGTAGTATGGTTCACATACAATTGTTCCTCTCTGCCTGGCAAGATTTTTTTCGCGGGCTATTGGGCATATTTTTGCCAACTGGGCAGCTCCTCATAAAAATGACGGTCAATAGACAGCCATATTTTTGAAGGACTACCAATTTGGAAAAATAATTTCAGGGGTTTGGCTGTTTGTGCTGTTGGAGCTCGGGCGTTGCAGACAGGCACACACCAGCACACACACACATGGCACACACACACAGCACAACGAAAACCCGATAAACTTCTCTCATGCTCTTGTTTGCAAGACCACACCTCCTGAGGCCTCAAATATTTTCATAAGGCCACGCCCCTTTGAACTTTCGCATAAGCGCACGGCCCCCACTTTTCATCAACCACGTATCTTTCCCTAAGCTCGCCCACTTTCCTAAGCCCCCTCATAAAAAATGACGGTCATGGACATAGCGCCCTAATTTTTGAAGGACTAACGCATTTGAAAAATATCACGCTCAATCAAAAATCGCTCGATAAAATTTTCTAAATATTCGAAGTGTTTAATTCCGAAGTCCTCGTTTCTCTACATTCAAAACTGAAAGGACAAGTATTGAAAATAGCTGTGCAGAGGTTTTTGTTTCGGCCGTGCAAGCAGCAACGGGTGGTTGCTAGGAGGCACGAAATTCAAACGGCGCACATTCCCAGTATATTTCCAGCATGTAGGCAAGTTTCATCATCGAAATCGGTTCGAGCGGGTTCGTGCTGTGGAGCTTCGTGTTGCAAGACGACAACAAGCCAGCCACCACAACACACACACACCAGACACAGACGGAAAACCCGACATAAAGGGATTCTAGCATATACTAGAAGGCAATCCAACACACACAAACACACAGCAAACACAGCAAACAGTGACTTCAGGGAGGGGAGGGGCTTTTCTCTGGCG
>CM068968.1:34152342-34162850 GCA_035128595.1 Eptatretus atami
ACGCCATGCCTATGTTAGACTCCGCCCACGCGTGCCTTGCATGAATGGACTCCTTGCATGAATACAATGTGATTTGCCTAAAAGATGTTAGGCATTCCTGAAAACTGTTTATGCTGAAAAGAGAGAGATCTTTTTGGATTCGGATTTGATTTTTATTATTTGTAGCATTGGGTTTATACGTATACATCATGTCAACAGTGAGGAGAAGTTTCCTTGTATCCATCCTGTCACCCGCATTCCTCCGACAATATTTTTATTGGCGCAATTCCCCCTCAATTTGTCGCTCAATTCGAACTTTGGTGGTCCAGGCCCCTCCCGCCATATACTACTTTCCTGTTTGTCCTGTTACGCTCATGGGTTCGCATTTTGTGTTCTCAGACTCTTCACGATGCCTTGACTGTATATAACAAGGTCAATGAGCTCGTCCACCCCCCTTAATGATGAGCGTCATAGAAAAACGAATATGACGTCATTGTGATGTAGTCAAGAGTTTGCGATAAATTATCTGTGGCTAATGCCCGCGCTTGATCCCCGCAAACAAATTCAAACTAGCTCGCCTAATTAGTCGGAGATAATGGTAGATAGGTGATTTTCCATTAGTGCGATATTATGTAGTCACTTTTCTAGGAAGAATTTCGCAAAATCGGAGATGGTTACTGCCTGCACGTGGGCCTTTCTGCATATAGCATGGCAAGTTTCACTTGAAGATCCGATGAAAACTCTACTGGGTTGTGAAAACAAAAAATGTAAAAAAATAGGAATGACGTCATAAAGTGATATACGTCATAGTGATGTATCATATGTGGCGGTAATTCATTCTCTGCTAATGCGCGCTGTTCGATTCCCACACACAGAATTCAAAAGCTTGCCTAGTTTTCGGAGTATAATTTTTTCGGGGCGATTCGCATTAGCCGGAGAATATTTTGATGTCATAACTTTTTTTCTAAGGAGGAATTTTCAAATCGAGATTGGTTACTGTCTGCGCAGGGTATTTCTAGCATATATATGCCCAAGTTTCAGGAAGTTTCGATGAAAACTGTAGGCTGTGAAACAAAAAAGTCCACAAGAAGAAGATGAAGAACAACAACGTGAGTAAGACTTAGAGATCCTCCACGAGGATTAGATCTAAAAAAATATGCACGCACTTGTCTCAGCTTCTACGCTGGATCAAGAGGCAACAGTCACTCAACGCTTTTGCAGACCCCCCTGAGATCCTAAATTTTTTAATCGGCCATGAACAAACTTTGGTAGGCATCAAGGGAAGTGAAGGTTGAGGTCAAGTTTCATAAAATTGTGTGTGTAGTTTGCAGAGAAGAGGGGCAAATACCTATTTGTGATGAGGGTCAAAACCCGCCCGCCAGTGAACCCCTTAAATGAGGCACAGATTGGTGATGCGGTCAATACACCTTCGTTAGCATCAGATATTGAAGCTTGTGGCCAAAGTTTGTCAAAATCGTGTGTTTGGGTTCAAGCGATAATACTGAAGTTGTTGACTCACTGCACTCAACCTGCGGCAACACTAATCCATCACATCAGGCTCACCTGGATCAGGAGGCAACAGTCACTCAAACCCTTTGCAGACCCTCGCCCTGAGTCTAAATTTTTTAATGCCATGAACAGCTTTGGTACATCAAGGGACATGAAAGGTTGTGGTCAAGTTTGCATCGAAATTGAGTGTGTAGTTCAGAGAAGAGGGCAAATACACTATTTTGATGGGGTCAAGGCCCCCGCCCCCCGAAGTGGAACCCCTTAATGAGTCCAGCATGATCTGTGATGGCAGGATACAGAACCTTCGTTAGGCATGGAGATATGAAAGCTTGTGGCCCGAAGTTTAGTGGGTCAAAATGCTCGTGTGTTTGGTCAAGGGCCATAATGAGCTGAAGTGTTGACGGACTGACTCACTCAACCTGCAGACACTAAACGGCCATCACATCAGCTCACCTGACTAAAGTCCAGGTAAGCGAAAGGTAAAAGGTAAGCGCATTGTAGCAGGCTTCATGAGCCGAAGGTCTGCTTTTCTGTGTTGAAGGGCCTTGGAAGAGGGAAGTCCTATTATTTATTTTGTGAAGCGCTGGATCTGTCCGTACGTTTGTCTGTCTCCAGTTTACGGTGGCCATTATTGGCAACCACGTTGAAAGATAAACATTACTTCTGAAATGACGGCGAACAGGCATGAGTGATGACGTCAATTTTATTATTTTGCAACGAAGTTTATTTTACTCTCTCGTTGGACAAATCCAGTTTCGCAGCCACCATATAGTACTAGGATCACCACCACCCCTCTGTTTCATCACACACGCATCGCAGCAACCCTCCCTGTTTCACCGCATTTTGATGAATGGGCGGTGTAGTACCCACTTGGGCAACCTTGGAACCAAACGAGTTCGAGCAATTGAACAAGTTTTTAAAGTCATGAAATATGATTTTATTGATTGATTAAACTCACTCAGGAGGGATAACTTTTGCCGCGTAAGATGAGAAAGATCAACGGACGGGTCGGCATAGGTCTGGTCGTTCTCTAGGCAGTTGTAGCAGGTTCTATTAACAGTCATAATGTATTATATTCCGATGAAACGTGCATTTATCTTCAGGGGTGTGATATGACCGTCGCGGTTTTTAGACGTAATTGGCACACATGGCAATTATAGGCGAACGCAGTGAGGCTTCATACTTAAGCACATGGCAGCATGAGAGAAATAGAAACAACACAACAACAGCAATACCCCTGGCATTTGGAATCGCGTGTGCGTTGGCTATGACCCTTTTGGCTTCCGGTTTTTTAACGCTGTGCGTTGATAACACACGATTGGGTTTTATTTCTATCTTGTCGAATATTAGCTTAACGGTGGCACATGAGAGAATAGGAAACAACAACAAGCAACAACACAACACATCTTTGCAATTTGGAATCCGTGTCGTTGGGCTATGACCGCCTTTTGCTCCGTTTTTTTTTTTTGCTTCTGGTTTTTTTTTGTTTCCGGTTTTTGTCATGGGGAATGATGGCATGCGCGGGAGATAAAGGCATCGCGGAGACCATGAAAGATCCAATAATATCAGACATGGTGTATATTGCCTCCCTTGATTTTAATAAGATATCTCTCCGCATCATCAAAAAATAATTTTTAATCGTGATTTACGTTATTTGAATCGGCTGATCGCCAAGAATCCAGGCCGAAGTAACCGGAAATTGGCGTATAAGTTGTGAACAAGTTAATAGTAGTCAGAAGCGAATGTAAGAAGAATACTAGCGTTCGCTTGCTAGTATTAATTTTTTTAGATGAGATCCTGTTCTAGGCGGTGTAGTTGTTGTGAAGGTAATGTTGAGGTAATTTTTTTTTTTTTTTAAATGAGATCCTGTTCTAGGCGGTGTTATCTACCACCCAGTTTGTCGTGTGAAGGTA
The DNA here is from genome assembly GCA_035128595.1 of Eptatretus atami. NCBI lineage: Eukaryota > Metazoa > Chordata > Myxini > Myxiniformes > Myxinidae > Eptatretus > Eptatretus atami. The sequence goes on from CM068968.1 coordinate 34,155,744, forward strand.
ATGTTGAGGGTTATAATGTTTGAGAGTATATTAATTTTTTTAGATGAGAAATATGTCTAGGTGGTGTAGTTGTCGTTGTGAAGGTATGTTGAGGTATAATGTTGGAGTATTAATGTTTTTAGTGAGATACTATGTATATAGGCGGTGTAGCAATTGCTCACGTTGCTGAGCGTATAGTTGAGGATATACTATATTTTTTTTTTCAGATGAGATCTCTGTCTTAAACCAGAGGTGTAGTTGTTGTTGTGAAGAGATTAGATATGAGGTAATATTTATTTTTTTAGATGAGATCCTGTTCTAGGCGGTGTAGTTGTTGTGAACAGAGTAATGTTTGAGAAGTAATATACTTTTTGTTTTAGTGAGATCCTGTTCTAGGCGGTGGTAGTTGTTGATTGTGACGGTAATGTTGCGGTAATTTTATTTTTTCATAGCAAAAGGCTGTATATATTTGATATAATTTAGAAGGCGATAGTAGAAAAGAATTCTATGTTCGCTTCTTAGGTTTTGGCCTATTCCATATTTAGCGACGTAGTGAGCTTATACTTAACGCGTGCACATGAGCCCTAGGGAAACAAGCAACAACAAAACAACAATCCTGGCATTTGATCGGTGTCTTAAGAGATATAGATTTTGCTTCGCCGTTTTTTTTTTTGGGCTTGCTGGTTTTTTGTTTCTGGTTTTTTTCAATAGGGAGATGATCAGCTGACCGGAAGGATCATGCACAGAAGTAGTTTATTTATTTTTTCATTATTTTTTGCCCACCATAAGTTAAACACTTTTATCGCTTCGAGTGATTTTTTTTCTCATTGCAGGAAGTTGTTTTTGTATTTAACATTGCCAACCAAGCGGCGGTGATTTTGAAGCTCATTTCGCAGAACTTATATTTTCTTTTTATTCTTGACCAGAAGTGATTGTTTATTTATTTATTCAATTATTTTTTTCCCAAATGTTAATTTTAATAAAGATATCTCCGCGCATCATCAAAAAATACTTTTTTCAATCCGTGATTTTTAGGCATTATTTGATCGCTTGATCGCGAATCGCAGGCCGAAGTAACCGGAAATTGCGTATTCAGTTGTGAAAGCTAAGTTATCGGTAAGTCAGAAGCGAATGTAAGAAGAATTATACGTTTCGCTTGCTCGTATTTTATTTTTTTAGTGAGATCCTGTTCTAGGCGGTGTAGTTGTCGTTGTGAAGATAATGTTGAGGATTTTTTTTTTTTCAAATGAGATCCTGTTCTAGGCGGTGGTTTAGTTGGTTGTTGCGAAGATAATGTTGAGGTAATATTAATTTTTTTAGATGAGATCCTCTTCTTTAGGCGTGTTAGTTGTCGTGAAGGTAATGTTGAGGAAATTTTTTTTTTCACATGAGATCCTGTTCGTCTGTTGGTGTAATTGTCGGCTTGTGAAGGTAATGTTGAGGAATTTTTTTTTCAGCAGAGATCGCAGTTTCGGGCGGTGTAGTTGTTGGTGAAGGAATGTTAAAGGTAATATTTATTTTTCAATAGCAACAATGACTTTAATTTGGTATATTTTAAAGAAGCGAATGTACAGAAGAATTCTACGTTCGCTTCTAGCTTGCCGATTCATATTAATAACAGGATAAAAGAACGCTTTTGTTTTTTAAAAAAAACTGGGGAGTGTGAATAAAAATCAAGTCGGAAAGGTGGAATTCGTTCGGCAATGCGGCGGCCTGAAGGCACGTACCAGTACTGTATTTGCATTGACGCAACTGGGATCGTCTGGCGTTATGGTTGAAGCAATATGGCGGCGGCGCGGCTTCCGGTGGCTTCAATGACCAGCTCGCCCAATCAGCGTTAGGCAGGCAACCCATGCAGTTCCTGCAGTGCGTGTGGTGAACCGGTGACCCTGCGGGGCGCCCTTCGGCGAAGCCGAGCAGCCTTGGCAGTCGCGACCGGAAGGCGGCTTCGTGCAGTCCGAAGCCCTCAGAGGGGAGGCATCTCACGTGGCGCATGGGCGGATGTTTCGATCTCACAACCGCATCGGACGTTTCTGGATAGACACCTGCTCGTCTTCCGCCCTCTTGGAATTCCTCACGGTGAAGAGGTGAGAGAGCAGCGCGCCGTTTTTTCTGTGGGCCGTGATCGCTCGCGCTTTGCTTGCCGTACAGTGGAGTGGCCCGTTTTGTGCACCGCTGAGGACACATCTTGTGAACATCAATGATGATGATGATGATGAGGTTTCTTTTTTGCCGGCGTTCTCTGTGTTCCCACAGATTCTCTCGACGAGAAGGAGTGGAAGGCAAGTTGGAGCGCTGTGCGCTGTAAGTGACACGAACATGGTGGATTTCGCCATGGACGTGTTATAAGACCTCAATCCATCGCAGGAGATCCCAACAGGTAATGAACCGTGATGAGAGCAACGAGGGAATGGCAGGCAAGTTCGCGGAGGGCGACGCGGGTCGTGATTCCATGAAACATCTCCACTTGCTTGGTGTGGGCGAGGACCTTCGAAGAGAGATATATATTTATTCCGTAGCAAATGTAGCGAAATTTTACCCTCTATGCTATTTGTGTTTTTTTGTCTGCCTTTACCGACCCCCATCACTCCCACACAATTTCCTTACCTCCCCCCGCCCTTTCCTTATGTGCGTAGCGAATAAACAAGCTCAAATGAGCTAAGATTCTCGTCGGCTCTTAATGATGACGTCATAAAAAGAATATGACGTCATGTGATGTATAGGTTGCGATAAATTATCCGTAGGGGCTAATGCCCGGGCTTGATTCCCGGCAAAACAAAATTCAAAAACAGCTTGGCTAGTTTCGGGAGATAATGGTATATGGGGATTTCCATTAGCCAAGGCGATATTATGAGCGTCAACTTTTTTTTGCTGCGGAAGAATTTCCAAAATTGGAGATGGTGACTGCCTCTGCGTCGTGGGCTTTCTGCATATACATGGCAAGTTTCATGAAGATCTGATGACCAAATCTGGTTGTGAAACAAAAAAATAGGAACGACGTCATAAAAATTGATATGATGTCATAGTTGATGTTATTCATATGTGCGGTAATTAATCTCTGCTAATGCCGCTGTTCGATCCCGCAAACAGAATTCAAAAAGCTTTGGCCTAGTTTCGGTAGATAATTTTTTCGGCGATTTCCATTAGCGGAGATATTTTGAGCGTCATAAACTTTTTTTTCTAGGAGGACTTTTCAAAAATCGGAGATGGTTACTGTCTGCGCAGGGTATTTTTACATATATATGCCAAGTTTCAGGAAGTTTCGAATGAAAACTAGGCTGTGAAACAAAAAAGTCGCAGCAAGAGGAAGATGAAGAAGGCACAACGCTGAGTAAGCACTTTTAGAGATCCTCCAGCGAGGATCTAAAAAAAAAGCAATGGACTTTCACACGCGCCATTTGATCTGTTATGCTTGTGTTGTTATTATCGATCTGTCCGTTCTCGAGTTAATTTTTACGGCTGGTCGAGATTGGTAGAGGAATTTGGCGAAGGAGGCGTGCGTGCGGTATTTTCGTCCTGAATGAAGCAGTATGTTTCGGCTGTTGTAGATCATCGGTGGCTGCCGAAGGGCAGTTTCTTGGGCAAGGTTAGTGACTGGGTGGTTTAGCCATTGCTTCGCGCAGCGTAGTTGGGACAGGAATCTGGGGAATTTGGTCAGGTGGGCCGGTGATAGCTTCACCTTATCTTCATGAAGGACACCGTGGGATCTTTAATGTCCACAACTAATGCTAGTGGATGGGACTTCCAGTTTCAGCATCCATCTGAGGGAGGCGGCACAGCACATGGAGATCGCCATGTCGGTGAAACACTGGGCGACGTTTATAGGCTGGGTCGATTCGAACGGCAGGCTTGACAGCTTTGAGGCGAGTGTGTGTGGCGTGCGTGCACGCGCATGTGTTAGGGCACGTGTACCTACTTTCACTATGGAGCGCCCGCTATTCGCGGAGAATAGTTCCTTAAAGAGGGCATTACACAGAACAATTCAGGACAGCAACACAACAGAGGGAAGCAGCAGGAGAAATGGGAACGCCAACAGCAGGGTGGAGGGAGAAAGTCAGTCGACAGCGACAATGCTATGGTGCAGGTCCATGATGAGGGGTAAGGGAGAACACAAAGGGTGGAGCAATGTGGATACATACAACAAAATTGTTTTGACGCGGTTTATGATTTTTTCAAGGTCTGAGGACGATGGAAGAGGCTGTTGCCGCGTCTGTCAGAAGGATGAGGGATGTCAGCAGCAGAGAGTGGAGTCATCAGCAGAGATAAAGAGGATTTTCGCAGAGTCAGTGAGATATTGATGAATATTAGGAATAGGATGGGCCGAGAACGACTGCCTTGGGGTATCCAGCTCTTGACAGGGAGAGAAGATGAAAGGGTTCGCTTTTGACAGCCACACAATTGTCTGTGAAAGTGGAGGAAGTCAGTAATCCAAGAGTGGAGTTAGCCCTTGGATTCCATCGGTGGACATTTTGGGAGGCAAGGCAGGATGGCTGGACTATAATAGCATGAGATCATTGTCCAGAAAGAGCGACCCCTGATGTCTGATGTTCAAGCTTCCCACCAATGTTGGGAGAAGTAGAAAGAGGGCATGTCCAAGGTGAGTGACCAGGTCTGAATCGCAAAATTGATGATCTGAGATGAGGCTATTGGGAAAGGAATGATTTTATGTCAACTGCGATGATGGTTCCATGACCTTTGTGTATTGGAGTGCAGTAAGCTAATTGGGCTGTAGTTAAGGGGATCCGTTTTTTGCAACCTTTTAATGTAATATGTGATGTCGGTTGGCTGATCCCAATTTCCGGCAGTGGAAATTGGAGACGCGGTCTGCAGTTATTAAAATAAATAAAATAAACAAACTAGAAGGGCACTTGGTAGAGTGCCTACTCTCCACCACGTAATGCCTGATCCGCAAGAATTATCGGAGTCCCAATACATTTTGAAATATCATGCTATACAGTACTAAATGTTTTTGGGCCCTATCAATGGTGAAGAATCAGCTTTAAAATTAAATTAATTCTCGTATCGCCGATCCGAATTCCGGATTTCACCAAAATCTAATCAATTTGTCCGCTGCCATAACACACACCCAACAATGTCGCACCAAGTTCGTCCGAACCGTCCAGCAAATTTTTGAGATTCATGCTTCCTATCATTTTTGGCCAGATCATTGGTGAAAAATCATTATAATAGATTCTAGTAGTCGGATCCGGATCTTCACCAACATCTAATGCAGAGTTGCGTCCTTGTCACACACCCAACCTGGGCAACAAAATTTCATGCCGGATCCGTCCCACAACTTTTTGAGATATCTGTACACAAAGCCAAACAAACAAGGGCAGTCATAGCTGGTACTTTACGAAAATCCGTCAACGTTGAAACGCCTCTTTGACCTTGTCTAATAAAGCTGTCTCTAGGAGAAAGGTAGCGAATTCAAACGCGCAGTAAGTTTCTACACGATGATCTGTAGCCAAACCATCAAAATCGAATGTTTGAACTATGCCTGTGACCGGTTGACCTTTGACCGATTTTGACCAAATCATAATCAGCGCTAGCCATCACCCTCCTGAATGCACTGGGTAATTTGACATTGGTAGCTTCTTCGTTCTCGCGAAGAGTTATCGTGGCCTACAAACAAACAGCAGATACACACAAACAAGGACCGGTAGGACGACGAGAGGATTCGCTAGGATCGAAGCGCTGGATACTATGCTTATTCATTCTGAACACCGATCCACCGACAAGATTCATTGCCACAGTAGTATGGTTCACATACAATTGTTCCTCTCTGCCTGGCAAGATTTTTTTCGCGGGCTATTGGGCATATTTTTGCCAACTGGGCAGCTCCTCATAAAAATGACGGTCAATAGACAGCCATATTTTTGAAGGACTACCAATTTGGAAAAATAATTTCAGGGGTTTGGCTGTTTGTGCTGTTGGAGCTCGGGCGTTGCAGACAGGCACACACCAGCACACACACACATGGCACACACACACAGCACAACGAAAACCCGATAAACTTCTCTCATGCTCTTGTTTGCAAGACCACACCTCCTGAGGCCTCAAATATTTTCATAAGGCCACGCCCCTTTGAACTTTCGCATAAGCGCACGGCCCCCACTTTTCATCAACCACGTATCTTTCCCTAAGCTCGCCCACTTTCCTAAGCCCCCTCATAAAAAATGACGGTCATGGACATAGCGCCCTAATTTTTGAAGGACTAACGCATTTGAAAAATATCACGCTCAATCAAAAATCGCTCGATAAAATTTTCTAAATATTCGAAGTGTTTAATTCCGAAGTCCTCGTTTCTCTACATTCAAAACTGAAAGGACAAGTATTGAAAATAGCTGTGCAGAGGTTTTTGTTTCGGCCGTGCAAGCAGCAACGGGTGGTTGCTAGGAGGCACGAAATTCAAACGGCGCACATTCCCAGTATATTTCCAGCATGTAGGCAAGTTTCATCATCGAAATCGGTTCGAGCGGGTTCGTGCTGTGGAGCTTCGTGTTGCAAGACGACAACAAGCCAGCCACCACAACACACACACACCAGACACAGACGGAAAACCCGACATAAAGGGATTCTAGCATATACTAGAAGGCAATCCAACACACACAAACACACAGCAAACACAGCAAACAGTGACTTCAGGGAGGGGAGGGGCTTTTCTCTGGCGCACTCGCCTTCCTGATTGGTCGGACCATCGGCGATTCCCTGCCGTCTCCCAGTGGCAGGCCCATGGGGGCGGGGCAAACTCCCACCTTGTAGGTGGAGTCCGCGATCAAGGCGTTTGTTAGCTCCGCCTACCTCTGCATCTCTGAGCCACGGTGTGTAAGGCAATGGTGTTGAGTGGGAGATGGGGTGGCGTGGAGGAGCCCGCCATCCTATGCGCGATTGGCCAAAGAGGGACGGCCATGCCTCCATGTTAGACTGGTCCGCACGCGTGCCTTGCATGAATGGATGGACTCCGCTTGCATGAATACAATGTGATTTGCCTAAAAATGTTGGCCTTCCTTGAAACTGTTATGCTGACTGAAGAATTTGTTCACTGTAGGCAGGCATGATAGAAACTTTGTTTAAGTTTTATAGATTAACAGACTTAGGCAACTTTAACTTCTAGCATTTTTAATT
>CM068968.1:34172406-34193051 GCA_035128595.1 Eptatretus atami
CGCAGAAGAAGGGGAAGAGGGCTGAGCGTGGAAGGCGATAAAGAAAAAAAGAAAAATAAAAAAAACAGACGAGGAGAGGAAAAAGTTAGATGACGAAGTGACAGCACATGTCATGTATCATGAGCAGTGTGGGATAATTGTACCCGATTGCTGAGCACTGATGGATACGACAGAAGTCTCGAAAATTGAGAGACGTGCATTTTCAATGAAGTCGTCAAGGCAGCAACAAGAAGAAGTCGTTGATTAGCACCTTTGCAGCACAAGGAAGCATTCGCGTCAAATTCAAAGGAAAGAGCATTCACCTGGACGCAAGTACGATGTAAAAAGCCGACGGTTGCCAGTGCCGGGCTTGTCGTGAAAAAGAAATCAAATCCGACGTAAGACGAATACTCACAAGCTTCCAATAAGTATTTAGATGGACAGAAAGTGCAGTTTATCATTATTGTTAAAACCAGCTTCGACAAAAAAAAAAAACTAGAACGTGCAACTCGTACGAGCGCATACCTTCCGCACCACTAGTTGACAGGCTATTGAGAGTGAAATGAAACTAAAATCCACTAAATCTGCTCGACATTTTGGAGTAATTTGCTTGTAAATCAAAACAAAATTCACAATTAATCGTGAAAAAACGATTGGACCTTTTTGTGACCGTGACCTTAACCTTTATCCGATCGCTTCCCAAAATCTAATCTATTTGTCCTCTCGTGATGCCAAACACTCCACAAATTTCATGACAATCTGCCGAAGCTGGTTTTTGTTAAGGTTTGTCCACAACGCTTCCCAATCAAAAACTCCATTTGGTGACCCCCTTGACCTTTGACTTCCCACAGACCTAACATCGGGTGCAAACACTTATTACCATACGCCTATATCAGTGATCGGGATTTGGATACTGAACATTTGGACTGAATTGATGTTATATCGGAACAAAATTGACACTTAATCGCCAAAAAAAACGATTTTGTCTTTTTCTGTGACTTTGACCTGACCTTTTGATCCGATGCTCCCAAAAGCTTCGCCTGGCGTCCTTTGAGTAACTGCACCATCATCTCTGAAAATTTCATGCAAAATCACGGTCCAGCAGTTTTGCGCCAAATGTTGTCCCGCACACATTATTTACCAATAAATAAATACCAGGTTCAATTACAATACCTTCGCAACGAAGTTTGCGAAGGTATAAAGTGAAATAAATAAAAATGAATTATCCCATCACTGCTCGACACCAATCAACTTTAATGAAAACAAGTAGTCTTCCAAAAAGGGAATAATAAAAGCGAAGGGAAACATTAAAAAAAACAAGAACCAAAATGCATTCAAGTATCCGCGTCCTAAAAGGTTTATGTCTTCACCAGAAGAAGAAGAAGAAGAGAAGAAGAAGAAGAAGAAGAAGAAGAAGAAGAAAAGAACGAGAGGCCATACATGGAGGCTCCTCCTTTCATGACGTGAAAATAGGCTATTTACGAAATTAAACACATTAAATGGATAATCTTTAAATAGTAAACGTGACTTTTCGAAAACTTTAAAGCAAATGCCGAATTATATTTAAAATTCATGATAGGACGCCCAAAAGGACCATCAATGCGAGATTGCTACCGGTGTTTAGTATTTAAGGAAGATCCGTGATCCTGCTATATAAAAAGACCGTATCCTAAAGGTTTGTCAGAAGAAGAAGAAGAGAAGAAGACAAGAAGAACAAGAAGAAGAAACAAGAACAAGAAGAAGAACAAGAAAGAAGAAGAACAACACAACAATGCGGAGGCTCTCTTAAGACAGTGTTCGATACGCGAGACGTGGCTAAAAATTTTTTTTTTTAAGTTGTCGTGATGGTTCTTTTGGACATAATCGAGTCGATTACTTGTCCTGTGCCAGACTATGCAGGCAGGTGTTTTAGGCAACCCCAGATGCCCATTCATGGGAGTAAAGCTTCCAACACCGTGAGCAGTTAATCTTAACAGCAGCACAAACCAGGAAGCTGCACAAACTTCCCACCCCCCCCCCATAAGTGTAATCCAGCTTTGCACAGTGGACAACATTCGTTTAGAACTCATTCGGCTTATGTTCGGGAGTGAGACTAGATCAAAACGAGGAAACTTGTATGGAGGAATTGATAACAGGAGCGAGTTAAGAGCCTGACACAAAAGTCGTTCGCCAATTCTCCCTGCCACACAGCCTCAACAAGAGTTACCTTCCGTGCCGACGCATTCTCAAAACTAGTGCTAACTTGCGTCGTTGACGGTGTTTGACCAGATGATGATGACGTCCTCAACCGTTTTCTTTTTAAGCTGTTCAGTGTGCGAATTCCTGGACGTACAAGGTGTGGTTGAAGGATATCCTACGACACATTTGTGGGTGAGGTGGAGGGGAGGCAGCGGTCCCAAATCTTGATGTTGGTTAAACACCAGGACAGATGCTGTTTGTCAGTCAAAGTGCAGTCCAAGATCACCGCAAAAGTACAATGGTTGTTTTTACCACTTCAGTTAACTGGCTATTCATTCAGAGAAGTTGTCCGAGTTCACGTTTGTAACGAAGCAATGGTGCAAATTGAATTTGAAAAACGAAGACTGTACCGTTCTTGAGGACGCTCAAAGCACCATTTCCTTGAGGTACGAACAACTACTGGCCAGGTTCAACCACGATTGTGCTCACTTGGGATGGAATTTGTCATCCTGAATTCCAAAGCAATACCATCTGCATACAGGGTGCATTTCATAATTCAAGTCCCCATTTTAAAATATAGAAATTACCTTTGTTGCTATTGTAGGCTACGGGCATCAATTAATTGTTTTTTGAAAGCTTGTTTAATTGCCATTAATAATTTATTTTAATTGCTTTTAGATCGCATCCATTATGGCTGAGAGATAACGGTTGCTCAAAAAGCACCAAAGTGCTGCACGAATTAGGTTTGGCATCTAATTGCAGTTCAAAAAATGGTTGTGGGTTGGCAAGAAATGAAAGGACAAGCCACCTTGGATTTTGCCAAAAACAATTTAAAAGTCACCAAAAAAGCTTACAATGAAATGGAGACCAGACAAGGAACCCGAAGAAGTGAAGAGTTAAAGATGGAGTCAGTCAGGGAGGAACCTGGATAGGATTTCGGGTTTCACCGCTACTCCACTTCCTCAAAAACCCATCAGGCACAGCCAAGTAACCTTACAGAAAAAATTTCTGCAAGGATCACTTCAACTTAGAGAGAGAGAGATAACGAAAGAGAGGAAATGAGAACGAAAGATTAAAATAGAGAAAAAGCAAGAATTAGAATGAATTAAGAGAATTGTGTAAAAAAAAATTTTGAAAGAAATCTGAAAGAACAAAGAACAAGATTGTCGGGGAAGAAAAACCCGGACAGATAGATCTCAGCCAGTTACACACCCAGGCTCAAACGCAGCAACAATCTACAGCTACCAGAGGTCCGTCACAGAGGAAGCACAGTCCACACAGCATCAGGATAATAACTGGTTCAGTCAAAGGGCATAAAAGAGCGAAGACATACCACGGCGGAAGATCACCAGAAAACATCGACCAGTGTATGAAAGCTGTTTCACAGTGAGCCCAGCTTCATGGCCAGAATCGATCAGATAACGGTGAAGGAGACTGGGAATAAGTCATCGATGCAATTCAGTCAATTTTGAAGAAAGAGTCTTGTGATGGAAACCATACAAACCTCATATGTTCAGGCAGTTGTTTCCATTGTTACATAACATTATCTTGTCTGACATAGCTGTTTTCCATGTGGGTGGTTTGACAACAGGCTCATAACTGCCATTACTGGTGTCAGTTAAAAGCTAGATGTTTGCTCAGCAATCATGGTGTGTATTATGAGAAGCATCAGTAAATGCATATAATATGAACATAAAATTGACGGTATATGTATACAAGTTTAGTGTAGCACGGACGGTAAATTTAATATTAAACTGCTGATGTGATGAAGCTAATTTGACTGTTAGATGGCAATATTGTATTGTAACTGCCTGGTGAGATTCGTGAAGATGCATAGGAACGTTCTCAGACGAAACTTCCAGTAGGACTAGAATTGCATTTGCTGGAAGCACGGATGTTCTGTGATACTATATAAACGCACGAGGAGGAGGGAGAGGAGATGAGGTACAGTGACGAGCTGTGAGTTCTCGATTGTCCCCGTGCTTCAATTTAACCTCTTAATGAGTGAACGAAGTGTTAAGTCCAGACGGTTGTTAAATGTGGACCGATTATAATCAGGTTTGATTAAAACTCCATTAAGATTGGCATTGGGAAAAATTCCTTGAGCCCTTAATCAATCCGGATAGGCCAGCGTATGAGAAGAAACAACGCCGACAACACTCAATGGTTCGACAGCCCGAAAGGACGACGGTGAACGACGCGTGAGTTGAGCCAGCAGAAGAGACACTCGATGGAAACAACTCAACGTGGAATCGGGAAAGATTGGACCACCCCAAGGAGTTATCCGTCGAAGATTAAATCGTTTCCAGCAGTTTATAGCAACGACTCAGAGAGGTGTTTATTGGTCGGTAAATAGAAACTTGAGAAGCGACTTTTTCTGTTGTGTAAGGCATCTTGTGTAACTAGCTTCTTGATCAGAGGCCATGCCTTCCTGCTGGATCTTTTGCTCACACTGGACACAAGCTCATCAAAACAACAATGTACACGCGTCCACTGAGACTCTCAATAAATTTGTTCTCCACATCAACTATCTCCCGGAGCCTCGAAAACTTTGCAGTCAGCCACATGTCTCCATGCAAGACAAGAAATGTTACACTTTCTGAAAACATAGGAATTAGACTTTGATGGACTTTATACATTGCTGCCAGTTGAACCTGGAATTGTTCTCGATCAATTAGACAAACATGAGAGATGCATCAATGGAAATGTCACAGAAATGTTTGTAAAACTTTTCCCAGAAATTTTCCTTTTGCAGTTCTATCAAAGGTCTGCACCAGAATTCACGATTGAAGGTCATTCCAAACTTCACTAATATTGGGTCCATTCTTTTTGAACATCGTTTCAGGGCTATTACATAAAACTGTTCTTGATAAGGCCAAACCAGCAACTTGTGCAAGCTCTGGTAAATGGCCAACCAGAAGCAACGCATAGATCTTCAGCACAATTAGCAGGTTGATATTTGGCGTGAGCTCCAAACTTGAATTGGCCTGTTGGGGTTCCCATCTGAGCACGGACCTAAAGATACAGGAATCCCAGGTTTGTTGCCAACTTATTGACCGAATGCCATGTCCATCATCATATTTCCTACGTACAAGTACACCATAACTTTCGATCATTGCTTCAAGAAAAAAATATATAAAAAAAACATTCAGCGTGAAAGTGAATTTGCTGAGATAAGGATGAATCATCAAATAAATAAATATGCACAAAAGATGAGGGCTAGCCATGAAGAAATAAAAGATGGAGGAAGCCAAAGGTTGCGTGAGCAAAAACGAAAATGCCCAATGTTTAAAGAAACCCTCACCGTCTCGCATGCTCGAAAGCTTCCTTGTGAGCGCGTCAAAATCGAAGTGACATAAAGGGACACTCGACAAAAACTCTGTGATGGGTCCGTACGGCTGTAGGATCCTGATTGATATTTGAGAAGGAAAACAAGTGCTCATGGGAATCCACAAAATCATGCAAACAAAGGGAAAAGAGCCGATATTGTAAAAAGACCCTGGAGTTTGACTAAAAGCGCTGAGGACGCGTGGAAAAAGCGGAGAGATTGGTGACAATTTGGGTGTTGTGGGGCACGGGTGGGAGGGGTGGGAGCAGGAGTGTGTGGAAGAGTTCAGTTTTGTGGCAAAGAGGCATTGGATAGCTTACTGTTGGTAGTGTCTTTACAATTTAACAGCATCTGTGAGAATCAATATTGCGTTTTGACCATCGATTGGCATTTGGCAAACTGGGCAAAAGCCAAATGTGCTCAAGCTTTGCAATAAATAAAATAAATGAATAAAAGGCAAAAGAAAGTAAGCGCTGATCGAGAATCCATAAATAGAGAACCCGACAGGCTGTAACCGGCCTTGACCTTAAAAATATTTTAAAAATTAAAAAGTGCCACGATCACATCGATTTTCAAAAACCTTTCATCAACAACCAACCCTGGGCTAGATTCATGTCTACAAGACGAAAACAGCTGACAAGGGCCAGCATGGCAGTATAGAAGTGTGCGCCACTTCGCCTCTGAGGAAGTCTGGATTCAAATCCTGATTCAGCTATTAAACCGTCACCCTCGGTATTATCGCATGGCAGGATGAGGCATCAATGTGTGTGCCGTTCCCGCGAATGGAACGTCAATCTGAGACCCACATGCTAGCACTAATCATCCTTCAGTGGACATTGAAGATCCCATGTGTTTCGTAAGAGCAGGCGAGTACATCACCGGTACTTTGAAACAAATTACATATATTCTGTCCAAATCCCTCGAGACAAATGTTAGAGCTTGATAGCAGCGCTCGCTTAACGAATTAAAGCCAACACCTGTCTGGAAGGAATAAATTGTGCTGTTAAAAGAAGTAAGAAAAGGTTACAAAAAGTCAACCGAACAAGCTGAAAATAATCCGAGCAATAAGAGGGACCAACAACTCAAGAAAACACCGACCTGCTGAATGACCTTGATGAGGTCTTGAGACCGAGCGCGTTTTGCGAGCATGTCATTGTTCGCGATGACGGCTGTGGTAGTAACGAAGGATATGCGGACACATTGTCTGGATTGGAGTTCAAAAATACCTGGTCACGTGACGTGGAGAGGGCAAAACCGATAGTCATGGTGTTCAATACGAAAGACATATGAACGAGGTGCACAAAGTTAGCGGAAACGTTCTTCACGACCACAGAGAGACTGCCGCAAAGGCAATTTTCAGCGGCAACAGAGGGATCCAAACACAACGCCAAAGTTCCTACAACGTGCATCATGCAGACATTGTTTATCATCAACCAAAGGAGAGAGAGAGAGAAGAGAGAGAGAGAGAGAGAGAGAGAGACGAGAGAGAGAGGAGAGAAGAGAGAAGAGATGGAGAGAGAGAGAAGAGAGACAGAGAGAAAAGACAGAGGACAGATAGAGATGAGAGAGAAAGACAGAGAGCAGATAGAATGGAGAGAGAAAGAGATGGAGAGAATAAGAGAGGAGAGAAGAAAAGAGAGCGAGAGAGAAAGAGAGGCGGAGAGAAAGAGAAAGAGAGGGAGAGAGAAAAAGAAAGAGAGGGAGAGGAGAGAGAAAGAGAGGAAAGAGAAAGAGGGAAAGGAAAGAGAAAGACGAGAGATAGAAAGAGAGGGAGAGAGAAGAGAGAGAGAGAAAGAGAGGAGAGAGAAAGAGAGAGAGCAGAGAGAAAGAGAGGGCAGAGACGAAAGAGAGGGGAGAAAGAAAGAGAGGAGAGGAGAAAGAAGGGAAAAGAGAAAGAGAGGGGAGAGAGAAGGAGGGAGAAAGAAAAGAGAGGGGAGAGAAAGAGAGGAAAGAGAAAGAAGGCGAGAGAGAAAGAGAGGGAGACGAGAAAGGAGAGAGAAAGAAGAGGAGAGAGAAAGAGAGGGAGAGAAAGAGAGGAGTCAGGGGAAAGAGAGGAAAGAGAGATGAGAGAGGGAGAGAGAGAGAGAGAGAGACCAAGAGACAAGAGACAGAGAGAGAGGAACATCAAAACAGAATAGAGAGAGACAGACATCAACAAAACCGCAGCCAAAAGGAGATATCTAGCCGTTCTCCTTCGATCAAAGATGCAAATCGTACTCCAACTAAGAGGTTTTACCTCTCTATAACCAAAGCAAAACTCAGATTTTTAAAACAGCCGGACCGTTTACTACATCTTATCCATAAATGATGTTTTTACTGCATTCCTTGAGTTCAATACTGTCAGGATGGCGAAGAGCCCTCAAGTACACACACTTGCCGCTTCAAGCTGCCAAGCCTGGGTTGGAAGTTGGACCAAACATAAACATGTCATCCTGTGTTTTGAGGAGAGCAAGCTTAGTGTTGGCCTGAACAGTTAAGCTGTGACTGGCTTGAGATCTTAGGGTCTTGAGTTTGACCCCTTTCACGACATTAAAATAACACCAGGTTGTGACTCAGCCTGTCACCCTTTCAGGTCGGCAAAATGAATTACCAGCTTCTGAAAATAGGAAACTGCCATCAGGTCGCGATCCCAAAAATGACGTAGCAGCAGTCACGGCTGCTTACGAATATAGCTGATTGCAGGCAGGGCGAGCACATGTGTGTCCGTCTCTTGGATTGGTGTTAAACCGGTGTCCCACCCCAGCATTAATTGGTGACCTGTAAAGATCCATGGTGCCCTTCGTGAAGAAGTTACGCATCTTATCCAGGCACCTGAACAAATTACAAAGTTCTTAGCTTCAACTCCACAAAAAGGCAACGACTTAACGGCACAGCCATGCCCCCCCCCCCCCGGACTCCCACTCCCACCATGAAATGAAATAAAGCTGCAAATAATAAGCAAACTCCGGTGCATTTACGGTCATTTCTTTTTGACGTCACTTATGGCTGTGGGATACACGATTGTCCGCCCAACTTACTGTGGTTGGTAAGAGAAAAGTTCCACAATGTTATTCGCTCCCTTGGGTGATTGAAGATACAAAAAGCGACAGTGCAGAGCCACGTCCCTCTGTGTAGAGCTTGCAATGGCGAGCTTACCGACTGCAAGGACAAAAGACCCCAAAGGAACACAGTGGTGAGCAAAAGCATAACACCAATCAGAAACATTGGCAAGTGGAATACTTGACTTCATCAATGCGAGTGTATTGGAGAATATAACGAGGGTTTTATCAAACGATCTTACACCAAATTGAGTGACAAAGGTGTGCTTACCGCCACAGGGAAGCAAGGGTAAAGCCGTCGGGCAAAGATTAGCTTTCTCAAAGTATTACATCAACTTATCTTGGAGACGCTCAGATGCAAGAAATGTTAATTTGGAGGGAAAATTCTCCTCAAATGAAAGAAGCTTGCCATTGTCTGAAAGGGTAAGCTAGCTCACCACCTGGCAAATACACGATTATTGAATCTAAGGCTCGTGGAAGAGCCTCATATACATCACAAGACAGACACGAGTGACCTTGTTACCATTACATGAGTTACCAGGACATCAGTAAAACAAGACAGGCAAACACACACGTACTAACCCGGGTTCCCTGTATTGTATCATGAGCTAAACAGTGCAAACCCTGCTTTTCTTCTTTCATACGTCTGCTGGTTGCCGATCATTGGCCAGGGGTGTGGCGCCGCTGCTGATTGCAGTGCCCCCTGTGGGTTAGAGCAGGATTCCGAGAGGTTTGTTCCCGCGGTGCCGGCGATAGCTTCGAACCACTCTTTGTGAAAGGACACAGTGGATCTTTTAGCATCTACCAACAGTCCAAGTCCCTGTTCTCTTTGTTTCCATCACTTTATTTAACGAATTACTGACCAGATCACAGCATTGGAGTTTCAGGAGGAACTCAAATAGACAAAGAATGGAGTCATCAGGATGAGTCTTGAGAGGAAACGGGTTTCAGCTGATGTTACTCTAACCTCAAACCACCAGGCGCAGCAGTGAACATACAAAAACGATTTGTCAAGATTTACCCCTCCATCGACAAGAAAAAGAAAGGAAGGAGGAGAGATCGAAGAACAAGAAGAAACCACGCAACATTTCTGGAAGAAGTGTACAGCATAGACAGTTGTAGTGTACAGTGTGACAGTTGGAATCCTTTGAAATAAAGTGTGGATGGACCATTGGAGGAACACACAAAAGTATATATAACTGCAATTCATACTTCTCGAAGCAAGAGAAAAATATATAATAGTTGAGTACAGAAAGAGCACACAAACATACTTATTACGACTCGCTACTAACAGCACTGGTAGAGCGCAATACTCCACCAGGCTGAACATAGTTTACATTTGATCCATGCACCGATGGCCGGATCTGGATCCTGGGCTTGAATCCAAATCTAATCGGTCTATGCCTCTCCTCTACGCCAACTCATCACCAAGTTTTTGTCAGAACCATCCATATTTTTGAGATAATCGTGCAATAATGTTATTGTTTGGCTCCATCTCTTAATGGTGAAGAATCACTTAGCAAATAACATTTAAAATAATAATAATAATAATGATTATCCAGATTCAGATCTTGCACAAAATCTAATAATTCGTCATTGTCGACACACCCATCTTGTCCACCAAGTTTCTCTAATTTTCCAACAACTTTTTGAACATATCGAGCGATAGAATCGTTTTTTTTCCCCGATGCCTCGATAGCGATGAATCACTCAAAATATATATTCAGCTCTGTGATCTTCACAAAAAATCTAAATAGAAATTCGTCCTCGACGACACCCAAAACAAACATACAGGCGTGAAAACACAACATCCGTCGCACTTTCGTGGTGAGGAAACAACCACCATCAACAGCCAACGACGAGAAAGGCAAGAAGCTAGTTGTTAAACAAATATCCCGAAAAGACATTTCACTTAGTTTTAGATCTCAATTGAGACTCCCACAATTAGACTCGCTACGCAATATGTTTTGAAAGTGCAACAACTGTCCGTCTCCTTGATTAAACCAATCAATCAAAGCGACAGGTTGTACGGCTAAGTGTGTACAAAACTTTAGCAACATGCATATACTTGACAACGCAAGAAAGTCAACGCGAAATATTAGTACCTCTTCTATTTATAAATGACATTTACTAAAAAATAAAACCGAACATAATAATAAAAGGGGCACTGCTTATGGGGTGAACCCCCATGGGAAAAGAAAACTAAAAAACAAAAAACAAAGATGAACTTCATGTTGCATAAAACTTACAAACATTGCCAAAAGTTAGATTTGAAGAAAATAATCCTGACTCTGATTTCCCTCTGCTCTACCCTCTCAAAAACAAGATAAAAAAAATACATGGTTGGACAAAAGACCTGAATTTACTCAATGCAAATCACCCTACAAGCTTATCGTTGTCTCCGATTGTTCTCGCAGACGGGAAAGATCTCCATGTGCTGCCTCCCAGTTCTGCATTAGATCTCGAGGCCACGCTTTCCCCAGAGGAGTTCGCGCGTTCTGTTCATTCGCTGCGGGATCTAGCGTTGAGAGGAGAAGGAAGAAGGCAAAGGAACAACATGGCATGACTAAGGAATAGTATAGGCATGAAGACTGCGAACCTTGGGTATCCTCAAAGTAAAGAGCCAAGAAAAAAGGCAAATTGGCACCAATGATTCAAAATAATCTCAATATTTGATCAACAAAACTTTATCGGCGGGCAAAATTGGTCACGACAGTGGACTTTCAAGTCAAATGACTCAATTAGCCTACTGGACTCGGAGTTAATGGTTTCGAACATCAGTAAATTTGTTCCCCGGTGATAGCTCACCTCCACTTCGTCAAAGGACACAGTGGGATCTTTAACTGCATCAAACGGCTGCTAAGCAATTGTGACCCTCAGCTTAACCAGATTCAGTGGCATGGTGGTAAGAGCATCTAGCCTTTAGTGTGAAGGTCAGTGGGTTCAAACTCCAGCCGAGTCATACCAAAGACTTTAAAATGGTACGTGCAGTTTCCTTGCTTGAACCCTCGTATTTAAAAGGACAAGGAATGGACAAACAAACCTTGCATAGGCTTTGATGGGCCTACTGGCCTCGTGCGCATTGAAGTGCCTTGTACAGGAACTTCATATTATTATAATTATGATATATGTAAAGGCCTGAAAATGGATAGCTTTATTGTAAATACAGATTGAAGCTGGATAGAAAAAAAGAAGAGGAAGAGGTGTTAAAATGGAAAGAACAAGCAGGAAACAAAATAAAAATGAGGAGGAAGAAGGCGGTGTTTACAAGCCTTAACTTTTTCATCAGCATAAAGTGGAACACCACGTCACAAGGAAGAACAATTTTTATAGAATGTCTGTGGAGGTCGTCCACATTCTCGCTGATGAATCACATCTGATGACATCAAATGGGTTGACAGTATGGTACGTGAGGTAATGCACCTTGTCTCTGAAGCAGATGAAGTCGAATCCAAGCACATCTGTTTGATCGTGATTCCCAGGCAGGAGGTGCATTGCAAAGCACCATCCCTCAGCATGAATCAATTCATGACATCAAGTCTGCCAATCTTCTGGTCTGCTTAGCATTACTGCTTGGTGAATGCTAAAGGTCCTTGCACGAAAATTTGGGGGTTTCACGAATGTCGCTGAATAATTACAAATTTCTAACCCCAATCACCTTCAGGTCGAAATCAACAGTTCGTGAAAGGACTTTGGGCACAAAGATCCCCCGGCTGACCCTCAACAAGAACTTGAGGAATTACTGTGGCAAAGTAGAAGTAGTAGTAGTTAAAGTAGTTGAGTAATATATAGTAGTTAGTGTGTCACCATGACATTCACACAACTCCTTCATCCAATCAGAAAGGACTTTGCTGCCTCTAGTTTATTGAGATATCCATTGAAATTGCATTCTAATGGTGAAATCTTTTCCTGCATGAGAATACAAAGTGAATTTCTAATCACAAGTGCATGCCCGTAGGTGCGTGGGCCGCAGGTGCCTGGCCGTACAATGCAAACCAAAAAAAAAAAAAAACTTTCAAACACAGTGCAGAAACTACAACCACACAGGCCGTTCCTCTCTCTCACCTGCCCGTACGTGCGGTGACGTAACGTGCAAAAAAAAGTAAATATATATAGTATATCTATACTTTAAAAACCGGCTTGCTATAAAACAACCACACACGGCCGTTCTTCGCTCTCCGGCGTCGGCCGTAACGTCGTGGCCGTAACATCACAAAACAAACACAAACAAAAACTCAAAACCGCGTGCCAAAAACAAACAACCACACAGGCGTTCCTTCGCTCTCGCGTGCCCGTTAGTGCATGGCCTATGTGCAAAAAAAAAAATTTTCAAACAACCACAACAGGCCGTCTCTTCGCTCTCCGTAAACGAACGACTGGATTGGGCAATTGTTTTATCTATAAATGCCCATAAAAAACTCGAAGAAATTATGTAGAATACAGTAGTCAATCATCACTATGCAAGAAGTAGTGCGTGCCGTACGGAAATTTCACATCATTCCACTAATATAGCTTTATTGAAGTAACAACTGCTGTGATACTTACAACACAGAGTTAATTAAAATCTCAAAAAATCAAGTTTACTCCCTGTCTTTCAGCCATGACATTCGCTGCCATTGACCATAGCCACTCCTATGCCATGGTAGGCGAACAGGGTAGGATTTGTAGGAGACTGGAAAGTTAACAAGTGTCATTTAGTATTCATGTCTAACTGTTTATAGTTGTTAAAATAGTTTAAAAAAAAAATTTGCAAAGCATACCAACCAAATTGAGATGTATTTCGTTGGCAAGCATGTGAGTAGAGCTGAATCCCTTAACACCTCCAAAGCCACACCGTTTTGAACAATTGGGAAAAAAAAAAAAGTTGTGCACTTTTTTTTGATATAATTATTTTCGGAACAATTTTCTTCAATATAAAATAAATAATAATAAGAAATTGTCTTCATCGTAACCACCTTTATGTCGTTAGACCTTTCATAAACAACATTGCTGAGGAAACGGTTGCTTCTATTCTTTGTTTTCCTCATCCAGGGCAAGAATGCGGAGAGGCTGCTGACACCTGCCCACACGGTTTGATAAATTATTATTTTAATGGCCAGTTTATCAATTAGCGCGCCAAACGTATTTTGCCTGTTCGCAAGAAAAAACACAAAGAAAAGAGAAGAAACCCGTATGGCGAACGCGGCTGAGGTTCCCTTCCCCATCGGCCACGTCCTACGCAGCAACGTATGCCTGTCATTGGTTGGTAAATAATGGACCATAACTTGGGAATCACTTGTCCGAGTTAATATCAAACCTTGAAAAAGGCACATCCTCAAGGTCCCCAAGCAATATATCTGGCGAGTTATCAATTAGATCAGGACAGTGTTGGCGAGAAAACAGAACGGCTTCTTCACACACACACACTGCGTAGCACAAAAAACACCACACACGACCACACACAGCACATTGCCTGGAATTATAGATAGAGATCAGAATTCCTTGCAAATTTTCTTTATTGACCTCTGTTTCATTGAAACATTCTGAAGGGTGTTTTGTTAGGGTCAGTAATACAAAAGTCCAAGTCATTTGTATTCCGAATTACACTTGATTTTTGTCCATAATGTCAAGTTCTCGTGGAGGAGCTCAAGCAGAGAAGGGGGGAGGGAGAGGAAATACACTAATAGAAGGTTGCAGACAAAATAAGAGGGCCTTGGAAAAATAAGGGCATGAGGAGGAATGAGGGCGAGGGAGGATGCAGGTCAGGTTCAGGTATGGGAGCATGCGCCAGAGCAGCGCGTCGCCTGCGTCCACTTTCGCCGGTACTCCAGGCGCCTCCGTCTGGCCTCCCCCAGGCAGATGCCAGGCCCATCCCATCTCCTTGAGATGGCTGGTCAACCTGCTGCAACCACGAGGCACGTGGTCGGCCCATTGGCCTCCTCCACTCACAGCTCCCTCGCTGAGAGAATCCGGTGAGCAGGATTAGCATCAGGAAAACGAGCCACAGTCCATACAGCCGCAGCTGACGCTCACGACTATGCAGGTAACAAATCTCATTTGAGTCTCTCTCAGGAACGCGCTCGTTGGACACAAAGTCCGAACAGCATAGCCAAGGATTCTCCAAAGAGACCTGTGTACCCAAAGGAATTAAGTCTCCATCTCAGATCCTTGGTCAGAGTCCAAGTCTCGCATCCATAGAGCAAGACTGGACAAAGGACCTGAACTCGGACTTTATCCTCCCGCACAGTACCGTAGCGCCGATTATAACCCAGTGAATCATGACTTCCCAGGCCCGACCCAGATCAATCTATTGACCTCTGACTCACAGCCAGCGAAGACATGAATATCACTGCCAAAGGGTAAGTGAATCTCCTCCATGACCTCAACATGCTCACCACAAACAGCACAGACAGACAGGCAAGCATATCCAAAGATGTCATTGAAAGCCTAGGATCTTAGTTTTACCCAAGAAACCCGTAATCCAAGCTCGACTCCTCATTCAGCACCTCGAGGCCCAAAGGATATCTAAAGTCTCCGTGCCTGTTTGTGGTGAGCATGTTGAGGTCATGGAGAGATTCACTTACCTTGGCAGTGATATTCATGTCTCCGCTGGCTGTGAGTCAGAGGTCAATAGATGTCTGGGTCGGGCCTGGGAAGTCATGGATTCACTGGGTTATAATCGGCGCTACCGGTACCTGTGCGGGAGGATAAAAGTCCGAGTTCAGGTCCTTGGTGCTTCCAGTCTTGCTCTATGGATGCGAGACTTGGACTCTGACCAAGGATCTGAGATGGAGACTTAATTCCTTTGGTACCAGGTCTCTTTGGAGAATCCTTGGCTATCGCTGTTCGGACTTTGTGTCCAACGAGCGGTTCCTGAGAGAGACTCAAATGAGATTTGTTACCTGCATAGTCCGTGAGCGTCAGCTGCGGCTGTATGGACATGTGGCTCGTTTTCCTGATGCTAATCCTGCTCACCAGATTCTCTCAGCGAGGGAGCCTCGTGAGTGGAGGAGGCCAATGGGCCGACCACGTGCCTCGTGGTTGCAGCAGGTTGACCAGCATCTCAAGGAGATTGGGATGGGCCTGGCATCTGCCTGGGGGAAGGCCAGACGGAGGCGCCTGGAGTACCAGCGGAAAGTGGACGCAGCGACGCGCTGCTCTGGCGCATGCTCCCATACCTGACCTGACCTGCATCCTCCCCTCGCCCTCATTCCTCCTCATGTCCCTTATTTGTCCAAGTCTCTCTCTATTTTGTCCTTCAACCTTGCTATTAGTGTATTTCCTCTCCCTCCCCCCTTCTCTGCTTGAGCTCCTCCACGAGACTTGACATTATGGACAAAAAACAAGTGTAATTCGGAAATACAAATGACTGGACTTTGTATACTGACCCTAACAAAACACCACCTTCAGGATGTTTCACATGAAACGAGGTCAAATAAAAGAAATTGCAAGAATCTGATCATCTATCTATAATTCCAGCAATGTGTGTGTGTGTGTGTGTGTGTTTTTTGTGCACGCGTGTGTGTGTGAGAGAGACCGCTGTTTCTCGCCAACCACTGGTCTGATCTAATTGAAACTTGCCAGATATATTGCTGGGGACCTGAGGATGTGCCTTTTTCAAGGTTTGATATTAATCGGACAAGTGCTTCCCAAGTTATGGTCATTTATTTACCAACCAATGACAGGATACGTTGCTGCGTAGGCGTGGCCGATGGGGAAGGGAACCTCAGCCGCGTTCGCCATTACGGGTTTCTTCTCTTCTCTTTGTGTTTTTCCTTGCGAAAAGGCAAACAGAGAGAGAGATGCAGGTAATTCGTAGTTTGTTCCCGGTGCCGGCGATAGCTCGAACCACTCTTTGTGAAAGACACAGTGGATCTTTAGCATCTACCAACATGTCCAATCCTGTTTCTTTGTTTCCATCATTTATTGAATCGAATTACTGACCAGATACAGCATTGGAGTTTCAGGAGGAACTCAAATAGACAAAGATGGAGTCATCAGGATGAGTCTTGAGAGGAAACGGGTTTCAGCTGATGTTACTCTACCTCAAACCACCAGGCGCAGCCAGGTGAACCATACAAAAACGATTTTGCAGATTACCCCTCCATCGACAAGGAAAAAGAAAGGAAGGAGGAAGATGAAGAACAAGAAGAACACGCCACACATATTTCTGGAAGGAAGTGTACAGCATGACAGACTTGTAGTGTACAGTGTGACAGTTGGAATCCTTTAGAATAAAGTGTGATGGACATGGAGGGAACACACAAAAGTATATATAACTGCAATCATACTTCTCGAAGCAAGAGAAAAATATATAATAGTTGAGTACAGAAAGAGCACACAAACAACTATTACGACTGCTACTAACAGCACTTGGTAGAGCGCATACCCACCAGGCTGAATAGTTTACATTTTGTATCCCACCGATGGGCCGGGATCTGGAGCTGGGCTTGAACCAAAATCTAATCGGCTTGCTCTCGTCTACCCAACTCATCCACCTTTTGTCAGAACCCATCCAAATTTTTTGAGATATCGTGCTATATGTATATTGTTTTTGGCTCCATCTCTTAATGGTGAAGAATCACTTAGCAAAAAATTTAAAAATAATAATAATAATAATGATACTATCCAGATTCAGATCTCACCAAAATCTAATCAATTCGTCATTGTCACACACCCATCTTGTCCACCAAGTTTTCTCTGAATTTTCCAACAACTTTTTGACATATCGAGCGATAGATCGTTTTTTGTCCGATGCCTCGATAGCGATGAATCACTTCAAAATTATAGTATCAGCTCGTGGATCTTCACAAAAAATCTAATGAATTCGTCCTCGTACACACCCAAAACAAACATACAGGAGTAAAACACAACATCCGTCACTTTCGTGGTGGAGGAAACAACCACCATCACAGCCACGACGAGAGAAGCAAGAACTAGTGTTAAAAAATATCCGAAAAGACATTTCACTTAGTTTTAGATCCTCATTGAGACTCACAATTAGACTGTACGCAATATGTTTGTGAAGTGCAACAAACTGTCCGTCTCCTCTGATTAAACCAATCAACAAAGCGACAGGTTGGTACGGCTAATGTGTACAAACTTTAGAACATGCATATACTTGACACGCAAGAAAGCACGCGAATACTTAGTCTCTTCTATTTATAAATGACATTTACTAAAAAATAAAACGAACAATAATAATAAAAGGGGGCACTGCTTATGGGGTGAACCCCATGGGAAAAAAAACAAAAAACCAAAAAAAACAAAGATGACTTCATGTTGGCATAAAACTTTACAAACAATTGTCCAAAAAGTTAGATTTGAAGAAAATAATCCTGACCTTGATTTCCCCTCTGCTCTACCCTCCAAAAACAAGATAAAAAAATACATGGTTGGACAAAGACCTGAATTACTCAATGCAAATCACCCTACAGCTTTACGTTGTTATCGATGTGTCTCGCAGACGGGAAAGATCCTCCATGGCTGCCTCCCAGTTTCTGCATTAAGATCTCAGAGGCCAGCTTTCCCCAGAGGGAGTTCAGCGCGTTCTTGTCATTCGCCGGGATCTAGCGTTTGAGGAAGGAAGAAGGCAAAGGACAACATGGCATGACTAAGGAATAGTTGATAGGCAATGAAGACTGCAACCTTGGGTATCCACAAGTAAAGAGCCAAGAAAAAGCAAATTGGCACCAATGTATTCAAAATAATCTCAATATTTGATAACAGAAACTTATCGGCGGGACAAAATGGTCGACATGTGGACTTCAAGTCAAAATGACTCAATTAAGCCTAACTGGACTCGGAGTATGGTTCGAACATCAGTAATTTGTTCCCCGGTGATAGCTCACCTCCACTTCGTCAAAGGACACAGTGGGATCTTTAACCTGCATCAACGGCTGCTAGCAATTGTGACACCAGCTTAACCAGATTCAGTGGCATGGTGGTAAGAGCATCTGCTTTGAGTGTGGAAGGTCAGTGGTTCAAACTCCAGCGAGTCATACCAAAGACTTTAAAATGTACGTGCAGTTTCCTTGCTTGAACCCCTCGGTATTTAAAAAGGACAAGGAATGGACAAACAACCCTTGCATAGGCTTTGATGGGCCTACTGGCCTCGTGCTGCATTGAAGTTCCTTGTAAGGGAACTCATATTATTATTATTGTGATAATGTAAAGGTCCTGAAAATGGATAGGCCTTTATTGTAAAGACAGATTGAAGCATGGATAGAAAAAAAGAAGAGGAAGAGGTGTTAAAATGGGAAAGAACAGCAGGAAACAAAAATAAAAATGAGGAGGAAGAAAGGCTGGTGTGTTTTACAAGCCTTACTTTTCATCAGCATAAGTGGAACAACCACTCACAAGGAAGAACAATTTTTATATGAATGTCTGTGGAGGTCTCCACATCTCGCTGATGAATCACATCTGTGACATCAAATGGGTCTGACAGTATGGTACGGAGGTAATGCACCTTGTCTCTGAGCAGTGAAGTCCGAATCCAAGCACAATCTGTTTGATCGGTGATTCCCAGGCAGGAGGTGCATTGCAAAGCACCATCCCTCAGATGGACATCAATTCAGACTCAAGTCTGCAATCTGTCTGGTCTGCTTAGCATTACTTGGTGAATGCTAAAGGTCCTTCACGAAATTTGGGGGGGTTTCACGAAGTGCTGAATAATTTACAAATTTCTACCCCAATCACCTTCAGGTCGAAATCAACAGTTCGTGAAAGACTTTGGGCACAAAGATCCCCCGGCTGACCCAACAAGAACTTGAGAATTACTGTGGCAAAGTAGAAGTAGTAGTATAGTAGTTGAGTAGTAGTAGTATAGTAGTAGTGTGTCACCATGACATCACAACTCCTTCATCCAATCAGAAAGGACTTTGCTGCCTCTAGTTTAATTGAGATATCCATTGAATTGCATTCTAATGGTGAAATCTTTTCCCTGCATGAGAATACAAAGTGAATTTCTAATCACAAGTGCATGCCCGTAGGTGCGTGGCCGCAGGTGCGTGGCCGTACATGCAAACCAAAAAAAAAAAAAAACTTTCAAACCACGTGCCAGAAACTACAACCACACAGGCCGTTCCTTCTCTCTCACGTGCCCGTACGTGCGTGCGTACGTGCAAAAAAAAGTAAATATATATATATATCTATACTTTAAAACCGCTTGCTATAAAACAACCACACAGGCCGTTCCTTCGCTCTCGCGTGGCCGTACGTGCGTGGCCGTACATACAAAAAAACACACAAAAAAACTTCAAAACCGCGTGCCAGAAACAACAACCACACAGGCCGTTCCTTCGCTCTCGCGTGCCCGTACGTGCATGGCCGTATGTGCAAAAAAAAAAATCTTCAAACAACCACACAGGCCGTTCCTTCGCTCTCGTAAACGACGACTGGATTGGGGCATTGTGTTTATCTATAAATGCCCATAAGAAATCGAGAATTATTAGAATACAGTAAGTCATCATCACTATGCAGAAAGTAGTGCGTGCCGTACGGAATGTTCACATCATTCCACTAATTATAGCTTTCATTGAAGTAACAACTGCTGTGATACTTACACACACAGAGTTAATTAAAATCTCAAATTAAAATCAAGTTTACCCCTGTCTTTGCTAGCCATGAACATTCGCTGCCATTGACCATAGCCACTCCTATGCCATGGTGAGGCGACAGGGTTAGGATTTGTAGGAGACGCCGAAAGTACAAGTGTCATTTAGGTATTCCATGTTCGAACTTGTTTTAGTTTTAGAAATAGTTTAAAAAAAACATTTGCAAAGCATACCAACCAAATTGAGATGTATTTTCGTTGGCAAGCATGTTGAGTAGAGCTGAATTCCTTAACACCTCAAAGGCACACCGTTTTGAACAATTGGAAAAAAAAAAAAGTTGTGCACTTTTTTTGATAAATTATTTTCGGAACAATTTTTCTTCAATAAATAAATAATAATAAAAATTGTCTCCATCGTACACCACCTTTATGTCGTTAGCACCTCTTCATAAACAACATTGCTGAGGAAACGGTGCTTCTTCTTTGTTTCCTCATCCAGGGCAAGAATAGCGGAGGCTGCTGAGACTGCCAACGTTTTGATAAATTATTAGTTTTAATGGCAGTTATTCAATTAGCCGCCAAACGGTAT
>CM068968.1:34195002-34228981 GCA_035128595.1 Eptatretus atami
TAATAATAATATGAGTTCCCTTACAAGGAACTTCAATGCAGCACGAGGCCAGTAGGCCCATCAAAGCCTATGCAAGGGTTGTTTGTCCATTCCTTGTCCTTTTTAAATACCGAGGGGTTCAAGCAAGGAAACTGCACGTACCATTTTAAAGTCTTTGGTATGACTCGGCTGGAGTTTGAACCACTGACCTTCCACACTCAAAGCAGATGCTCTTACCACCATGCCACTGAATCTGGTTAAGCTGGGTGTCACAATTGCTAGCAGCCGTTGATGCAGGTTAAAGATCCCACTGTGTCCTTTGACGAAGTGGAGGTGAGCTATCACCGGGGAACAAATTACTGATGTTCGAACCATTACTCCGAGTCCAGTTAGGCTTAATTGAGTCATTTTGACTTGAAGTCCACATGTCGACCATTTTGTCCCGCCGATAAGTTTCTGTTGATCAAATATTGAGATTATTTTGATACATTGGTGCCAATTTGCTTTTTCTTGGCTCTTTACTTGTGGATACCCAAGGTTTGCAGTCTTCATTGCCTATCAACTATTCCTTAGTCATGCCATGTTGTCCTTTGCCTTCTTCCTTCCCTCAAACGCTAGATCCCGGCGAATGACAAGAACGCGCTGAACTCCCTCTGGGGAAAGCTGGCCTCTGAGATCTTAATGCAGAACTGGGAGGCAGCCATGGAGGATCTTTCCCGTCTGCGAGACACCATCGATAACAACGTAAAGCTGTAGGGGTGATTTGCATTGAGTAATTCAGGTCTTTGTCCAACCATGTATTTTTTTATCTTGTTTTTGGAGGGGTAGAGCAGAGGGGAAATCAAGGTCAGGATTATTTTCTTCAAATCTAACTTTTTGGACAATTGTTTGTAAAGTTTTATGCAACATGAAGTCATCTTTGTTTTTTTTGTTTGTTTGTTTTTTTTCCCCATGGGGGTTCACCCCATAAGCAGTGCCCCCTTTTTATTATTATTGTTCGTTTTATTTTTTAGTAAATGTCATTTATAAATAGAAGAGACTAAGTATTCGGTGACTTTCTTGCGTGTCAAGGTATATGCATGTTCTAAAGTTTGTACACATTAGCCGTACCAACCTGTCGCTTTGTTGATTGGTTTAATCAGAGGAGACGGACAGTATGTTGCACTTTCACAAACATATTGCGTACAGTCTAATTGTGAGTCTCAATGAGGATCTAAAACTAAGTGAAATGTCTTTTCGGATATTTTTTAACACCTAGTTCTTGCTTCTCTCGTCGTGGCTGTGATGGTGGTTGTTTCCTCCACCACCGAAAGTGGACGGATGTTGTGTTTTCACTCCTGTATGTTTGTTTTGGGTGTGTGACGAGGACGAATTCATTAGATTTTTTGTGAAGATCCAGAGCTGGATACTATAATTTTGAAGTGATTCATCGCTATCGAGGCATCGGACAAAAAACGATCTATCGCTCGATATGTCAAAAAGTTGTGGAAAAATTCAGAGAAAACTTGGTGGACAAGATGGGTGTGTGACAATGACGAATTGATTAGATTTTGGTGAAGATCTGAATCTGGATAGTATCATTATTATTATTATTATTTTTAAATTTTTTGCTAAGTGATTCTTCACCATTAAGAGATGGAGCCAAAAACAATATACAGTATAGCACGATATCTCAAAAATATTTGGATGGGTTCTGACAAAACTTGGTGGATGAGTTGGGTAGGTGACGAGAGCAAGCCGATTAGATTTTGGTTCAAGCCCGGATCCAGATCCCGGCCCATCGGTGGGATACAAAATGTAAACTATTCAGCCTGGTGGAGGTATGCGCTCTACCAAGTGCTGTAGTAGCAGTCGTAATAGTTGTTTGTGTGCTCTTTCTGTACTCAACTATTATATATTTTTCTCTTGCTTCGAGAAGTATGATTGCAGTATATATACTTTTGTGTGTTCCGTCCATGTCCATCACACTTTATTCTAAAGGATTCCAACTGTCACACTGTACACTACAAGTCTGTCATGCTGTACACTTCCTTCCCAGAAATATGGTGTGCGTGGTTTCTTCTTGTTCTTCATCTCTCCTCCTTCCTTTCTTTTTCCTTGTCGATGGAGGGGTAATCTTGCAAATCGTTTTTGTATGGTTCACCTGGCTGCGCCTGGATGGGTTTGAGGGTAGAGTAACATCAGCTGAAACCCGTTTCCTCTCAAGACTCATCCTGATGACTCCATCTTTGTCTATTTGAGTTCCTCCTGAAACTCCAATGCTGTATCTGGTCAGTAATTCGATTCAATAAATGATGGAAACAAAGAAACAGGATTGGACATGTTGGTAGATGCTAAAGATCCCACTGTGTCTTTCACAAAGAGTGGTCGAGCTATCGCCGGCACCCGGGAACAAACTACGAATTCCTGCTCTAACCCACAGGGGGCACTGCATCAGCAGCGCAGCCACACCCCTGGCCAATGATGCAACCAGCAGACGTATGAAAGAAGAAAAAGAAGGGTTTGCCCTGTTAGCTCATGATACAATACAGGGAACCCGGGTTCAAGTACGATGTGTGTTTGCCTGTTGTTTACTGATGTCCTTGTAACTCATGTAATGGTACACCAAGGTCTACTCGTGTCTGTCTTGTGATGTATTATGAGCTCTTCCACGAGCCTTAGATTACATAATCGTGTATTTGCCAGGTGTGAGCTAGCTTACCTTTCAGACATGGCAAGCTTCTTTCATTTGAGAGAATTTTTCCCTCCAAATTACATTTCTTGCATCTGAGCGTCTCCAAGCATAAGTTGATGTAATACTTGAGAAAGCTATCTTGCCCCGACGAGCTTTACCCTTGCTTCCCTGTGGCGGTAAGCACACCTTTGTCAACTCAATTTGGTAGATCGTTTGATAAAAACCCATCGTTTATAATTCTCCAACACTCGCATTGATGAAGTCAAGTATTCCACTGCCATGTTTCTGATTGGTGATTATGCTTTCTGCTCACCCTGTGTTCCTTTTGGGGTCTTTTGTCCTTTGCAGTCGGTAAGCTCGCCATTGCAAGCTCTACAACAGAGGACGTGGCTCCTGCACTGGTCGCTTTTTGTATTCTTCAATCACCCCAAGGGACGCGATAACATTGTGGAACTTTTCCTCTACCAACCACAGTAAGTTGGCGGACAATCGTGTACCCACAAGCCATAAGTGACGTCACAAAGAAAATGACCGATAAAATGCACCCGGAGTTGCTTATTATTGCAGCTTTATTTCATTTCATGGTGGGAGTGGGAGTCGGGGGGGGGGGCATGGCTGTGCCGTTAGTCGTGCCTTTTGTGAGTTGAAGCAAGAACTTTGTAATTTGTTCAGGGTGCCTGCGATAGATCGCGTACTCTTCACGAAGGGCACCATGGGATCTTTAAGGTCCACCAATTAATGCTGGCGGATGGGACACCGGTTTAACACCAATCCAAGAGACGGCACACACATCGGTGCCTCGCCCTGCCTGCATCATCGTAAGCAGCCTGTGACTGCTGGCTACGTCATTTCTGGGATCGCACCTGATGCAGTTTCCTATTTCCAAGAAGCTGGTATTCATTTTGCCGACCTCGAAAGGGTGACAGGCTGAGTCAACCCACCTGGTGTTATTTAATGTCGTGACAGGGGCTCAAACTCAAGACCCTAAGATCTCAAGCCAGTCACCTTAACTGTTAGGCCAACACTAAGCTTGCCCTCCCCTCAAAACACCAGGATGACAGTTTATAGTTTGGTCCAACTTCAAACCCAGGCTTGGCAGCTGAGCGGCAAGTGTGTGTACCTTGAGGGCTCTCGGCCATCCTGCCAGTATTGCAACTCAAGGATGCAAAGTAAAAAACATCATTTATGGATAAGATGTAGTAACGGTCGGCTTTTAAAAATCTGAGTTTTGCTTTGGTTATAGAGAGGTAAAACCTCTTAGTTGGAGTACGATTTGCATCTTTGATCGAAGGAAACGGCAGATATCTCCTTTTGGCTGGCGGTTTGTTGATGTCTGTCTCTCTCTATCTGTTGATGTCCCTCTCTCTCTGTCTCTTGTCTCTGTCTCTCTCTCTCTCTCTCTCCCTCTCTCTCTCTCTTTCCTCTCTTTCCCTCTCTCCTCTCTTTCTCTCCCTCTCTTTCTCTCTCCTCTTCTTTCTCTCTCCTTTCTCTCTCCCTCTCTTTCTCTCTCCCTTCTTTCTCTTTCCTCTCTTTCTCTCCCTCTCTCTTTTCTTTCTCCCTCTCTTCTCTCTCCCCTCTCTTTCTCTTTCCCTTCTTTCTCCTCTCCTCTCTTTCTTTCTCCCCTCTCTTTCTCTCTCCCTCTCTTTCTCTCTCTCTCTCTCTTTCTCTCTCCTCTCTTTCTCTCTCTCTCTTCTCTCTCCCTCTCTTTCTCTCTCTCTCTTTCTCTTTCTCTTTCCCTCTTTCTCTTTCCTCTCTTTCTCTCTCCTCTCCCTCTCTTTCTTTTTCTCTCTCCCTCTCTTTCTCTTTCTCTCCCCTCTCTTTCTCTCTCCTCTCTTTTCTTCTCTCCTCTCTTATCTCTCTCCATCTCTTTCTCTCTCCATCTCTATCTGTCTCTGTCTTTCTCTCTCATCTCTATCTGTCCTCTGTCTTTTCTCTCTGTCTCTCTCTCTCTCTCTCTCTCTCTCTTCTCTCTCTCTCTCCTCTCTCTCTCGTCTCTCTCTCTCTCTCTCTCTCTCTCTCTCTCTCTCTCTCTCTCTCTCCTTTGGTTGATGATAAAACAATCGTCTGCATGATGCACGTTGTAGGACTTTGCCGTTTGTGTTTGGATCCCTCTGTTGCCCTGAAATTGCCTTTGCGCAGTCTCTCTGTGGTCGTGAAGACGTTTCGCTAACTTGTGCACCTCGTTCATATGTCTTTCGTATTGACCACCATGACTATCGAGTTTTGCTCTCCCGTCACGTGACAGGTATTTGAACTCCATCCAGACAATGTGTCCGCATATCCTTCGTTACCTCACCACAGCCGTCATCGCGAACAAGGATGCTCGCAAACGCCGCTCGGTCCTCAAAGACCTCATCAAGGTCATTCAGCAGGTCGGTGTTTTCTTGAGTCTGTGGTCCCTCTTATTAGCTCGGATTATTTTCAGCTTGTTCGGTTGACTTTTTGTAAACCCTTTTCTTTACTTCTTTTAACAGCCCCAATTATTCCTTCCAGACAGGTGTTGGCTTAATTCGTTAACGAGCCTGCTATCAAGCTCTAACATTTGTCTCGAGGGGATTTGGACAAGAATATGTAATTTGTTCAGAGTACCGGTGATGACTCGCCTGCTCTTCACGAAACACCATGGGATCTTCAATGTCCACTGAAGGATGATTAGTGCTAGCATGTGGGTTCTCAGACTTGACGTCCATTCGCGGGACGGCACACACATTGATGCCTCATCCTGCCTGCGAAATACCAGGGTGACGGTTTATAGCTGAATCAGGATTTGAATCCAGACTCCTCAGAGGCGAGTGCGCACACTTCTATACTGCCATGCTGGCCCTTGTCAGCTGTTTCGTCTTGTAGACATGAACTCCCAGGGTTGGTTGTTGATGAAAGGTTTTGAAAATCGATGTGATCGTGGCACTTTTAATTTTTAAAAATATTTTTAAGGTCAAGGCCGGTTACAGCCTGTTCGGGTCTCATTTATGGATTCTCGATCAGCGCTTACTTTTCTTTGCCTTTTATTCATTTATTTATTTATTGCAAAGCTTGAGCACATTTGGCTTTTGGCCCAGTTTGCCATGCCAATCGATGGTCAACGCAATACTTGATACTCACAGATGCTGTTAAATGTGTAAAGCACACCACAAGTAAGCTATCCAAATGCCTCTTTGCCACCACAAACTGACTCTTCACACACACTCCTGCCTCCCCACCCCCTCCCACCCGTCCCCACAACACCCACAATTGTCACCAATCTCCCTTTTTCCACCGCTCCTCAGCCTTTTAGTCAAACTCCAGGGTCTTTTTACAATACTGGCTCTTTTCCCTTTGTTTGCAATGATTTGTGGATTCCATGAGCACTTGTTTTCCTTCTCAAATATCAATCAGGAATCCTACACCTACCGGGACCCCATCACAGAGTTTGTCGAGTGTCTTTATGTCAACTTCGATTTTGACGGCGCTCAAAGGAAGCTTCGAGAATGCGAGACGGTGAGGGTTTCTTTAAACATTGGCATTTTCGTTTTTGCCTCACGCAACCTCTTGGCTCCCTCCATCTTTTATTTCTTCAATGGCATAGCCTCATCTTTTGTGCATCATTTATTTATTGATGATTCATCCTTATCTCAGAAAATTCACTTTCACCTGAAATGTTTTTTATATATTTTTTTCTTGAACAATGATCGAAAGCTTATGGTGTAGCTTGTACGTAGGATATGATGATGGACATGGCATCGTGTCATAAGTTGCACACAAACCTGGGATTCCTGTATCTTTAGGTCCGTGCTCAGATGGGAACCCCAAACAGGCCAATTCAAGTTTGGAGCTCACGCCAAATATCAACCTGCTAATTGTGCTGAGATCTCATGCGTTGCTTCTGGTTGGCCATTTACCGAGCTTGCAAGTTGCCTGGTTTAGGCCTTATCAAGAACAGTTTATGTAAATAGCCTGAAACGATGTTCAAAAAGATGGACCCAATATTAGTGGAAGTTGGAATGACCCTTCCAATCGTGAATTCTGGTGCAGACCTTTGATAGAACTGCAAAAGGAAAATTTGGAAAAGTTTACAAACATTCTGTGACATTTCCATTGAATGCATCTCTCATGTTTGTCTAATTGATGAGAACAATTCCAGGTTCACTGCAGCAATGTATAAAGTTCCATCAAAGTCTATTCCTCATGGTTTTCAGAAAGTGTAACATTTCTTGCTTGCATGGAGAATGTGCTGACTGGCTCAAAGTTTGAGGCTCCGGGAGATAGTGATGTTGGAGAACAACTTATTGAGAGTCTCAGTGGAGCGTGTACATTGTGTTTGGATGAGCTTGTGGTCCAGTGTGGAAGCAAAAAGATCCAGCAGGAAGGCATGGCCTCTGATCAAGAAGCTAAGTTCACATCAAACGATGCCATTACCCAAACAACAGCAAGTCGCTTCTCAAGTTTCTATTTACCGACCAATAAACACCCTCTGAGTCGTTGCTATAAACTGCTGGAACGATTAATCTTCCGACGGATAACTCCTGTGGTGGTCCAACTCCGATTCCCACGTTGAGTTGTTTCCATCCAGTGTCTCTTCTGCTGGCTCAACTCACGCGTGTTCACCTCGTCCTTCGAGGCTGTCGAACCATTGAGTGTTGTCGCGTTGTTCTCTCTCATACGCTGGCCTATCCAGGATGATTAAAGGGCTCAAAGGAATTCTTTCCCAATGCACAATCTTAATGAGTTTTAATCAACCTGATTATAATCGGCTCCACATGTTAACAACCGCTCTGGACATTAACACCTCGTTCACTCATCAGAGTTAAATTGAGCACGGGGACAATCGAAACTCACAGCTCGTCACATGTCACCCATCTCTCTACCCCTCCCTCTCGTGCGTTTATATAGTATCACAGAACAATCCCGTGCCTTCCAGCAAATGCAATTCTAGTCCATACTGGAAGTTTCGTCTGAGAACGTTCCAGCATCTTCACGAATCTCACCAGGCAGTTTACAATACAATATTGCCATCTACAGTCAAAATTAGCTCATCACATCAAGCAGTTTATATTAAAATTTACCGATCCGTGCTACACGAAACTTGTAACATATAACCGTCAATTTTAATCGTTCATTTATATGCATTTACTGATGCTTACTCACAATACCACAACCAATGATTGCTGAGCAAAACATCTAGCTTTTAACTGACACCAGTAATGGCAGTTATGCCTGTTGGTCAAACCACCAACATGGAAAACAGCCTAGTCAGACCAGATAATGTTATGTAACACATGGAAACAACTGCTGAACATAATGAGGTTTGTATGGTTTCCATCACAAATCTTTCTTCAAAATTGACTGAATTGCACGATGACTTATTCCCCTCTCCTTCACCGCTTATCTGATCGACTTCTGGCCATGAAGCTGGGCTCCTTGTGAACACGCTTCATACCTGGTCGATGTTTTCTGGTGATCTCGCCGTGGTATGTCTTCCCGCTCTTCTTATGCCCTTGACTGAACCAGTTATTATCCTGATGCTGTGTGGACTGTGCTTCCCCGCTGACGGACCTCTGGTAGCTTGTAGATGTTGCTGCGTTTGAGCCTGGGGTGTAACTGCTGAAATCTATCTGTCCGGGTTCTTCCCGACATCTTTGTTCTTTGTTCTTTCAGATTTCTTTCAAAATTTTTTTTTACACAATTCTCTTAATTCATTCTAATTCTTGCTTTTTCTTCTATTTTATCTTTCGTTCTCATTTCCTCTCTTTCGTTATCTCTCTCTCTCTAAGTTGAAGTGAATCCTTGCAGAAATTTTTCTGTAAGGTTCACTTGGCTGTGCCTGGATGGGTTTGAGGGAAGTGGAGTAGCGGCTGAAACCCGAATCCTATCCAGGTTCCTCCTGATGACTCCATCTTTACTCTTCACTTCTTCGGGTTCCTTTCTGGTCTTCCATTTCATTGTAAGCTTTTGGTGACTTTTTAAATTGTTTTTGGATCCAAGGTGGCTTGTCTTTCCATTTCTTGCCACCACCATCTTTGAACTGCAATTAGACTGCCAAACCTCATATCGTGCAGCACTTTGTGCTTTTTGAGCAACCGTTAATCTCTCAGCCATAATGGATCGATCTAAAAGCAAATTAAAAAATAATATTAATGGCAATAAACAAGCTTTCAAAAACAATTAATTGATGCCCTACCTACAATAGCAACAAAGTATTTCTATATTTAAAATGGGGACTTGATTATGAATCACCCTGTATGCAGATGGTATTGCTTTGGAATTCAGAGATGACAAATTCCATCCCAGTGAGCAAAATCGTGGTTGAGACCTGGCCAGTAGTTGTACGTACCTCAAGAAATGGTGCTTTGGAGGCCAGTCCCTCAAGAACGGTACAGTCTTCGTTTTTCAAATTCAATTTGCACCATGCTCGTAACAAACGTGAACTCGACACTTCTCTGAATGAATAGCCAGTAACTGAAGTGTGAAAAACAACCATTGTATTTTGGCGGTGATCTTGGACTGCACTTTGACTGACAAACAGCATCTGTCTGGTGTTTACCAAAAACATCAAGATTTGGGACTGCTGCTCCCCCCTCCCACCTCACCCACAAATGTGTCGTAGGGATATCCCTTCACCACACCTTGTACGTCAGGAATCCACACTGAAACGCCTTAAAAAGAAAAACGGTTGGAGGACGTCTCATCATCTGGTCAACACCTCAACGACGCCAAAGTTAGCAACTAGTTTTGAGAATGCGTCGGCAGGAGGAACCTCTTGTTGACGCTGTGTGGCAGGGAGAATGGGAACGACTTTGTGTCCAGGCTCTTAACTCGCTCCTGTTCATCAATCCATCCATACAAGTTCCTCGTTTTGATTAGTCTCAACATACCCGAAATAAGCCGAATAGTTTCTAAACGAAATGTTGCCCATGTGCAAAGCTGGATTACACTTATGGGGGGGGGTGGGATGTTGTGCCAGGCCTTCCCTGTGTCTGTGCTGCTGTTAGATTACTGCTACGTTTTGGAAGCTTTACTCCCATGCTGGGCATCCTGGGGCCTAAACACCTGCCTGCATCAGTCATGCACAGGAACAAGTAATCGACTGATTATGTCCAAAAAGGACAATCACGACAACTTAAATATTTTTTTTTTTTTTTAGTGTTTCCTTCGCTTTTATTATTCCCTTTTGGAAGATACTTGTTTTCATTAAATTGATTGGTGTCGAGCAGTGATGGATAATTCATTTTTATTATTCACTTTAATTTTTTTTGTGAGCTGGTTTTCTCACAATAATGATAATAAACCTGCAACTTTCTGTCCATCTAATAACTTATTGGAAGCTGTGAGTATTCGTCTTACGTCGGATTTGATTTCCTTTTCACGACAAGACCCGGCACTGTGCAACCGTCGGCTTTTACATCGTACTTGCGTCACAGGTGATGCTCTTTCCTTTGAATTTGACGCGAATGCTTCCTTGTGCTGCCAGGTGCTAATCAACGACTTCTTCTTGGTTGCCTGCCTTGACGACTTCATTGAAAATGCACGTCTCTTCATTTTCGAGACCTTCTGTCGTATCCATCAGTGCATCAGCATCGGGTACAATTATCCCACACTGCTCATATACATGAACATGTGCTGTCCACTTCGTCATCTAACTCTTTTCCTCTCCTCGTCTGTTTTTTTATTTTTCTTTTTTTCTTTATCGCCTTCCACCTCAGCCCTCTTCACCCCTTCTTCTGCGCCCTTCCTCCACCCCACCATCCTTTCACTCTCTTCCACAACCCCTCGCAACCAAACAACTCTTCTTCTTGTTCTTGTTGTTATTGTTCTTCTCCTTCTTCTTCTTTTCCTTCTCGCATATCATCTCAAATCTAATGAAAGAACACCTTTCCAATTTGCCTCCCTTTACTTTGTTTTTAGCATGCTTGCCGAGAAATTGAACATGAGCCCTGAGGAGGCCGAGCGGTGGATTGTCAACCTCATCCGCAATGCACGATTGGACGCTAAGATCGACTCAAAGCTTGTTGGTTTTCACCGACTCCTCCTTCACCTCGTTTGTTGTCATCACCAATATCTGCTGCATGCTTTTGTGTAAATGTGAAAGTGATTTCATGTGTGTGTGTGTGTGTGTGTGCAGGGCCATGTTGTGATGGGAAACAATGCGGTGTCCCCATACCAGCAAGTAATAGAGAAAACCAAAAACTTGTCCTTTCGTAGTCAGATGCTGCTTGTCAACATTGAGAAGAAGCTTCCACACAGCCATCGCAATGAGGTAACGAGAACCACACTTGGTGGAGCACATACCTCCGCCAGGCTGAATAGTTTCTGTTTTGTATCCTAATGATAGGCCTGATCCGCATCCGGACCTCAACCAAAATCGAATTGGCTTGTTCTTGTCACCAAACCAACTCATCCA
Organism: Eptatretus atami; assembly: GCA_035128595.1. Lineage (NCBI taxonomy): Eukaryota > Metazoa > Chordata > Myxini > Myxiniformes > Myxinidae > Eptatretus > Eptatretus atami. The sequence continues at coordinate 34,206,033 of CM068968.1, forward strand.
CCAAGTATTGTCATAATCCGTCCACAACTTCTTTGAGATATCTTGCTATATTTTATTTTGACCCTAACTCTCAATGGTGAAGAATCACTGACAAAAGATGAAAAATTCTTGCATCTGGACACTGATTCTCACCAAAATCTAATCTAATCGTCCTTGTCACACACCCAATCTGTCCACCAAATTTCGTCCGAATCGGTCAATAACTTTTTTCAGATGTCCTGCTCACAGACAAACGGGTGAAAACATAACCTCCGTCCACCTTTGGTGGCGGAGTTAATAAGGCTGGGGAATGTGGGTATACTTATGCAGGCAGGGACAAGTGGAAGTCGAGAACAAGATCTTTTGATAATACCTTACTTTGTTTTGGAGGCCCCAAGGATTATAAGAAATGGATAATGATGATAACAATTGCCTCCATAACCCTTTAGGGGTGTTGGGGATGCCCACAAATAGGTTGTGAATGATGATTCCACAGCTGACGATATACCAAAGGCCAGTTGTCACTACATCGCAGGGTACAGCAGAAACAGCCCTCAACCAGAACTGATATTTGGACATTGGGACCGGCACACAATCCATCCATCCATTGGCATCATACTGTACTCTGTACAGAGTGTCGGTGCTGCCAAAGCCGTCTCCTGGGCTATTGGGCACAATTCTGGACAGGTCACCACTCCGATGCAGGATACTCAAATGGCTCAATCATCCCAGCAAGCTGGTACTCATTTTGCTGACCTCAGAAGGATGACCGGCTGAGTCAATCCCACCTGTTATTAATTCAATGGCGAAGCAGGATTTGAACTCAGATCCCAAGCCGGCCACCCTAACCATTAAGCCAACATCAAGCATGATCGGCACACAATGCCCAACTTCCTGGAAGATATTTGTCGTACATTTAATATCCGTAAGGGAGAGCTAGTAAGTGGAAAGGCCGGCTTAATATCCTTTCCAAAAGATTGCTTACGCATTGATGCAACGTTCTGCCTGTGAAGCCGGGTGATCGTTTATAATGGCGCTTGGAATGAAACCCACACTTGACAACTCAAAGGCAAGGTTTATCTTCTTTATTTATTTTCAAATTACAAAATTGTTTTTCTCTTCCCATGTCCCTTCCCTTTACTTACAGGGACAGAGCTGGGCTTCTCATGAAGTGTTTTAATTAAGAACATTCAGTTGTTTTGTCCATTGGCTTCACTTCAAGCAGTTCAACCATCCACGATCCTCTTCGGTTTTGCTCCACTTGCAACCGGACACTTTTACCTCGTAACATCACTTTATCACGAAAACCTGATTTCTCCCTTTGAAAATAGTCATTCATGCTCTTTCAACATCTGTACAAAATGGACATTTGAAATAAAGAACTTGATCGGAGTTGGAGCTTTGTGGTGTCATTTACATTGTCGTACAGACTTTTGGAATTGTTGCGTGCACCCAGTATAGACTTATGGATTTGTTCTCTACACCAAGCACAGCCTGATGGAATTGTTGCATACACCAGGTATAGGTTCAGCATATGGAATTGTGTGCACCTGGTTTTGGCTTGTGGAATTGTATTCTGTTGCCAACAACGCAATGACCATTAAGACCTGGCACTCTGTGATCCTGGAGGAAGCCACATTAATAGTTTTATTTTTTCCTGTGCAAACGTTGCTGTGATTGTCACTCCCAAACTGGCTGTGATTCTTGCAGGTATCCACTTGCACTTTAGATTATCTCAAAACATTTGTTCTGATCTGCTCGCTGATACTCCTGTGTTGTGAAGAAGGCATTTGAGGAACGACGAGATGTAGCTTGGTCATTAAGAAAGCATACCCCAAGCGTCTTGTGAATGGCTGTTACCAAGTGTGCAGAATGGAAAATTTACTTATTTTGAGTAATGTTTGCAGTTGACACGCTACGGCAGCTACCGTAGTAATTGGAACGATTTTGAAAACACGTCCATGTAGTACAACCCATGTGGACCGGACAGCAGTTGAGTCGCTCTCTCTGGGTTACTCGCTTCATAAAATCCAAGATTTTGAAATGTTTTCCCTTTTCCCCACAAAACACTGAGCTTGGAGGTTCTTCAGTATCTTCTTACCTCTGCTCATATTTTCCCTGGGCTGGAACCTGGAAGGATAGTCTAAACTCGAGGTATGTGCACTCATCTTGGAGCTATCTCACCTGGGTTGAAATCCTGACCCAGCTATAAACTGTCATCCTGGTGTTTCACTTATTTCACATACAATGTGTGCGCCGGCCATCAAGTGGCCATGAAGCTGGGTGTCCCATCTGTTAGCACTGGTCATCAGTGGGAAGGCGGCGGAAAACCACCCTGGCATCACCATCACTAATAAAGTGCTTCAGCAGCACTGACGCTCTGTCAAGTTTCATTTGATCATTGCATGGGCAGTCTGTGATTGCTGGTTGCATCACTCCTGGGAGCACGACTGCTGCTGATGTAGTACCTCCTGTAGGAGAGGGAGGAGAGGGAGGAGATTCAAGGAGGAGAGATTCAAGGAGGAGGGCTTCAAGGAGAAGGAGGAGATTCAAGGAGAGGGAGGAGATTCAAGGAGAAGGTGGAGATTCAAGGAGTGGGAGAAGATTCAAGGAGAAGGTGGAGATTCAAGTAGTGGGAGGAGATTTCAAGAGAGGGAGGAGATTCAAGGAGTGGGAGGAGATTCAAGAAGAGGGTGAAGATTCAAGGAGTGGGAGAGATTCAAGAGAAGGTGGAGATTCAAAGTAGTGGGAGGAGATTCAAGGAGAGGAAGGAGATTCAAGGAGAGGGAGAAGATTCAAGGAGTGGGAGGAGATTCAAGGAGTGGGAGGAGATTCAAGGAGAGGGAGAAGATTCAAGGAGTGGGAGGAGATTCAAGGAGAAGGTGGAGATTCAAGGAGTGGGAGGAGATTCAAGGAGAGGGAGGCGTGGGCTCCGGTCGAGTTGGTATAAAAACGAGCAGGTGTAGTGGGACAGCATTGACTCAAGCAGGTGACTATTTATACGATTTGATTTGAGACTAAGATTATTGCATGTTTATAATAATAATGGATGTGAATGTTTGGGCTTCAATAGATTATTGGAAGGTTAAAATGCATATTGGTGCTTGAGGAGCTTCTTCTTCTAGTTCTTACGTGTGCAACCCAAGGTTGTGGTTGTGTTGCTGATCTGGAGGAGCAATAATTGTGCAAAGTGGAATTCTGGACAGTGGACATGTCGATCAGGTGGTTGACCTGCCCCATAATAAATGATGGGATCATTGGGTGGACCATTTTTGTTCAAACAAGTCACGAATGGATGACTTTACAGCTTTTGGGTGGAGGAAAACATACAACAGGATGTCTTGGAGGACTTTGTGGACCCTCAGGGTCTAAACAGCCCCTTACTCATCACAGAACCACATCTCGCTGAATTGTTCAACTCCTGATGTCTGTCTTGCATCAGAAGACTTTGATTTTGGGATGACAAGGGTGACAGATGTAACTACAGGACTTACTCTTTCTTCTTTCTCCGCATCCAGCTTTCTTATTCCTACAAGCAGATGCAGAGTCCTGGGAGGAAAAGGAACTCCTGAATGGGATGGGTTCACTGTGATCTCCCTCTCGTTTTATCCTACTCCCATCTGTGCTTCATCTCCACCTGTTTAAAAACTTCCTTTGTGTTTATCAGTTAACCCTTTCCTTGCTTGCACCCCAAGTCAGGTTCCCCACTCCCCGCACCACACCTCTCCCAGTCCACACTATCACCCAATTTTGCTCCTCCCCAGACACCTTCCCCACAACCTCTCTCTTGTCTTCGTCCCACATCTCTGATGATGGGTATGGTTGTCCTGCCCTCGGTGTTGCTCCTGCTCATCCTCCTGCAGCCAATGCGACTTGTCGGAGTCTCAAGTGAGTCGAAAGCTGTGACGTGTAAGTTTGCAAAAATGGAAGTTTCAATCAATCTTCTTGTGAATGTAATAAACACCCTAACAGTTTTGAGATTCAGGATGTTGAATGAAGGCTCATGAGCATTGTTGTGCTAAACACAATAAGAATGAATAAGAGTTGTGTAAATATGTTATGACCAAGAGGTATGCACGCACAATCACCTCGAAGCTGTCTTGCCTGGGTTTGAATCCCGACCAGGCTATAAACTGTCATCTTGGTGTTTCACAGGTCTGGTGGTTCATCAATGTGTGTGCGGTCCCCCGGATGGACGTTAAACGGAGGTCCCGTCTGCCGGAATTCATTGGTGAATGTTACAGATCCCATGGTGTCGTACGTGAATAGTAGGCGCGCTATCGCCAGCACCCTGAACAAATTACAAATGCTGCCCTGCCTTCCTGAATCGGAGTGGTGACTGGACGAGGGTTGTATCCTAGTAACTGCTTTGGCAGCACCAACGCTGATGGAGGCATGGTACATGATGATGGTGGACTGGGGAGAATCATCTGGATTTCCATGAAATCTCTGGTCCATTCAAATTCACCTGAGACTAGTTAATGATGTTGTGGGGTCTTTATATTCTCTCACTCTCTCTCTCTCTCTCTCTCATTCTCACCCACTCCAAAGTGAAGGTTCATGGAAGAGCAAGGTGTCGGATGGTATGAACTGACGAGAGCAACTGTTGGACGCAGCAAGCAAGGGAATGAACAGACAGCAGGGGAAGAAACGCTGCAACCTGCAAACAAGAGGCTTGGGCCAGGAAGGGTAAATGTGGTTAATAAGGACAGGGGACAACATTAGATGGTCTGCTTCAACTGTAGAGACGAGTGGGATAGCACTGCCTCCGGAAGGTGGTTCCACATACAGGAGAGTTGAAGAACAAGAGTTTAGGTGTAGTCAGCCTGGATTTTGGAAGTTTATCCAGGAAGCGGTTACTGTTGCTGTTGGAGGGGTAGTGGAGGGTGGGGGGAGGTAAGTGGGAGCGAAGCAAAACCAGAGGAGAGGAAGTTAAAAAGAAAACAGAAGACTTCGACCTGCCAGCGATGTGAAAGCAACGGACCTTGTTCTTCGGCCTCTTCATGCGAGATTCCAATAATGTAGCGAGCTTTAAAATGCACGGAATATAGGAAAGACTGATCTGATGTTGGAGCACCAGCCCATAGGGGAGAGCTGTATTACATTGAGCTCTGGACAAAGGCTTTTTAAATTTCTGTCTTATTATATTTTTTTTGAAGGAATAACTTGGAATGACAGAGGAGGCCCAGTTTGTGGTTGCCTTTGATGCCAGCCTTTCTTTATGGCTGGCCTGGGAGAGGTCATGGCTGATGGTGAGGCCTATAAGTTCAAGATATTGAAAGCTCTACCATGGAATGAGGCATGACATATCATCATCCTGTTGCATACAACAACGGAGAATGTGGCGATGTTTTTTTTTTAATCCCATGTTGACTTGATTGCACAAATGATGATTTACAATTCCCACCTCAAGCACCAATATAAACGTTTTCTGATCACTTTTAATCGACAGTTTTGCTCCATAAGATAGAGGTAATGTAATGAGAGTCCTCAGCATGCTACGTTGGATGTGTGTGCGTGTTTGCAGGGTGTTTGGATGCTTGTGCAGTTTGCTCTTCTGCGAATGGCTGCTTGTCTTGCCTCCCAGGATTTTTCTTCCTCTTACAGAGAGAGGGTCTGAGGCAGCGTGGGCATTGCCTGCGTCGTTGCCCACCTGGGCACTTTGAGAAGCACCGTATGGAACGCAGCGTCTGTGCAAGTGAGAGGGGAAAGATGGATCCAGGAGGAATTTGGTGAAATTGGTTGCATGAGATGGTTACTTCAAATCTGGCCTGGCCTTTTGCAGTTTCTAATGATACAGGTAGGCCCCAGGCCCACTTGTTGTTGTTTGCAGCTCTAATCTTTTTGTTTTTAACTTCTCAGAACTGGGAAACAGGTACAGTAAGGGTATATTGACGACGCTTGCCAGAAAGTAATCACAGTGTGCAGTCTCGCGACTTGGTACCAGGCTACGTGAAGCGTAGTTCACGCTTGCTTTTCCTGGGCATTTGTTGGCACGAGTACTGAATGTTTTTTTTGCCCAAATCCATTTTTTAGACCCTTCGTTGTCTGGGTCCGTGGCGATTAAAATGGTACTGTTTCAAACTTTGTGGATCAGTGGTTTGAGTGGAGATTCAAAACTGACACACAGACACTGGATCTTATACAGATGTTACCTCTCAAGGTATTTTCCAGCTTTGCATGTAAACACTTGTTATTTATGACTGGAAGCTTTCAAATTTCAGTTGTTTAGACTTCTTTCGGATGCGTACATAGTGAGTACAGGAGATCGTTCTTAATAGGACTCGTTTGACAAAACTTGCCAGCTTCAAGGTGGTCCTTCAGGTTGCTGAATGGATTAAAGTCACAAGGTGACAAACGTAGTCTGTAAAGGGTGATGTGCTCGCACTTCACTACCCATGTTCCGCAAAGTAGCCGTTGTCAGCTGCACTGGGTGAGTGTGCACAATCAATTTGAATCAATCATGCAGAAAATGACACCACTTTTATGATACCAGGCCACTGCTTCATTATTGCTGGCTTCACCTTGCCAGTGCACAATAGTACTGTGCATGGATAGGTCTCCTTTCTTCAAGGAAATCGAGGTAAAGAATCCATTACAAATCCCAAAACACAGACGTCATCACGTCGCTGGCAGAATGTTGACTTTTTCAATTCCTTCGGTGTTGGAGATTCAGGGTGACACCTTGTGCTTGCCCTTTTTGATTCTGGATTGTTGTTTTCAATTAAAGTTTCATCACAGGTCACAAAATGACGTCAATGAAACGGATATTGGTGAACCGATCGAGCTGAGAACTCGGGGACGAACAAGTCTAAGTGAAATGCTTAATGGTTGTCTTGGCGGTCATCTTGCGTTAATTGGCAGGATATCTGAAAGGTATGCGCACTTATCTTTGAGCTGTGTATCCTGCTCTTGCAATCCAAACCCAGCTACAAAACGATCGTCCTGGTGTTTTGCATGCAGGGTGAGGCATCAACGTATTCACAGTTCTTCGGTTGGATCTGAAGCCGGAGGACCCGTCTGTCAGCGTTGGTTGTTGGTGGACTCCAAAAGTTCCACAAGTGTCTTTCAGGAAGAGTAGATACAACATGGCCTGCACCCTGAACAAATTACAAATTCCTGCCCTGACTGATTTCTCTGAAGGCAATGGCAAACCACCACCCAGCACAATCCTTGCCAAAAGACTGCTTCGGCAGCACTGACGCTGTCAAGGATACGGTACATTTTATTGATGGAATTTGTCCTGAATAATAGACTCGACATGAGCAACATTAATATTCACTTCCGGTCTGTCACAATGAACCAAAACTCCAGGCAGTCAAAGTGAGGTCCTCAACTGAGGCACGTGGTTCATTTCTGGTCCATCTTTAAATGACACGTTCCAAAGTCAAATCTGGACGTCGTTATCACGTAAGGCAATCACTATATTTGCATCGTTTGTAAATTTTTGATTCTTCTTGCATTGAGTAGCTATTTCATAATTATTCCCAGTTCACCCTCTTTGTAATCTCACTTTCTGCCATCTTGTTTTCTGTGCACGCATTAAAGCGATGATCATGTGACTGGGAGTATTGGTTCCTCTCTGTACTATTGTTACCTTTTTGTTGTTGTTGTTATTCCTCCTTTCCTCCCTATGTACATCCATCCCCCCCCCCCAATACCTTTGGTTGTCTGCAAACCTGCTGCCTCGTTATTGAGCTCCTCCATGAGTCTGGTCCCTTGTAGAGAAAAGAAAATTCGTGACCCACACTACAAAGCCAATTCTCTCAAAATAATACATGCTAAATCCTTCTTCTGTTTGATGAACAATTGTCCGGGTCAAATTTTAACCACCATCATAATAATGGATGAGTTGGACAGGAGGTGATGATGACATGGATGAATTTCAACATGACTCACAGACTGCCCTTCTGCTTTCCTAGGGTGCAGAGTGCCCGATTGTGCACAGTGCTTTGGTGTCGGGTCGTGTACCATGTGCTCCCCTGGGTATGTCTTGCTTCAAGGCTCCTGCTTGTCCACTTGTCCTCATGGTCTTCAACCCGATGCACACAATGTGGAATGCACACCGATTGGTAAATCCCACTATCTATATATACATATTGTTTGCGAATTCCGCCCGCCGGCGTGCGATCGACCACGTAACTCGAATCGCGGTACGTCGCCCACCGACGGACAATTCCGTCGTGACCCTCCCGGACTAACGCCGGGATCCAGTCACGGGTGGGCCTTCGGCCTCACCACGATCGTGCCAATCGGCACCCGCGTGGGATAGGGTTGTTCGCCAAACTCGACCTACCTAAGTACCCACGTGGATGGTAAACCGGGCGATCGCACCTCGCCGCAGGTCGACTTCGGACACGGGCGCCTTAAGCGACCGTTCCGTGCTAACGGATAACCGAGCGGTGTTATCGTCGCCTCGACGGTTCCTGATTAATTATCGGGCGTCCCGCGCCCACTCAAACCCTTACGTAAAGCAAGATGGAGACCCACAAAGGAAAGGATGCAGCGAACGGAGGCAACAATCCAAGAAGAAAGCACATTTATTCACACCTCACATAGAGCACACATATAGCACGTATTTACAGCCAAACAGTAATCACAAATGACATATATCAATTAGAACAAAGCAACACAATGAAAGCAACGCAGAGCTAACGACCGACTAAACGCGAACACTCGGCAACACTTATACAATTTCTACCTTACAAGACACGGCGCCAACACACACGTTCACACAAGACCCCAAAGAAAAATGGAAGTCGCGACTTCCCTGCGTTTAGAGTCCTTGGCGACGTCCTCCTCTCGCGGTCTGCGAGCTCTCTCGCTCCACTCGACGCGAGATCCCGCTCCACTCGGACGCGAGATCCTCCGCTCCACTCGCGCGAGATCCTCCGTCCACTGAACGCGAGATCCTCCGCCCACGCGCGAGATCCTCCGCTCCACTCGACGCGAGATCCTCGCTCACACTCGACGCGGAATCCTCCGCTCCACTCGACGCGAGATCCTCCGCTCCACTCGACGGGCGAGATCCTTTCCACACAGACGCGAGATCCTGTTCCACAGACGCGAGATCCTTTTCCACACAGACGCGAGATCCTTTTCCAACAGAGCGCGAGATCCTTTTCCACACAGACGCGAGATCCTTTCCACACAGACGCGGAGATCCTTTTCACACAGACGGAGATCCTTCCACAGACGCGAGATCCTTTTCCACACAGACGCGAGATCCTTTTCCACACAGAGACCGAGATCCTTTTCCACACAGACGCGAGATCCTTTTCCACACAGACGCGAGATCCTTTTCCACACAGACGCGAGATCCTTTTCCACACAGACGCGAGATCCTTTTCCACACAGACGCGAGATCCTTTTCCACACAGACGCGAGATCCTTTCCTCCGTCGCCTTCGCAGTCCCTTTTATCGCCGCGATTCTCCTTCTCTCCTTCTTCCTACTCCGTCGCCTCTTTTATCGCCCGGGCCCCGCCCTCCACTCTGCCCCCGTTTTCGGCTCCACCCCTCTTTCACAGAACATGCTGGAACTTCCAGAAGGGGCGTGGTCCTCCGTCAATCAGTGCCATTCGTTCGGGGAGGAGGGGGGAACGGGGGCCGGGGCCGCCTGCCTCCTTTGAAGGCCAGGCCTCTGGCAACCGTGTGCCGAGTCGAACGCCGTGTTGTTGCAGTGGTGGCGTGGTTGGCGTTGTTGTAATGGCGCGTGGTTGGCGTTGTTGTAGTGGTGGCGTGGTTGGCGTTGTTGTAGTGGTGGCGTGTTGGCGTTGTTGTAGTTGGTTCGAAAATAAAGCAAGAACAGAAAAACGCCTAACTCAAAGTGTCGCAGCCCGAATGAATCACATTAATTCCCTCTAAACAATGGTTTGGGCTAACTATACATGTACTTCAGAAATACCCTCACCTACGGGACCTGAATGGTGTTTGCGATTTCCACAGCCAGTAAATATATTGTTATGGAAATGGCCCTTATTGGACTACTAAATATAGGATTAGCTCAGATACCCCATTAAATGCATGTTTAGCAAGGTTGTATGGTAAAATGGACGTTACATGTGTGTCGGGAGGTGTAAGAGGCTGTTTTATTGTTTGTGGCGGTGGTGGTGGAAGGAGAGCTCCCTCTTCTTCCTACCTCATCGCGGACGAGGCCCGCCCAGTCAGCTGAGAGGGTGTGGCCAAAAAGAGGAAGTGACACTCAGAGGCCACGAGCGCCGAAAAGGAGAAGTGAAACGGAAGTAACAAAACTGCGGGTGGTTTGAAGCGAGCGAACGAAGGCTTCGTAAAAGGGTTCAGTGTGTGGAAACAGTCGCTCTCGAGGCGTGCTCGTGTTTGGAAGTGAGCGAACGTAAGAGAGGCGGCCTGCACGTCGAGTCTGCCTTTTTGGGCAGCGGAGAGGCGCCTGCACGTCGAGTCGGCGATCGACTCTTATGAGGAGGTGATTCTGCATGGAGAGAGACGGCAGCGCGCTTGAGAGGCGAGCGTGGAAAAGGAAAGAAAAGGTAATTCTACAGAGAAAGAAACTGAGAGGACGGAGTTGAGAAGTCGGGCTTCGAGGCGGGAAGGCAAGAGAGGAAACGACGGAGCCTCTGACAGTCCCTGCTCACACCAACGGCTCGACACGTTTGCCGATCCGCTTGCCAGAGTCCGGCACCTCGATTTGGGCCTTGTCTGGTGCACAAGCCAGGCCTGGATTTGTGTGCTGGACCTTGGGAGAGATCGGCTGAGGCCCATCGTTGATCTGGCGGTCTCGTGCCGTCGACCTTACGCGGGGTCAGAGCGCGCGCAGACCGCGTGCGGTGCGAAGGGGGCAAGAGTAGCGCCTCCATTTTGCCATGCGGCGCGTTCGAGCTGGGGCTCGAATCCGTGGACATCCACTTGTTGCGAGCGACATTCGTGCTTTTTGACACTTTCCTCTCGTCCATGAGACATCACCAAGTACTCTGTCTTGCATGCATGCTGTCTGTCTGTCTGTCTGTCTTGTTTGCACGTTGTTTAAGGCATATCTCGGTGGGGACCCCCTCGAAACCTGTAGTCCGTAGTTCCCTAGTTAAGAACGGGTTAAAGATTGTTATAAAAAACATTGTCGTGAATGGTTTGCTTGTGTCGTATTCCCCGATGTTCCCCAATAAATCTGGTTGATTCGGATGAAGTTTCCGCTTTGAGTTAATTCGTGTCGCGTCGAGGAACGATCCGTTCGATTGGCATATAAAACCAAAATGGTTACAGACTGGCAGAAAACGCTCGGCATCTGACACAACCAGTCTGTAACCGGGGTTCTATTTCCCCAACTGGTAAGGTACAAGGATTACGTTGGTATCGCGATTGAAGACGCGTGACCCTAGGCCTGTGCTGAGCCGGCCGGCGTTATAAACCCCGGAGACGGCGGTGGTGAGGGTGGCGCCAAGAGTCGGGCGAGAATCCCGCCACCCCGGATCCGCAACAATATATATATATATATATGTATAATGTATATATAATATATTTTATTTTACACAAAATGTTTCTGATTTCAGGGAAGCCAAAGAAAAACAATTGGTTTGGGAGGTAATTTATCCACATCGGATAATTTCGCCACCATCCCTGAATTGACACCTCTTCCAGAAATGAGGAAATGTGGTTTTAAAATAAAATAAATAAAAATGTTCCTTGTTCACACCACAAAGTATTCCGTTCCGACAGCAGTAACCGTTGTGAAGCGTTCCAAGCCGTGAGCAGGGCCTACCGTTTCTACTTCCTTCCAGAGCTACCAATGACATGTTTGCATGACGGGCTATTGCAGGTCCATTGCCAAGGACGGTGTTTGATTTCTCACCGGCATGTTTGGCACGACCCTACCTTTATTTCCTTCAATGCAAATCTCAGCTTCTGTATTTTACCCAGACATTGCCGCTGGAAAAGAGCTGCACTGAAACATGATCTGACACCTGTTCATCCGTTCCACTTGGCACCAGTTGCCATTCTCTGCATTCCCTCGTACTCAAAAGTATCAACAACTCTTTTGACTCAAAAGAGTGCGTCGATGAGGCCTTAATGTGTCTGCCATTTTGGCCTCACCAGTGTGGCAGTGGGCTGGTAGCATGATGACAAATGGTTGGAAATATGATGATTGTGCGAGACCAAAGAACAGTTCAATTCAATTTCAATTGAACGTCCACTTCAAAAATGAAAATGGAAAACTTACATGTCAAAAAAAGATATAAAAAAGCTCTATAGAATTACTCGATTTAACCAAATAGAAATACTATAAAATGCATAAAACGTAAAAAAGAAATAAAAAACTTGAGAGCACAAAGCACATCTCAAAACAATGACTAACGAGAAAAAGAGCCAATCAGAGATTGCAGACCCTTGCCGGGACTGCTTTTGTGTGGTGTTTGTATAGTTTTGTGTGGTGTTTGTGTACTGGAGTGTTCCGTAATTAATGAAAGATATAACTGGAACTGCCACTTTATATAACTGCTGGCAGTGACGACCGGGTACCAAGACGTCCCGCTTTGATGCAACCCCACTTTGATAGGACACCTGACCCTGATCCATGATGTCTATTATTCAATTGAATTCAGAATGGGATTAAAATAAATTCAATACAAATCAAATGGAAGACCAAATAGGTACAGTCCTGCATTGGAGTCATCAGAAGGAACCAGAACAAGCACAAAGCAAACATGAAGTTATCAGGAGGAACCTGGATAGGATTCGCGTTTCAGCTGCTACTCCTCGACCCTCAAACCCATCCAGGCACAGCCAAGTGAGCCTTATTTTAAAAACAAAACAAAAATAACCCAAATCAAAGAAATTAAATAATTCTGGCTGCCAGACCATGCAGTTGTAGAGAAAAACACTAAAGTTCTAGGCAGACAAAAACAGACAGACAAACAGACCCAAATGCAATACCCTCTCATCTGGCGAGGGTACCTAGAGTTCATAGAACACCTTACCTCATGCAGTATTCAATTGTATATTAAATTGAAATGAAATAAAGATTGTAAAGGCCGTATTAAAAAAAACATTCATTCCGGAAGTTTACCGCCGTTTACGCAGTGTCTATTACACCACCTCATCTAACACGTTGCATTAGTTCTTTGCGCTTGTCGTTTGTGTCCTTTATAACGTCCTTTAAAAAAAGTCAGTTTCCATTTTTGGAATGATTTAAAATTTGACTGCCAGACAGGCATATATATATATATATATATATATACATACATAATCAATAAAAATTGTGTATTGCAGATGCTGTCACCAAACGAAGAGGCAAGAAGGCTGGCAGGAGTGGTCGAAATCGTTGTCTGAAAAGGCGATGGGAGAAATCCATGGGCGAATGAAACTTACAGCGAGGGGAGCAGCGTGCTTGGTTTGGGTTTGTGAGGTTGGTGCGGGGAATGAGAATGAGGATATGATTGAGGTTTTAAACAACATCAGAATAAGATGTAACCTCATTTACCATCATTGCTGACATCGTACCCTGTATTCCTGAACGCTTCATAGGTTAACGAGAAATTTGGTCGTCTCCGCGCGTATTTTTGGGAAACTGATGGGGGTGTTGTGGATAGCGAGGGCAATGTGAATGCTTTTTGCTCAGCATGACCTAACAGGGCCAAGGTAATGTGGCCATTTACTTAATATGTACATACAATGGTTCATTTTACTCCCAACCAATTATCTTGCGTACAGAATATGTATATCGCCTTGTGACATGAACACGGTTAACCATTTCATAAACATGCATCATCCTCTTGTTCACCTCCTCGTCATGCCAGGAAGGTAACATATTTCTCTGTCGTCTGTGATTATTCCTTCTGACCGGCATTCTGTCTCCAGTGTTGTGAAAACGTTTACTCGGAGTGTGCTACACCTATACCATTGCACAATAAAATACAATGGACTGAACCATGAGCTATTTCCTCATTTGTTTTCCTACTCTCTGCATTGTTCATGTCATATGTTCCGGAAATAACAATAGGATGCCATCTACCACCTCCCTGGACCAGGATTCCCGAAGTACTGAACCTCGATTTGGATTGAAACTGTATGTTGAAGGTAGTTGTGAATTCCAGAAAAGAACTAGCGGTCTGTGTTTGTGGCAGAAGAGTTTAAAACAAACAAACAAAAAAACAAATAGCAGTAAATTCAAAGTACACCGTCTCCATGCCAAATAAATAAACAAATAAATCCGCCAGTGCACGACATTGCCGGGGCACCAATGTCACCTGCAGCATGTCGAGATGGAATTGGGAGGGAGCGGTGTCCTTCTGAGGTGAATGATACTTATGTGTTCAAGTGTACTTCTGAGATAAATATGTACAAATGATAGATCAAAAATACTCTTTATAGTCAAATCACTTGGTCACTGTCGTGTCCAAATATATCAGGTTCCTAGCTCAAAGGGTGCCTGAGATATCGCCCGGGAAACAAACAAACAAACAAACGGAGTAAAAACTGAGTACTCTCTTCGGTGCCCGGTGATGACTTACTGCATCGCCTACCGTTGGAATTGGGAAAGAGCGGTGTACAACATCAATATAACAAGGATTCCCTTTAAGGAACATCTTTTGGCCGAGGAGGTTGTACATGCATTGCATTCAGGAGGACGACATTCACGTACTTTTACATCAGTTACAAATACCTGAGAACGATGAGCAAAAAGACGTACTGTCACTCCCCTTCCAAGGAGACCGTTCCATGCATTTACCATTCTGTGAATGAAACTGCCATCCTCTCTTCTTCTTTACTTTCAAACTGTGCCTCCTCGTCCTGTCAGTGCTCAATCTGATTACAAATCAATACAGCGCGTGTGGTGAAGCAAATGAGTACACTAATGTTAAAATATGCAATTATCTTTTTCAGTTGAAAAACAATTAAAAAGCGTACTTAATATTTGAAATTTAAAAATCTTGTTTTTATTGTGATAAGCCCCTTTAATATAACAGAAGGAATGAAATCGTTCGCTACAGCGTGGCAGGAGGCCGCCATGAATGATAGCATAAGAAGAACTTAGCTTTCAGCGTTCGGCGATCGGGCGAAATGCGCATGGTGGGCGGAAATGACGTCTTTCAGCGGCGAAATGCCATGGTGGTGGAAATGACGTCTTTCGGCGCGAAATGCGATGTGGGCGGAAATGACGCCTTTCGTTCGTTCGTACATGAGAGGGGAGCGTTTCTTGGTTTTTCCCGTCAAGCAATAAAATTAAATGGTTTTCACATATATAACACATTAGTTTCACAAATTTCCATTGAAATACTCTGGTATTTCCGTCAATTCTCGCTATTTCCGTCAGGTTACGCACTGCCATCTACGGACGGCCGTCATTGGCTGTCTTGAGGCACGTGGGGGGGGACAGGGGACACCGGAGACGTGGTAGACACCGGGGACATTTCAAACTCGGTGCAATTGTATACAGCGCATGCGCTGTAAATATATATTCTGCACTGATTTTATCGATACCTTTCATTATCTTAAACATCTCCATCATATCTCCTCGTAACCGCCTCCTTTCTAGTGAATAAAGCCCTGTCTCCTTCAGCCGCTCCTCATAGCTGAGTCGAGCTAGGCCTGGAATCGATCGAGTAGCCCTACGCTGAACCCTCTCGATGGCATCTATGTCCTTCCAGAACTGTGGTGACCATAACTGAACACAATATTCTAAAGGTGGCCCTCACTAAATTCCTGTACAATGTTAACAACACCTCTTTTGATTTATATATGATCCCCCTCCGAATACAACCTAAAACCCTATTTACTTTACCTATAGCTGCCTGGCCCTGTGCTGCTTGCTTACCTCCCATATCTATTACCACCCCCAGATCCTTCTCCTGTGTGACACGCTCCAAAATTACCCCTTTCATCATGTAATCTCTATTTTCATTGTTCTTTCCCATCCCCAACACCTTACACTTGCTCAGGTTAAATTCCATCTGCCAATCTTTTGCCCAATCTATGCAAGTGTCAATACTTTCCTGTATCTGATCACCACCCCCTGATCACCCAAGTCTCAGAACCAGGCATTTCCATCGCCGACCTCTTGTAGACACGGATTCCTTTATAAGGGGTAGCAACACCACAGAACTTCATGGAGTCATGAGATAACGGGATTTGGTAGAAGGACTTTACAAGATCAGTGGTGATGATACACTGCCATTTTGCAATCTGTCACAGCACGCTGTCAACATTGGGCATCAGGGAGGGTTGGGGTTTACTGTATTACACGACCTCTCCAAAGGATGTAACGAGTCTGCTCCCTCCACTTGGTTTCCTGATGAGAAAGGAAGGGTTTAGATACTCCACATGAATGTTGACGTGCTTGGGCTTAGCCACGACGTCTGCAGCTTCTAGCTCATCAAACTTATCTTGTAGTGCGTCCAAATTACTCTTGTTGTATTGAGGAAGTCTCCCCTTCCTCTGTGGAAGTAGCATTGGGCCCATGTTGATAAAGGCCTCGATCTTGCTGCTAGCTCCATTATATTTGAAAATCTGAGGATTAAAGACGCTGTCACGAGGTTTGTTGATTTGGTGGAACTGATTGTGCAATTCAGTTGATAAGTATTTATCAGGATCGACAGAAGCACTGGCTGAGAATGGGAGAGCAGGTGCTACATTGATAGTTGCACTTGTCGGAAAGCTATCTCCGTATGTGTCACTGGGAAAGAAAGTCGCCCTTGCCTGGCAGACATGTTCACCGCGATTGATCGGTATTGGCGAGTCAGTCATGTTAGTAACATGAACAGCCATGCTGACGGAACAAATTTCTTGAGGCTCAGGCCATGCATATTCGGGCTTGACCAGGGTGTTAGCACAGCCGTCCAAATGTGGTTCTATCGCTCACACAGTATCTGACTCAGTGGCGGCAGGAGTTTGTAGCTCGAGTTATCCTCGCAAGACCGTTCTCCTTCCTGGGGAATAACGCAATATGAATGCTTGATTGGGGGGGGGGGTGCGAGTCTCTGGGCCATATCACGCCGGCTGTGCACATGAAACCGCTTCTGGCCCCAGGAGCCTGGCAGGGTGGGGCTATGATCGCAGTGGCCCAATAAGGAAGCACAATTCGGGTCACGGTGCGTCGCTTCGGGTCGTCACCCCACCCTTCGCCGGGGGCTTATCAAAGGCGGATCGCGAAGCCATCTGCCCTCTCTGCTCTTCTTCGCCTGCCTGCCTCACCCTCACCCTCTCCTTCGTCTCTCTGCTCTGCCCTCGCTTCACTGCTCCTCGTTTTGCTGTCGCTGCATCTACAGTTGGGGTTGGTGTGTGAGACGTTTTTCTGGACCAGTGCGGAGCACGCGTTTCCATGAGCCCCGGCAAAGTGATTAAGCAGGAGATAATGTGCCGACTCTTAAGGTGGGATCACTCAAGTGGAGCGTCCCCCAAAGCGTACGGGCGAACGCATCAGGTATTGTGAGGCCGTTAATCCTAATCTGCTCTCCTTCCTTCTGGCTATGTAATCTTCATCGGGTTTGTGTGCGTGTGTGTTTATGATGGCGCCTGTCGTCGCATAAATTAAGATTGTAGAAGATATAACGGGACAAGTCTGCTCTGTGTCTGTTTTTGTAAATTGCTTGCCTTTTGTCGCACCCCATGAATTCCTTGCAATCCCTGCTGTACATAGTAATAAACCCCATTCACTGTGCCACATACCTTTCTTTGCTTGAGTGTAAATAAATGCTTGTATAGAAATATTCCCAGCTCGTTTTCGTTTTTTCCTTCATTGGTCCAGCATGGTTCGTATCCCAGCCTAGCCGGGACGTTATCCCCCAACCATGTTTTCCAGCCGGTATATCATTGGCAGTTATGCTCTGCTGCATCTGATCAGGGTGATCCGCTTTGGACAAGGTGTACGAGGGCGTGTCCCCCGGTAATTAGATTACGTGACCATTAGGTAACCGGTATCCAGTAGATGGAGGACCCTAAGTCACGTGGTTGAGTTATTGGCATTCACAGTCGATTAGCGACCCGCTGCGTCACGGACGGCATCTGTGTGCGACGGCCTGCGATTCCCGAGAGTCTGGTGGGAACCCTCCCCCCGCCCCCACCCCCCCCCACTCCCCGCGTGGTCTTCTCGCTCTGACCCCGGGTCCGCAACAATGTATAAGATTGCGTCGCCAGCTCTCGAAGGTAGTAATGGTTTCGTTTTTTGACAATTGCCATTGCACGATGGAGAGCTGCCATGGCATTGTTCAAACCACCAATACACAAAGCCTACATACACTTCCGGTTGTTGTTGGCCACAACTACGCGTATACTGGTAAGTGTGCCAATTGTCTAGTTGTTGTCAGCCACAACCACGCCTCTACTGGTCACTAGGTCAGTGTGCTAGTCGTCTGGTTGTTCTAAGGCCTAGTCTCAACTGCAACCACGCCAGATGGTGGAGTCGTTAGCAATGACGAATGTAAAATCCATTCTGCTGTGGAGATTAGCCAGATCTGGTTGAAATATTACTCTTGTGTGTTAGAGCTTGCAGAGGAATGGAACATACCGCTGCCACCACGCCAATAAGGTCGATAGATCAGGTTCTCCAACGAAGGTTTATTCAAGTCATGACATGACCCAAGACCACGGGGGAATGAATAGACCCAACGTGCAAGCGAGGAGCCTTACATGGTAAACAACAATGCGCGAACATAACAGCAATGGCGCTATATATTGTTGTGGAGCTGCCGTGGCGCGAGCACGACCGCTAGGTGGAGCAGTAGAGTCGGCTCCACCGAACACCCGGAAATTTATCGTGCTCCTCGGAGAACTCCGAAAGGCACGGGTCCCTTACAGGACCGTGAATCGCCAATATTTCGCTGCGTGGAATAGGGTTAATTGCTGACTTCAATATACCAAGTATCCACGCGCAATGCTGCTGGGGAATTCACACCCCCGGCAGCCTCGAGCGGAACGAGCCGTTATCGCTGCTGAACCGTGCGTAACCTGAGCGGATGGTTACCAAGACCCGTCGGTCCAAATGCACAATTTACCGTTTCCGCAATTTCCCAACACGCACCGTGCTAACAATGAAAGAAGCACAGAAACGAGCTGATGCATTCAACAAAAGGATATTTATTAACAATAGGGAAGGGAACACACAAAAGCAGAGCTACACGACTATAAGAAATGCAAATTTACACAACAAGCAACTTATACAGTTGCTACTTTAAAAACTGGGGCCCACACACAGACACACAAAAATGGACCCCGTCGGGTCTTTATTGAAGGCTTCCAGCTCGAAGACAGGTGAGCTGGAGACCAGAGCCTGTGCTTGGACCTGTCCACCTCGTGTGGTCTTCGACGATCCGGGTCGGCGGGACTCGAACCAGCAACACGATGCCCCACTCAAGCACCTGGTACCAGCCTTCCACGGCCACACCACAATTGACGCAAGACCAAGGACGAAGATCAGAGCCGACGAATAGACCTAGCGGACGAGCGACCACCACGACCACCACGACCACGACCTCGACCACGGACTTCTACCACCGCTCCAGCCTGGTGTTCTTTTATTTCCTTTTCCTCCGTGGTGAGCAAATCGCCGTCTGAGCGCCTGCTTCCACCCTCATGGACGGGGCCGCGTGGGAAATCGCTGCTCGTGGGAAATCTCAACCCTCATTGGCCAGGGTGCCGTGGGAAAGTCGCTCTCTGTGGCATGATTGGACAAGGGGCACGCCCCTGCCTTCCTCGGCGGAGTCCCGGTCTGAGGCGATGGAAATCTCTGCCCAAGTATGTGGCCGAACGCACGTGGGCAATGGCGTCGGTGTGTGAAGTGCAGTGAAGGAGATTTGTTGTAAACGAAACTCCGCAGCACACACATGTTATTCACGTTAGACACAGGTAGGGGACCCTAACTATAAACACACACTTACCGACATAACTGTTCTGTAAGGACCTGAATGTTGAGTGCTCATGGCTGCCAGGTTCGTAACACTACCCCCTCCCCTTTTTACAGACTCGTCCCGAGTCGTTGAATTTTTGTGTGACCAGCATGTGTAAGTTCTCCCCTAGTACGATTTACCTACGGATCCCTGAGTGCGACATTTTTTCATACATGTCCCAAAAATAAATAACCTAGTGCGCTGCGTAACTGAACTAACAGACTCACTCGGACAACTTAAATAAATTGCCGGCGCTAACACAAACAACAGGTGGGTCGCAAAATATTTACAATTTTACCTTATCTATTTACACTAACCATGGCCCAGGACCTGTGATCTGTGGGGGGAAAAAGGCACAGCAAAGTCAACAGTTTTGTGTGTGGGTGAGTGCACAGCAGCTGAAGGTCAGTCGTCCTCAGGGCCTGCTCAAAAGGTCCCCCTTGGGTGTTTCAGTGAACCTTCTTTCTTTTTTTTCTTTATTTTTTTTTCTTCCATACCCCAGCTGCTGGAGGCAACTCACCCTAACACGGCAGGCCATGCGCCGTCCCACAGGCCATTTGAAGTGGCCTTTATGCATGAAGAGGTGGCCAGGCTGCTCAATGCAGTCTCTGGCTCATGGAAATGGCCCACCAATATCTCCCGCAAACGGTAGAGGTCATCCCGCGCCTCCTCACACCTCCGCCTCGATGCAGTGGCCACCAAGCAGAGGCGCAAATGCACGGCCAAGATCGCTCGGGCCACGAGGCATGCGGACGGAACAAGCGCATTGATCAGGGCCACCCGCAGAGCACCGGGGGTGCCTGAACGAGAATGCAGGACCGACGCGACCCTCGGCCGGTCTCCAGAACACAGCCCAGGAGTTCGGTGCAAGACAATTCCACAGCTCAGCCATGTCTTACCGGATGTACAAATGAGACCACTTCCAGCCGTAGGGGCCAGGCAGCGCGAGACCAGGGTCCAATAGGAGCACACAATTTCGGGTGACAACGCATCGCTTCGGGTCGTCACCCCACCCGACACCATGGGGCTTATAAAAGGCGGATCGCGAAGCCGTTCACGTCTCGCCTTGCTTCGCTAGCTGGGTTCTCTACATTCGCCTGCTGCTCCGCCTGACTCCACCTGCTGACTCCGCCTTCCACCCGCCTGACTCCCGCCTTCTCGTCTGCTGGCTCCGCCTTCCACCCGCCTATTCTCTGGACCGGTGCACGCACTGTGCCCGGCACAGTAACCAATCAGGAGACAACGCGCCGACTCTCGAACTGGGATCGCTCAGCGGAGCGTCCCCCAAAGTGTAATGGGTAGTGCCGCCGGCTGACCGTGAAAGGTATTGCGAGACCGTTAACCCTCATCTCCTCTCCTTTCTTCTGATTAACTCCTCTTCATTGTGTGTCTGTGTGTGTGTGTGTTTGTGTGGGTATGCCATGGCACCCTGTCTTGTCTTAAGTTCTCTTCTCTCTCTCTCTCTCTCTCTTTACTCTTCTTCTCTCTCTCTCATCTCTCTCTCTCTCTCTCTCTCTCTCTATCCCGAGTGCAGCCTATGGCTGCTGGTTGCATCATTGGTTGGGACGTGGCTATGCTATGATGTCCCTACGTCTTTTTTGTACTGATGTCCTACCGTACATGTGCTCCATTTTGTCCAGAAGGATGACAGGCCGAGTCAACCTCCTGGTGTATTTATTAGCGGGCACACGGGCTTGGAACTCAGAACCTAGGATCCTAAGCCCCACGCCTAACCCACTAAGCCAATCACAGGCTTCCTTGTTAAGTAAGGAGTGTAGATCACTAATATATCAGGATAAGTTGCTCGTGTCGCTTTTCTAAGATTGCTTGCTTCTCTGTTTCGCATGACCCTGAATTCTTACTATCTGCTTGCATACAACAATAAATCCAATTCACTGTGCACATAGTTTTCTTTGCCTGTTGTATAAATAGCTTGTGTTAGAAATGTTTCAGCTCGTTCGTACTTTCTTTTCTTTCATTGGTCCAGCATGGTCCGTGTCCTCGCCTAGCCGGGACTTTATCTCTCAACGATCCATTCTACTAGCCGGTACGTTCCTTTGCAGTGTCGCTTGGCTGCATCTGACCCGGTAAGGTGACCCGGTTCGGACAAGGCGTACTGAGGGCGTGTTCTCCGGTAATTAGGTCACATTATTATTTTAGGTAACTAGTTAAACCTTAGACAGAGGACCCTCGGTCACGTGGTTGAGTTATTGGCATTCACGGTCGGTTGGCGACCCGCCGCATCACGGATTTATCCGTGTGCGACAGCCTGCGATTCCGGAGAGTCTGGTGGGAATCCGAGATAGCTTTCCCCCCTTGTGGTCTTCTCACCCCGCAATCAATCTCAGCATCGCAATGATTCAGCTGGGCTACAACCTGGTGAACGCAGATCTGGTCTCATTGGGAAGCGTCTTGAGAGATTAGGGGAGAGTGGGGCAAGATGATCCCTGGGGCATGATGATCACCCCCCTCTCTCGACTCCAATAAAGCTCGCATTGGACAGTGGCGCCACTCAACAATGGATCGATTAACTACAATTCCACGGTGGAAGGCGCATGACGAGAAAAAACGCTACGTTCGTTTTATCAGAAAAACATCATTTTCCTCCTGAAAAAGAAAATTTTCGAATCATCGGTGAGTATGCATTATCTCTATGAATAAGTGTAGTAGGAATGGTATCTGTATATAGGTAGATATGTAGCTTATATGCCCATATTGAGTGTATGTTTTGCCTAGCTCATTGCTGTAATTTATGAATGCCAGACGATTTTGTAAAAATGCCGGCGGTGGGGCAGGATGATCACTTGGTTATGGGGCAAGTTGATCAGGTGATCAGATAACAATAATTATATTATTAAAGAAGACTTTGTAATTACAAAAATGGATGGGAAAAAAGTGTGATCAATTCTGTACATAGCGCGTGTAGAGGCAATCGACGACGATGGATACGAGGGAGTCTTTCTCCGCAAAGTACCTTCTCGTATGAACTTCGATCGACCTACGTTCATCGTGGACGAGACAGATTGTGGGACTTTTTCCAAGGAGGAGATCGTTAAAAAAACTACCTCCACCCGAATTTTTTAAAGGGAAGCCAGAGAAAATCAAAGCAACTGGTATTCAAA
>CM068968.1:34266277-34280805 GCA_035128595.1 Eptatretus atami
GGTGAAGCTACCTGGGGTTCCCACCATACTCTCCGGAATCGCAGGCCGTCACACACGGATAACTTTGTGACGTGGCGCATTGCTAATCGACCGTGAACGGCAATAACTCGACCACATGACTTAGGGTCTTCCGTCTAATAAATACCGTTTACCTAATGGTCATGTGATCTAATTACTGGGGGACATGCCCTTGGTTCGCCTTGTTCAAACCGGATCACCTTTGTTGGGTGATCAGATCGTTGGGGGATAACGTCCCGGCGAAGCTCGGATACGAACCATGCTAGACCAATGAAAGAAAAGACGAAAATGAGCTGGGAACATTTCTATACAAAGCATTTATTTACAATCAAGTGAGGAAAGGCATGTGGCACAGTGAATGGGGTTTATTGGTATGTACAGCAGGGATAGCAAGGAATTTATGGGGTGTGACAAAAGACGAGCAATTTACAAAAGCAGACACAGAGCAGACTTATCCCGTTATATATTCTACAATCTTAACTTATGCCATGACAGGCGCCATCACATACACACACAAACCCGATGATGATTAGATAGCCAGAAAGGAAAGAGAGCAGATGTGGACTCACAGCCTCACAATACCTGGTGCGGTCTGCCGACCAATGCAACCCAGTACGCTTTGGGGGAGGTAGGCGGGAGTAATACTGGTGTCTAAGGTGTGGTGTAGTGCGCTGTCGTGCCAGAGGAAACTGTGATTGTGAATCAGTAATGAATGCTCTTTTGTGGAGAGAGAGAGAGAGAGAGATAGAGAGAGAGAGAGAGAGAGAAGGAGAGAGGAGAGAGGAGAGAGAGAGAGAATATCCTTAACCTAGTTGTGCATAGGTCTGGGAGTGTAGCGTGTACTTCCCTGGGATGCTCCGCTTGAGCTTTTCCACCTCGAGTCGGCGTGTTATCTCCTGCTTCGTCACTTTGCCCGGGCTCGTGGCAACGTGCGATCCGTTCAGGTCCCAGAAGAACGTCTGTCGTACACCAACCATGAGTGAATATCCAGCGATGGGCAGACGAGGATTTCCTCGTCGTTCCTCATCGATTTAAGCCTTGCCTGCCTTAGCTTCTGTTTGTTGAGGATCCCCCTGCAGATTGTGAGCTTTTGTACCCTGGCCTAATTCCAAATTCTAGAATGTGGATGTCGAATGAAAAGTTGAATAAATCGAATGGCAGTTTGAAAAGTTCATCTATTCCTTGATTTCTTCACTGAAATATTCGTATTTAACAAGTACTGTTTCCATGGTTTCTCCCCAATTGTCTGTGGTCGATACGGTTATATCTACCTGCTGACTTGCCACCATTCTCCCTCCCTTTCCCCTTAAGGGGGGATTGCGTGCTGTTGTGTGGACAGATGTATTCCAGACATTTGTCATGGTTTCCGGCCTGCTGTCGGTCATCATCGTCGGAGCAAATGAAGTTGGAGGGATTGGCCGTGTCTGGGACCTAGCCATTGAGGGAGGCAGGATCTCACCGGTTGAGTAAGTGACTTTGATCTTGTCGGTGGATAGCAGAAAGAGTAACAATAGTGAAAGACTTGAACAAATACTGAGGGAGGAAGGGAGGGGGGGATGATCTTGTGCACTTTGACCTTGCTGCTTGGGAGATGCCACACCTTCAAGGCAATTGTATGTCTGAAAAACAAGGAAATGAGGCCGTTTGCCCCATCATTGTCATTGTGCACTCTTGGGTTAATTTTTGTGACGGCTTTAAACCTCAATCTTCTTGATGGTTTACTGAAGTCTAAATAACCTGATCTTGATTGGGTGACCCAGTTTGTATATACAGTATGTACTGTGTGTATGTGGTGGAAATAGCGCCTCCTTTGATGGTAGGCGGTATTGCACACCCTCCTTCATTTTCTTCAATAATATCATGGAACGTTCTCAAAATTGTGATCTGGAGTACAAGTTGTGATCAATAAAAAATTATAAAATGTATTTCCAAGACTGCCACAGCACCATTGCCCACCGCATGTGGGCTGAAAAGGGAGTACCCACGAGTTGTCATTAATGAAGTGGGTAAGTCCTCAAACAGAAAATTAAAACTTTTTATAAGTCATTGAAGAACATCTTGGTCATTGCATCGGTTAATGCAATGCTCGCTTGCGTTTATCCAAGGAAGCATTGCAGCTCATGAGTGGTTTTGAGGAAATACTGGTGACACTTTCAAATATTAGGATTAAATAACTGAGGGTTAAAGCCAACCAGGCCGTAACGGATTTTTGATGACATGGAGGTGAAGCAAAATAATACAACGTCGATGGTTAACAATTTTCCAGGTTCTGCACAGTTGGAAGTGCGGTAACACCCACCATCACATGAGTTTTGGGGTGGGGGGGGCGGTGAGTGTTTGTTTTAGTGGGGCAGATAACAGCAATTTTTGAGAGGAATCGTGCAAATGATGATACAAGCATCAAATTTGGCACATTTGTTCTCCAGGGATTCTAATTAAATCTGCCTGATTGGCCATTTGAAAATCCAAATTTTGAAAAATTAAAAAAAAACTTCAAAAAGTCAAGATCACGAATCAATGTTGGATGCTGGCTGAGATTGGTGAATGTTTCAGAAACATCATCAAAAACGTTCCAAGTCTGCCATGCAGTTTTCTTCCTTTACCGCGGAAGCAGACACGACATCACATCAGTGAACGCATGTGATATGGGATCCCTCTAGCTTTCTCAGGCCCTATTGCAGAAACTACCTCATGGACTGGAATCCATCGCGCCTTGGCTCCTTGGCCAAAGCAATCCACATGTTCTCAAGACCTAGTTCCTGTAAGGATGGCAGTACAGATATTGCTATGACTAGTACGTCCGTGTCATTAGCCTTAATGAAAATGGACTTGCTACCATCCGTCGTTGCATCCCTGGCGTGTACAAATATTCGAGTGTCAGCTTCTTCATGACAACATGGAACACAGCATCCAGTGACTTCCTTTTGTTGCTAATGGCATCTTCTCCTTTTGTACAATGACTGTGCTTGTCGTCTGTGCTTCACACATCTTTTCCGCAAGGAAGTGAAACAGCTCAGTCTTGTTGCTGTCATCTCGAAGAAAGCTTCTCCAGTTACTTTGTGTCTTACTGGTTCCTGTCACTCTCTTCTGATTCCTTGCCCCTTTTCGACTTGCTCGGACTTCAGACTTGACTTCTTGTACACATCATACAAAATCAGCCAACCAACTACTTTTGCAGTCAACACGGGCCAAAAGGTCAACATAGACCGAATTTCTAAAATTGACAATTTTCATCCGATTGACTTGGAATTTGAACAGAATTTTTAGAAAGATGACCATCGTGTCATGTCGTCTGGCAGCCATATTTGATCAAAGAAGGAGAAAGAAAAAAATAAAACTCAATTAAACAAAACAAAACGAGAGCTCGCTCGCACCAAGTCGTTCTCAAGACTGTGCAGGGTATGTATTCAATCAATACCATCTAGTTTTTATTATGAAATGGGCAAAACCAAGAAACGAATGAAACGTGGTGTCAGAGTTTCTTCTTCATTTTTGCTCCGATGTCGGCTCGAGCGTGTTGACTGCAAACCAATTGTAATCTCCCGAACATTCATTGGCACCGGTAGAAGACGTATTGCAAAGCAATTCTCTCTCTCGTTTATTTACGTGTTTATTTTATCCTTTGAATCCTCAGCATGAACCCAGACCCCTTCGTGCGTCATACATTCTGGACGCTGTCTGTGGGTGGCATGTTCATGATGCTGTCACTGTACGGAGTCAACCAGGCACAAGTTCAGCGTTACCTCAGCTCTCGCTCCCTCCATGAGGCCCAGATGTGAGAAAACGAAACATTTTGGATGCAATTGTGAATGCGGTGTATTTGCAAGTGTCCGTGCCAATTTAAACTACAGTATTGTATAACTTTTGTTAACTGCTGCTTGCCATATACTGCCGTGGCCAAAAATATTGTCACTCTTGCACATTTTTTCAAATAATGCACCATTTCTTCCAGAAAATTGTTGAAATTTAAAAAATCTTTTGGTATCCACATATGTATTTCTTTGGTTTGCAGTGGAACAAAACAAAACAAAAAAGCTGAAAAAATTGCTACATTTTTGCTGATTCCACACACAAATCCGAAAATAGCCCAGATAATATTATTGGCACCTTTTAGAAGTTGTTAGGAATAGATTTCAAGCAGGTGATTCTCCTTTACTTTGGAATTGAACTCACCTATAGTGAGTTGCAGGGACCTGCAATATAAAAATCACTCATTCAGCCAGTTTGAATAGAGAAAAGGAGTCGTTCTGCTGTTTTGTCACTGTGTGTACCGCAATGAGCATGGAGAAAAGAAAAAAACCCCAGAGAATTGTATGAGAAGGTCAGACAAGATTGTAGCCAAGCATGGACAATCTCATGTCAATAAGTCCATCTCCAGAGACCTTGATGTTCCTGTGTCTACTGTACGCAATGTTATTAGGAAGATTAAGACTTATGATACTGTAGCCAACCTCCCTGGACGTGGTGACCACAAGAGAAAACTTGATCGAAGATTGCAGTGAAGGATTGTTCGAATGGTGGAGAGAAAGCACCTCTATCAACTTCCAAACAGATTCAAGCTGACCTTCAGATACAAGGTACGACAGTTTCAACTCGCACCATCCGTCGCCATCTCGATGAAAGGGGGTTCTATGGTAGGAGACCCAGAAGAACCCCTCTGCTCAGAGACGGAGACATAAGAAAGCCTGACTGGAGTTTTCCAAAACACACCTGAACAAGCCAAAACCCTTCTGTGAGAATGTTCTGTGGACAGATAAGACCAAATTAGAGCTTTTTGGTAAAGCACATAATCTCTATATTTGCAGAAAACAAAAATGAAACCTTCAAAGAAAAGAACACCTTCCCTACAGTCAAACATAGAGGAGGTTCAGTGATGTTTTAGAGTTGCTGTGCTGCCTCTGGCAATGGGTACCTTGAATGTGTGTATGACTTCATGAAATCAGGAGATTACCAAGGCATTTTGGAGCACAATGTTCAACCGAGTGTCAGAAAGCTGGGTCTCCGTCGAAGGTCAGGGGTCTCGCAGTAGGATAATGACCCCAAACACACTTCAAAAAGCAAACGGGAATGGTTCAAGACAAAATGCTGGACTGCTCTGAAGTGGACTGCTCTGAAGTGGCCAGCTATGAGTCCAGACCTCAACCCCATTGAACACCTGTGGGGCAATCTGAAAACAGCAGTTGGGAGAAGGCACCCTTCAAATCTGGGAGAACTGGAGCAGTTTGCACAATAAGAGTGGGACAAACTGCCAGTAGAGAGGTGTAGGAAACTCACTCATGGCTATAGGAAGCGCTTGACTGCAGTTATTTTGTCCAAAGGCCGTGCTACCAAATGTCAAGTCGAGGGTGTCAATAATTTTGTCAATGCCGTTTCTTTTTGTTTTCTGATTTAAAAGGATATATTCAGTTCTGAATCAAAAACAAAGGTTCTGTAATATGAACAGTGAAATAAAGAATTGCGGAGACCAAATACTTTTGTCAATTTCAGCTTATTTTTAAAGAAAGTTGAGTTGTTTGAAAAAAGTGCAAGGGTGCCAATATTTTTGGCCACGACTGTACGCCTCCGTCGTCACCGGTCTTTGTGGGCAAAAACTGCAGCCTTCAGACACTTTGCTGTGGTCTTTGTTCCGCTCGACTAGGTCATACATGTGAGATCAATGTTGACAGTTTTCTCGTATTAAATTTTTTTGATAAGGCCAAATGCTCGTTAAAGCTCTCCATGGAATGATTTATCCACTTGAGCTATATTGTAATCATAAACCCCCCTTCCCATGATTCCCAAATGTGTTTGTTTTTGTTTTCCCCTTCTCTCTCCTTCCCTGTTGGTGATTCACAAACTGTCACTAATCATTTTTTTTTCTGTCACCAATCCCCTCCCCCCATGCGCCCTTCCCCTGAGTGCAGTGCTTGTTATGTTGTGTTCCCTTGCCAACAAGTAATGCTGGCCCTGACCAGCCTCGTCGGGCTTGTGATGTTCGCTCGTTACGGCGAGTGCAACCCTCTAGTCATGCATAAGGTGAAAAGTAATGACCAGGTAAGTTGGTTTGCACTGCAACATCATACTGCATTAGAATTTGTTTGCTCTTGGTGAAGTGTTCCACTAGTTCATTCTTAATGTGTTGTGAAGTCCCTGGAGGTGGCAGGAAGTGTTTCCACTGACTTTGTTGATGTGTTTTTGAGCCTACTGTTTGTTCCGACCCAGATGGTCCTATATTTCGTCATGGATGTTCTGCACAACTTTCCAGGATTGCCCGGCTTGTTCGTCGCCTGCATTTTTAGTGGTGCCCTGAGGTAAGGAACCCTTTGTCACGCCAGAACCATCATTTTTTTTTCCTCTCTCTCTTCCCCCGACCCCCCCCCCCCCCCCCCAAACTGTTAGCAGTTAGCATTTGGAGGAAGTTTGTTTTCTTAAATAATTGGCATTTGTACATTGGGAATTGTGGGAGGGGGCTTTGTGTTTAATGACTTGGTAAGGTAATTGCCCCATACACATTAATCAAATGGTTAATGTTTGTCTCCACAAACATCAGTTTATGATCGAGGAACAATTCATTTAAATGGAATGTTATATTTTGAACATGAATCAGAAAAAGAAAACTGTTGTTCAACAGTATGTACTTTATCTTTTGAATTCATCCCGATTGCACTTGCGCTTGGAGAGAGAATTTGTTTTGTCTGTCTACCTGTCTGGCAGTGAAACAAATTCAAAATCATTCCAAACGGGAAACTTACTGTTTTTATGGACGTCGTAAGATACAAACGGGCGCGAAGAACTAATTCAGTGTGGTCGATAAGGTGGTGTAAAAGACACTGCAGAAAATGGTGGTAAATTCTGGAATTTATTGAAATGACTTCTACCATCTTGAATTATTTAAAAAAATTTTAAATCATATTCTTGATATGTACAGTAGAACACAAATCACTTTTATTGTGACTTCCAAAACTCTTCCATTTAGCAGTATGTGGGCATGTTCTATAGGGTGGTGTATCAGACCGTTTCCATTGTGCTAAACTTCTGGAATTTTATTATTATTATTATTATTTTTTTTTTAAACAATCTTTAAAATCATTTTATTTTATATTTAAGGATGTACTTAAACACTGCACGGGGTAACGTGTTCTATCCACCTTCTCGTTTCACTTGTATTCGAGAGGGAACATGGCATTCTAAGTTTGATGTCTATAGTCATGACTCGGCCTTTATTTCGAATTGGACTTTTACCTGGGCGCACATCTTTCTGACAACCTCGAGTCCTTTTTCTTTTCTCCCACATGTTTATTCAACTGCAATTCAGTCTTATCCTTCCCTCCAGTCTTTAATTTTACCCAAAGCATTGCACCACCATCGTCCATACTTGCTGGAGGTCTCTTAGCCCTCATTGGGCCTTTATTCCCTTTTGTTGAGATTGGCCGTTCTTTGTTTCTCCAATTCAAGTTTTGCACAGTGCTAACTTATCCCCGAACTTGCTTGGTGTCCACATATTTTATTTGTCAGGATGTTAACTTTTACTCTGTCATGAAGCTCTTCCATGAGGTCAATTATATATTTGCTTCAAATAAAAACCCGACTCTGTGCTGTAATAGTTGGAGCGTCCGCTCCGATTCTGGAAGGTCAGTGGTTCGAACCCCAGCAGAGTCCGACCAAAGACTTTAAAAATGATATGTGCTGCTTCCTTGCTTGGTGCTCAACATTTTAAAAGGCTAGAGCATGGACTAGAGCATGGATAAACAAGCATTGCACAGGCTTTGATGGGCCTAATGGCCTCTTACATTAAAGTTGATTGGAATAGAACTTGTATTATTATTATTATTATTATTATTATTATTACTTTGACAGAAAGCTCCCTTGTACAAGTGTGCACCATTTTAATAAAGTTTCCTTCACTTTTATTCACTCAGCACAATCTCATCTGCATTCAACGCTTTGGCAACTGTGACGATGGAGGATTTCATTCGTCCGTGCCATCGCGACATGACGGAAGAACGTGCCACCCTCCTTTCCAAAGTCCTGGGTGTGTGTCAGTGTTGTGAACCTTCCGCACTTCAATTGCTGGTGGATATATGACTTGATCTTGTAATGCTTGGCTCACCTGGATTACCTACCTGTGTTCCAGCCTTTGGCTACGGATTACTTTGCTTGGTCATTGCCTTCATCGCTTCATACATGGGATCGGTGTTGCAGGTAGCCGTTCTGAATTCTCATGTAATGGGTTCACCATGTTGTAGAACAACCTTTGCCCCTTTATTTATATTTTGGTTTGTGTTCCTGAACCAAAATGTACAATTATTGGATTTGGTCTGAATTTGGACTTTGATTTTAAAGCAAGTGCCAATTTGAGGTGCTTCATGTTGTGTCCCCTTTTATTCTGAGTTGTCTTTCTTCCTCCTCCGAAAACTCTTCCTTTGTTTCATTCCTTTCTACCCTTGCCACATTTTTTTTTTTCACCAAGATTGAGTTGTTGGCTGCTTTCAAATATGCTGAAATGTATATATATAAAAAAAATTACTGTTCATTTTTGGCTTTTATTCCTTGCTTTTCGATCCTATTGCTCCCATGACCTCTAGGCTGCCATAAGTATTTTTGGAATGCTGGGAGGTCCTCTTCTTGGTCTTTTTTGTGCTGGAATGTTCTTTCCATGGACTAATCCTTTGGTGAGTATTTTGTCATGTAATGT
Source organism: Eptatretus atami (assembly GCA_035128595.1). NCBI lineage: Eukaryota > Metazoa > Chordata > Myxini > Myxiniformes > Myxinidae > Eptatretus > Eptatretus atami. The sequence goes on from CM068968.1 coordinate 34,274,970, forward strand.
ACATCACCCCATGGAAAGTCTTCAGACTTTATTTTGTTATGTCATAACAAGTCTTGGTGTTGGGCTGTTTACTATATTTTATGGTCTACCCTTGCATCAATTAGTCAAACACCAATTACTAGTTTTTGGTAGGTTAGAGGTGATATTGTTCCCTGGTTCTTGTGTTGGATGGCCCCTTCTTCTTTTAGAGTTTATCATTGTCGAGCCCACAATTGGTGTTCGATATATCCCACAGACAAAATGACTTTGTTGAGCCCAAACTCGACTCATGCTTGTCTGACATTCCAATGACTCCAAATCCTTTGGTTACAATGTGGTGATTTGCTGCCAGTGAATCTTGTCTACTCTAACAATTTGTTGCAGGCTTCTCTTCCCTCTTGAGGTGATGTAATATTGCTATTTTAGTGGCTTTCCAGATCTGACATGGTCTGGCAGGATAGCCAAAAGGAATGCACACTCGTTTCTGAGCTGGCTTTTCTGAGTTTAAATCTCGACCCGGCTATAAACTGTCATCTTGGTGTTTCACAGGTAGGGATATGCATCAATGTGGGTGCTGTCCCTTGGATGGTCGTTAAGCTGGGTGTCCCATCTGCCGGCAGTAGTTGGCCCTTGGTGTCTTTCGCGAAGGTTAGGCAAACTCTCGTTGGCACAATGAACAAATTACAATTCCTGCTCTAACCTTCAGTGGGCACTGCATTGATAGCACAGCTGTCCCCCAGAAAATTATACCATGTCCAGCCATGTGCTTAATGCAAAAAAGGATGACCTTATGTTTGTGTTGGTGTTGATTGTGGTTTTCTGCTTTGATTGCACTCCCATTAGTTCTTTTCAGAATGGCTAAGGCTGGTGAAATTTGTCCTGATAGAGGTGTCCAGGTTGACAGCAAATTATCATTCCTTAATGGAACCAAGTTAACCGCTGTGGTTTTCAGACCTCTGTCAGCATTTGGGGGTTTGGCGAAGGTAAAATGTGCTTTGAAACTGAGAAACGAGGCTCTTCACGGACTAATTTGTACCGTCTCCCTCTATTTATGTTCATCAGACACACGTCAATTCTCAACTGTAAAAGGGTGTCCCATGACTTTATTTCTTGATTGTGCACACATTTACTGCAGAGTGGTGTGAGCATGCCCAAAGATGAGCAATGGAAACTATATGGAGCCGCAGCCACTTTGTTGTTGAGCAATTTTTTGCCTCGCTCCTCACCCAAGATATTGTTTGCATGGTGTCTGTGCCTGGCAATGTATAGGGTGCTTTATCTGGGCTACTGGTTGGCCTGGTAGTGGCTCTGTGGCTTGGCATTGGAAGCATCATGTACCAGGCATCTCTACCCACCATTCAGCCAGACATATCTCTCCTCTGTCCAAATGTCACCACTTCTACACCTCTTAACTACACCTCTGGTTTTACTTCAACTGCACCACCACTCGTCAATTCCACAAATGTTACTCCCAGGTAGGTATGCACATTCATTTTTTTTTCTTACGTCGCATGTGGAGCACAAAGTGGGGTTAAGCAATTGGTTCAAGCTGTCTGTCCATCAGTCTATTTATATGATCGAGGAACTACTTGATTTCAATTGAATGTTTTATTTTGAACAATGGAGAGCATGAATCTGAGCACAAATCTGCAGTTTAGCAGTACTTTGGCTCTGAATTTGGCAAATTGTAGGAGTGAGGTCATTTTTGTTTAGTCTGTATGTCTGGCAGTCAAAATTGAAAATCATTCCAAACAGTAAACTTGCTGTTAGTGGGGATGTCATGAACGACATAGGTAACAAATTTTAACCTGTTGAACAAGGTGATATAAAAGATAGTGCATCAACGGTGGTAAACTTCTGAATCGATGGGTTTGTTTGTTTGCTTGTTTATTTTCCTACAGCCTTTAAAACACATTTTATTTCAGCTGAATTGTATATGTGACCACTGTAAAACACAAATCTCTTTGTTTTCACTTTTTAAAAACCTTCAGTTCAGCAGTACTTGGGCAGAATTCTATGCCGTTTCAACCAATCAAATTTGCCGTATTCTCTTCGGGTGGAGTAACAGTGAGATTCAGACACGCATGGCTGTGCATTGCGATGCAACCACAGAGAACTTTGTCCAAAAGATGTTTGTTTTGTGCATATATTTCTGAAAGATGCTTCCAAAATCATCAGTTTCTCCAAGAAGAGTTGGCAGAAGGTTCTGTTCTGGACTGTTCCGTTTGACCAATATGGTTGCCAAAGCTGTTTTTATTCAGTTCATGAACAAAGCTAATATATATGTATATGTCATATGTATATGTATGTATGTATAATCATCATCATCATGCTCAAACGCAAAGCAAGAGTTGAAAAGACCATTTCCATGTCCTTTTTCTCTCAAGATTGTATGGGGTAAGGTATTCTATGTATGACAGACCTGAGCCTCGTCCTGGCGGCAGAGTTGCTCTCTTCATCAAAGACTCTTTTCCTCATTCATCATGCACTGCCCTCTCTCGCCCATACCCCGAGGAATACCTCTGGCTACGGCTTCCCCTCCACTCCACCTCATGTTTGTGTTTTGTACCATCCACCAAATGGTGATTTTTTTTTCTTTTTTTCCATTGACATATCGCTCTCCGAAAACATGGACCAACTTCTATCCTCTCGTCCCAACTCTCTTCCTCATATGTGGCGACTTCAACTGTCATCATGCCAGTTGGTTGGGTGTGGGTACCCCTCTCACCTGTAAAGAAGAAATTCTTAACTCCTCCTGTACATTTGAAACATTTATTTAACAAACAAATACATAATACAAACAGATACATATGTGCAAATGGAGTAATCTGGTGAGAAGAACAGTCTTGCTCTAGATTCTGAAATGCATGGAGAATTTCAGTTCTTTATCTCATGTTCAGTGAGACACAACTCTGTCATTTTCAGACGCTGGTGCCACAGTTTGTCAGATCGATGTATTTTCAGCTTTTGTGCAGCAATCAGCCTAATTTTTAAGGATTGTAGCATATATTTCAAGACCAGATGTTTAAAATCTCTCCCAGCACAGAATGACATCAAAACTGCAATCCTTAGGGTACATTGATGGATCACATCCAATTTATGGTATGGAAGGGGAAAAGTTCAGTCTGCTTCTTAACAGACTCGGGAATTATATGTATAATAATATGAAGCAATCAGAGTTTAGTGAATACATCTGGACATTTCCTTAGACCAACATTCCAGTTGAGCTGAAATAGTATTCTCCTATCAAGCTTGCTGGTACTTTATAATCTATCATTTCATAAAAATCCCTTGGTAAGGGCCCTGTCACACCTTGACGTTTTAACCAGCAATGGCAACGTATAAAAATGTATGTAAAACGTTTGCTGGTACGCTGAAATTTTGATTTTTTTTTTAAGTTTTGGGCGTATTCATAACGAATTGGTCGTATGCATAACATATTAGTAACGGGCACAGAACGTTTCGTTGTGTATTGATAACTTTTACCAACGAATGCTTAGCCTGTTGTCGGCGTTCACAACCTATGCCCAACGATAGTTTAACTTACGCATAGCGCGCTAAACGTATCGCCGGCGAACCCGTGGCGTAGCCTGTTAAGAACCTGCCGCACGCCGATTTTAAATCGTAAACGCCTGAGAATTTGAAGTGTCAACATCACAGTCACCTTGACGATTTTGCCAGCGTATGCCGGCCTATGAAAAATGTGTCTAAAACGCTAGGCGCACGTCAAATACGGTATAGGTAAGTTGTGTATACGTTAAGAGTAGGCTGGAAAACAATGAAGTACTGTCATATTACGTGGTACGTGTAATACGTCGTGAAATTTCAAGCATGCTGAAAATTTTACGACGTACTCGGCGTAGGCTAACACGTTCCGCATGCGTTGTTCATATGTCCTGGCACGCTCCGCGATTGTTTACACACGACGGACACACGTTACTTGTAGGTTACTCATAAGTTGAAACACCGTCAAGGTAATATTTAACATACCTGCAACCTAATTTTCAACCAATGGGTAATGTCCTTTTAACCTATGAGTAGCGTGCTCTGAACCTATGTTTAACGTGCTCTGAACCTATGTTTAACGTGCTCTGAACCTATGTTTAACGTGCTTGAAACCTATGAGTAACGTGCATTGAACCTATTTGTAACTTGCCTTGAACCAATGACTAGCGTGCTATGAACCTATGAGTAACGTGCGTTTAACCTATGTGTAGCATACTTTGAACCTAAGTATAACGTGCTTCTAACCTTTGAGTAACATGCTATGAACCTATGTGTAACTATCTCAAACGCACATTGTCGTATGTAGACGAATTAGATTGACGTTTTCCGGCCGACCACAGCACTTACTGAACGTGTTTCTAACTTACATCTACCGTGTAATGGCGTATTGGCAGCGTTAAGGGGAATTGGTATATACAAATAGGCTTCACAAGAGGAACCCATCATTGTTCCAGACTCCATGTTGAGTAGATGTCAATGCCAGTAGTATCAGTAGTAGTAATACTATTAGCAGTAGTTGGTGTGCGTGACAGTAGTAATATTAGTAGTAGTTGTAGTAGTAGCATTGGTAGTAGTAGTATGTCTATGTCAGTAGTGTAGTAGTATGTCTATGTCAGTAGTAGTAGTAGTATGTCTATTCAGTAGTAGTATAGTAGTAGTAGATGTCTATGTCAGTAGTAGTAGTAGTAGTAGTATGTCTATGTCAGTAGTAGCGTAGTAGTATGTCTATGTCAGTAGTAGTAGTAGTAGTAGTATGTCTATGTCAGTAGTAGTAGTAGTAGTAGCAGTAGGTCCATGTCAGTAGTAGTAGTGAGCGTGATGGGGAGGGTGTGGGTGTGGGTGATGATTGATCCTCTTATCGTCCACGAATAGGAGACTACTTTGCACCATTGTTCGATGTTCTTTTCGGCTAATTTTTTTCCTCATTCCCACGATGAAATATTATTTGTTTTACTTTTTAAAGTATTAAAAACGACTTTGACAAATGCATAATGTACTAGTAATGAACACAGAACGCTTCGATAACTTATACATAAGTTATACCAACGATTGTTTATCGTGTTTTAGGCGTCCACAACCTATGCCCAACGATAGTCTAGCGTATGCATAGCGTAATAATTCCCAAGCACGTTATTCATAGGTTATAAATAAGTCACGGTACCCTAAACATTACTTTGATGTGTTTCGACGTATGAGGAACTTTCAAGTAGCGTGTTGCGAAGTGTGAACAACGTTCATTCTGTAGCGTGCTTACAAAACGTTACTCTAGGTTAGAAATAAGTTTCGGGTACGCGAATGTTACCTCTACGTGTTTCGACTTATGAGTAACATACAATTAACGTGTGTCAACGATCGCATAACGTGCCTACAACTTATGGCCAGCGTAGCGGAACGTGTGAGCCAAACGCCGAGTACGTCGTAAAATTTCAAGCATGCAAATTTTTTGGACAACCAAAAAGTACAACGTTTTTAAACCAGCGTAATACGACCTATGGCAGTGTTTTTCAGCGTGCACCTAACGTACACAAAACGTACCATAACGTATTCGACGTGTGCCAGCGTTTTAGACAAATTTTTCATAAATCAGCATACGCTGGCTAAATCGTCAAGGTGTGACAGCCCCTTAAGTAAAATAGATTTAAATGATAGACGATTATTTTATGCTGAATTGAAGCTTATTTGAAAGATCAGTCTGCTTATCGTATCTTTACCAGACAGGCATGCCTGGTGTTGACTTCATGGTTAGGGTGGTGGGCTTGGGATCCGATGATCCCGAGTTCAAATCTCACTCGGCTGTTGAATTAATGCCAGGTGGAGTTGACTCTGCCTGTCATCCTTCCGAGGTCAGCAA